>LR738711.1:273657528-273911854 GCA_902687465.1 Secale cereale | reverse complement strand
GGGGGGGGGGGGGAAGACAGCCTTCTTCTTTCGCAGCGCCGCGAGCCGCAGCGCCTCGGCCGACTTTGTGGACTTCCCCTTCTCGCCTTTCGGAGCCATAGCGGAGGCAGAGGGAGAGGTCGACGCCGCTGGTGGTGCTGGTGGTGGCGGAGGGCGGAGCGTTGCTCTCTTTCGGCCTTCGGGAAGGAGGGGAGCGGCGGAGGTTTTTGAGGATTGAAGAAGCAACGAGCAGATGGACGAACTGCCCCTGTTTCCCCTGCTTATAAGGGGGGAGGGGGCGGACGTTCCGCATTTCCAATTAAAGAAATCACCCACAACCTCTCCCACGACGCCGCGATCGACGCGTGCCGTTAGGGGAGGGCGCGGTGGATACGGAGAAAGATACGGCACGTACCAGGCCGCGCATGCCCGTGCACTGTTTTGGGCCTGGCCCAACAGCGCTCGGCACCGTGTATGGCCCATGCCCGGGGGCTCCTGTCGGTGTACTAAAGTAGGGGTACCTTAGTATCCCAAACTTGTGCACGGGCAGTTGCAGCGTCCCGCGGCAAGGCTTGCCAGGTGACCGCCAAGGTCCTTCGTGGTTCCTTTGGAGCCATTCAAGAACAAAGTATTTAAACCAAGGAGACAAGGCCCCGGCAAGAGGAGCTTGCCGGGAAGGCCACTCAAGGCACAAGACCACTCAAGGCACAAGGCCCTGTCAAGAGGAGCTTGCCGGGAAGGCCAACCAAGGTATCTCAAGAAAACTTGCCGCGATGCGCCACGCGTCCCGGCAAGGCCCGGTGAGCGACAAGCTCCTGGAAACGACAAGATAGCGATCATTCTCAACTGCGCTGCCACCTGTCGGTGACCCCTTGAGCGTATAAAAGGAGGCCCATGCGCAACGTAGGGGGGGATCGATCATTCTCACGCTCGGTCTTGCTAGTGGTTAGAGTGTACTGTAGCTCTGTTCGCTCCCGAGCAAGAACTCAATACAAACCAAAGCAGGAGTAGGGTTTTACGCATCCGTGCGGCCCGAACCTGGGTAAACTGCTCGTGTGCACGCCTCGATCTGTTCTTCGTGTATCCTCCGCCCCCTGCCATACCGAAAAGGGGCTCCGTCCCCATAGGTGTTCGTGGGCGATCAGTTTCCCCGACACACATGTAACTTGCTATGTCATCTCAGGCATGTGGAGGTAATATTATAGCTAGTTGTTATGGGATGTTTGTTGTTTGTTAAAGAGCATGTCCTTGTTTACTATCTTCTCATGATCCCTTGTATGTTTGATGCTTGTGTTACTAGTTAAGATATCTGCAGGATTCTATACTCACATGCCTTGTGTGGAGATGTGTCTTGATTTAGTTGTTTACTTAGTTTTAACCTTAGTATTGGGTTGGCTCTTGTTATAGCAATGCTCACTATAGTTATTACGTTTGATGTTTATAATTTGCTTGTTGTTAACCATTATGAATATTTGGATTCATCTAAATATTTTTTTGTGGTTGATAATTACTCTTAACCATATCATGTCTAAGATAGTTGTTCATCCATTGTCCCATGTGTTGTGTAGTTCTTGTTAATTGTTTGACAAATGAATTAGTTTGATATAATGGAGTTGATTCTATTTCCTTTTAATAATATTCTAGGACTAGACATAGACCAACTCAATTCATGTTGTTATATAATGTTTCATTGCTTACTAGTATGATTTCTAATTGTTGTTTGTTTGCCTTATGGAACTATTGTATTTTGAGTTATTATAGTTGATGTATATATTTGACTACTATTGACCATTATAAATATTTAGATTCTATCTAAATATTTATTTGTGGTTAACTGTTATGTTTATAATGCCATCTTGGGATTGTGTCACAGCCAGATTTTTGGCCCTTTCTTTTTCTTTTGTTTTTCTGGGATTCTTGCCTGAGTTTTCTTTTCCCGTGGCTATGTGGTCTGGAAACTGAAGAAGATGACCTCTTCTTTCTTTCCAGAGTGGCTTGTCATCCTCATATTTATCCCTAGACCTTGCCATTTCCATCTTGGCCCAACCCCAATATTACTTTTCTAGGGAATATTCCTTTTTCTATTAAAGGAATAACCATGTCTGCCCTAGGTTGTGAAGCGACCTATATTTCCATCACTACTAAAATTTGCAAATAATTCTCATAAATTGTTTGGGTCATATGTTCTTCAAAAATGGCAAAACTTTTCATTGCCATATTACAAAATAATCCTCCAATATTCCTTTTCCTATTCTGCCCTAAATGGCACTCTGTGAAGCAAGTGTTATTTATCTTTGCCCATTTGCCCCCAAACTTTTTGGACACCTTTTTTATGTCAATATCATTGCCTCATGCAAATTTTCATACTCATTTTCCTAGTAAATATTTTTCAGCTAATTTCCAAAGTTTCTGTCCAGAAAGAAACTTTGTGAAGGAGGTACAAGCTAGGCATATCAAAATGAGTTGAAATTTTTGTATGACCTCTATATCATCAAATCATGACTCTACACCAAACTTGAGCTCATTCCTTGCATCCATGTGAGCACAACTTCAAATCTTTGTTTTTGTCCAAATTTTCAGTTTGTGAAGCAAGTATACTTTATGTTGCTTCATTAGGGCTGAAAATTTTCCAGGACCTTCTCCTACCCATGTAACCCGTCTCCACAAATTTTGGAATCATATCATCAAGCCAATTTCCCTATGGAATTATTGCAAGTTTCTGGTCAGTGGAGATGTTTGTGAAGCAAGTACCATTTAGGCTTGTCCAATTGGTATGAAATTTTTACAGCATCTCTATATGTCCAAATAACCATGCCTTGCCAAATTTCAGCTCAAGTGGATGCACTATGTGAGTGCTTCTTCCTGTTCTTGTTTCTGGACCATTTTGGTCAGTTGCAAAGCAACTATATCAACCATTGGTCCAAACCTTTTCAAAGTTACCAGGATGAAAGTCCTTCTTACCATAAACCTCGCAGACAACTCCATTGCTTCCAATCTCCTTCCTGTTGATCACCAGTTCATGGTCAAGTTTACTACAGTAAACTTCAGACGATGATTACCATTTAACCAAAGCAGTTTTCATCGAGCTACCACCATAGTTAAAACCTACTTTGGATGAACTTACCACTAGACATCATTTTACAGCATTTGGCACCTTCTCCTCTCCAGCTCACGCGGTGACCATCTCTCTGGCATGCCATGGACGCGAGCTGGACGGCTTCTTGCTCGGGCCCCTCCTCTGCTCGACGTCTCAGTGAGCACGAGCATGTCTACAGGATTTACCATGTCGTAGCCGTCCTCCTGGACCTCTCTCCCTCTCAGTAAAACCCCTCGGCGACGCTCACCGACGCTCGCCGCCGAACGCCCACGAGAGCACAGTGGTAGTTTTAGCTCGGGGCTCGTCGTCTCTTCCTCCCTGCGACTCCTTTGGCCTTCTCCTCCCCGTGAGAACCTCTCATGTGCCTCTCTCGCCGCCTGCCTCCGAGCTTGAGCACGCGCACACACATCCGCGGCGCCGCCAGCGCGACACTCCCCCCTCTGCCTATTTAAGGCCTCCCCCGAGCCCTCCGAGCGCTCCAGCAGCTCCCCCTCTCTCCCAGACCCCTCCCTTGCTAGTCGCCTGAGCTCCAGGAGCTCTCGAGCCCTCCAATGGCCGCCATGGCCGCCGCTCGGGTGCACCTAAATTCCGGCCACCCAAGCCCCCCTCCTCCTCTCCACCTCCAGCGCACCCCCGAGGCCCAGCCTACCTCCCCGTGGCCTTGCCTCCTCTTCCCACCCCACCGGAGCGCCTTGCCCATCTCCAACCGAAGCCTCCTCTACCGCAGGCCAAACTGCGTCCATTCCCGAGCTCGCCGGCGTGTTCCAAGGCCGGGAACGGGTGCGGCTCCTCTCCCCGAGCTCATCAGTGTGTTGCACGGCTCGGGGGATGACCGGAGTCGGCCGGGCGAGCGCCGGCACCGGCGCCTCTCATCGGCTCCACGTGTGGTGTCAGTGAGAAGAAGAAGGAGGCGGGAGGAGGGAGTAAACGCCCGCGGGCCACGCGCATCAGCGAGACAGCCCCGGCACCGCCTTTGCCACGCTCGATAAGTGGAGGCGTAGTCCACGGGATTACGCCTTCGCTTATTGAAAGCGTGTTCGTTCTCTTCCTCGAACTAAAATGCGTTTTCCTTTCTGGAAAACGTATTTTTTAGAAAGGCGCATTCTGTTTTTCTAGCCAAGAGCCCGTTTGTGATGATTTTATTGCAGAAAAACCTTCATATCTTTTTGCTCGCAACTCCGTTTGAGGTCATTCCAAAACCCACTTCTTCGTTTCATTGAACCCGTTCTGTTGGTATCGTTTTCACCATGTTTTGACATTCTGAAAATGACGATTTTGCCCTTGCGCTTAATCAGCCCCCTCCGAGAGAGAACGTTTTCCGGCGATTCTTTCCGCGAGTTTCTCGCACTTCTTCCCGGTGATTTCTTCCACCCCAGGCAAGCCCCAACCACCATTTGCATGATTGCATGCAATAGCTATGGTTTCAACTTGAACATTTAATAAATGTCTCCTTGTTTTGATACGATTGTCGTGGTTTCGGTGATGCTTATGAATTTGTGTTCTATTTCATGCTATGTCTTTATGCACCTGGTTATCATGTACTAGTTGCTAGTATTTCTGTCGTATGCTATGCTTGGTAGTAGTATATGTTGATGTTGGTAATGGTCTTCGGTGCATGACTGTCGTCTGTTCCGAGTATCATTGTTATACATGTTCCTTTGCATCTCGTTGGTTAAATACTTGCATGGTAGCATTGTTAATATGTTCATGCATGATATTTATTGTTGATGCTAGTGGTCATGACATGTTGCTAAAGAGTTATATTTGTAATATTATTGCTCATCAGTATGCCATGCTCATCTGAATAAATGATTAAGTGTTGTTGTTATGCTTGTTCATTATGGTTGCACATCCATGATCATGTTAGTATCATGCTCATGCATTATAGTAGCATCATGTTATTTTAATATGACTCAGATTATTGTATTCAAGTTTAACCGAATAGTAGTGAACTTGTACAACTGTTGGCTAAGTCATGGTGCCACCATATCGAGCTGACTAGTGCAATCACACTTACTTTTATGGGAAGGTTCTAACTGGGTCTATTGTCATGCCTCTCGCCAGTGCCTCCAATGAGGGAAGGTTATGGGCGTGCGGTACCCTGGCCCGATAAGCAGACATAACCTTGTGTGCCCATTGTTGTTGTTCTGAGCTCGGGTCCCCGTTTGGGACCGTTTATGTTTGGCCACGGCGGTGGTCATTGTGTCTTTGGTAGACACGAGGCCACCCAGGACTAGCCAAGTGGGGAGTAAGTCGGAGTGGTCGGGAGAGTGTCATGGCAGTAGGACGGTTTTATCGGAACGCCGTTGGTCCACCCGAATGGGAGTGCGAGGGCATGGGTTCTGTGGTGTGGGTACGGTGTGCTACCTCTACGGAGTGTGTGTCTTAATCTATTGAGAGCCGTGCCCACGGATAAGGGCCTAGTTCATGTCAGTCATAGTATGAGTCAACAGTAATAATAATAATGTGCTTAATAACAACCCCGGTTCAATGATGTGTTAAGTTGGTTGTGATCGCCGGAAATATCACCATTTGAGACCAAGTGTTGGTCATGGTTGTGATCGCCGGAATGATCACCGTGGTATCAAGGATACCGAGATGTTGAATGATTGTGATGTTATGCGAGAATCACGGGTAAAGATCAAGCTCCTTATGGTCATTTAATGATTACTATGGTATTGTTTATACCAAGCTTGATTTGATTCTGAGATGATCATATGATGTTCGAGGTTGGTAAGTGATGCATGTGATGGTTATGAGGTAACCCGAACATTATAAATTGTGCATATAGTGACATCTTGTTGCTTGCTAGTATCGTCAGATTTATATGTTCATACCATGCTCATATTGTCTAGCTGTATCATATTCATGTTGTTCATGCTATGTTATCCTGATGATCTCATGATAATTCCTACTTAACCTGTAATTGCCATGCTGCTGTTTTTCTTGAATGCTTCTGGTTATTGTGAGCTTGCAAGTACATTCAATGTACTGACCTGGTGTGTCATGCCAGTTTGCAGGTAATGCCAGATTTGATTGCTTGTTTGCCGTGGAACACGTGTGTGCGAGCTAGGATAAGCGTCCCAGCCAGAGTCCCTACGGAGTGGAGTTCACTACCGTCGTCGTTGTTCCGCTGCTAGATGTCATTCCGCTACGTCGTGTTGTTCGGCTACTTGCATAGAGCAACCATGGCAGGCGTAGTGTCGCCGTGCCGATGTTATTCATTGTAATATCGGAGACCTTGTATTCATATTCATGTAATAAAAGAAAGCTGGTTTGTTCTATGCTAAGCAGTGACATATTCCAGAAGACTTCTCCTTGATCTCTAGGCTGGAATACGGGGCGTTCCGGTTCCTCTGAGCCGGGATGCCACAGGCTTGGTACCAGAGCAAGTCTGGCTGTAGGACGCTCTAGACCGTGCGAACGTTAGAATGTGGTAGTATAGAGTTTGGTTGGTTTGTTGCATTTGATTGTCGCATTTGTTTGTCGCATAGCAGTTTATCTTGTGAGTGTAGGTGGTATCAGTTTCAATCCACTACCGACACCATCCCTCTTTGCATACCTGTTTTCGGTGTTTGGCGTCACCTCGGTCCCAACAGAGTGATTGCTACTTCTCAAGCTTGCGTTGTATTCCCTTGAAGAGGAAAGGGATATGCAGCACAGTAGCGTAAGTATTTCCCTTAGTTTTTGAGAACCAAGGTATCAATCCAGTAGGAGACCACGCACGAGTCCCTCGCACCTGCACAAACAAATAAGAACTTCGTAGCCAACGCGATAAGGGGTTGTCAATCCCTTTACGGTCACTTACGAAAGTGAGATCTGATAGAGATGATAGTTTGATATTTTTGGTATTTTTTATTATAAGAACATAAAGTAAAAGCGGAAAAAGTAAAGTAGATGTAGATTGATATGTTGAGAATAGACCCGGGGGGCCATAGTGTTCTCTAGTGGTTTCTCTCATGATAGCGATATTCTACGGCGGGTAAACAAATTACTGTCGAGCAATTGATAGAAAAGCAAATAATTATGAGACTATCTAGGCATGATTATTATATATAGGCATCACATCCAAAACAAGTAGACCGAAACGATTCTGCATCTACTACTATTACTCCACACATCAACCGCTATCCAGCATGCATCTAGTGTATTGAGTTCATAAGAATAGAGTAACGCCTTAAGCAAGATGACATGATGTAGAGGGATAAACTCAAGATATATGATATAAACCCCATCTTTTTATCCTCGATGGCAACAATACAATATGTGCCTTGCTGCCCTTACTGTCACTGGGAAAGGACACCGCAAGATTGAACCCAAAGCCAAGCACTTCTCCCATTGCAAGAACTATAGATCTACTAGGACAAACCAAACCAATAATTCGAAGAGACTTGCAAGGATATTATAATCATACATAAAGAGTTCAGAGAAGAACCAAATATTTCTCAAAGATAATCTTGATCATAAACCCACAATTCATCGGATCTCGACAAACACACCGCAAAAAGAGATTACATCGAATAGCTCTCCTCGAAGACAGAGGAGAACTCTGTATTGAGATCCAAAGAGAGAGAAGAAGCCATCTAGATACTAGATACGGACCCGAAGGTCTGTGGTAAACAAGTCACAACTCATGGTGAGGCGATGATGATGATGTAGAAGCACTCCGTGGTAAACCCCCCCTCCGGCGGAGCTCCGGAACAGGCCTCAAGATGGGATCTCACGGGAACAGAAGGTTACGGTGGTGGAACTGGGGTTTTCTCTTCTGCTCTGAAGGTTTCGTGGTACGTAGGCTTATATAGGAGGAAGGAGGGCACCGGGGGCCTTACGTGGGACCCACAAGGTAGGGCGCGCCCCCACCCTCGTGGGCACCACGTGGCCCCAACTCCGTGGTTCTCAAATCTCCCGTGCGTGATTTTCTCCAAAAATATCTGTCCCGAAGGTTTTATTCCGTTTGGACTCCATTTGATATCCCTTTTCTGTAAAACCCTGAAACAGGCAAAAAACAACAATCTGGACTAGGCCTTTGGGTTAGTAGGTTAGTCCCAAAAATAATATAAAAGTGTATGACAAAGGCCATTAAACATCCAAAACATCATAAATAATAGCATGGAACAATAAAAAATTATAGATACGTTGGAGACGTATCAGTGATGCCGTGGTACCGAGTGTTCTAGACACCATTTGAAGGAGTTATGCTCAGGTATCACTTCGATATCTTTCCGCCATCCCCCCATATTATTTCGGTGATAGACTTGTTTCTATCATGACCCATGTCTTTCATCTCGTCCCTTTAGCAACCCTTACTGATCTTGGTCGTCAGAAAAAGGGGAATGCTAGCAAACCCAGTTTTCCACCGCTATCTTACCATGTCATCCAATTCTTTGGACGTGTACGATCTCCTTCCGTACGCTTGATGATGATGTGGTCCTGACCTTGTGTCTCGCTACCGGATCACCAAGACATCCTCGCCTCCGTATTTATCCAGTTGCAACCGGTGTTCAGCCAGCACTTGGTATAACCTTGGTTACGCCAACTCAATCCACATGTGGATTTACTTTCGTGCACACCGCCACAACATATTAGATCGCAATACCGGAGTTTCCGTGAGATTTGTGTGCTTAGGTGTGCATGCATATCATAGTTGTGAGTAGCAGTAATAGGTGATGTTGCTTGATTTTATTAGAATGCTTGTGAGCTTTTATTTTAGTCGTTTCTTTTGCTTCTTTCTTTGGGCCTTTGGTGTGGCATTATTTTTCCCCTTATTAAAGTTGCTCGTCAACCGACATCGGACCCGAAGAATCAGCAAGGAATTCAAATATTTGGATACTCACACAAATAAAATGGAATTCTCAGCCGACTGTAGTGAAATAAGGAATATCTGATCTGGATGCTAATAATCAAATTTGCATCAGCATGCACTCCTCACAATAGTGCAAATAATCATGTATACCTCAGTATGCACTCTTCATAGCGGTAATGACCAGATCAGCAAAAAGATAAATTGTGTGCAAGATCGACGGCATATTATCAGCCAAAGTTAATCAACAGTAGAAATATTAAAATGATATATATGCGGTAATCGGTCCGCATATCTCAGTGAGAGGCGTCTGCTGTAAGCAATCCAGTCTTTCCTCGCAAGCTACCAAAGAAGCTTCAACTGCAAGATTTCTCTATCTTCCTCAGTATGATATATGGATGACTTCACATGTCAGGTACTCTATCTTCTTCAGTAAGAAACCGCAAAAGCTTCCGGCATAAGGTACCAAGTTTTCCCTAGCAATTGTTTAAGGGGGAAGCTTCCGAAGCACGGTACACAGTCTTCCTCAACAAGATGCTCTTGATGGTTTCCAGTATAAGCCATCCAATCGTCCTCAGTACGACATTTGTGCAAGATATTAAATTGTGAATTGACAGCATATGGCAGTGTATCTCGAGAATCAGATACGCAACAGTTGGTCAGCAGCAAGAATCAGTCAGGAAACAAGTCTGCCTCAGGAATTAGATTCTCATATATATGAGCAGGAAACCAGATATATATACCTCAGCGTGACAAAGAACTATCAAGATTGACGACAACAGTGAGCTCTGTACAAGTACCAGTGAACCTAGTATATGATCCTGATGAGCCCTTGTCTACTTTTCTTCAGTGATGGCGCCACGCTTGTGTTCTGAGCTGTTTTTGGCCATTCAGGGTGGATGCCGATTTTATTTCTCTCTATTTAACAATTGTCACGAGTTCTGAGCTGCTTTTTGTCCGTCTCGTACAACTGTTGAGTTTCTTTTTCTGCCAGTGGGCCTATGCTTTGAGCCGCTTTTCGGCCATCTTAGGGAGCTGCCACTTTCTTCTCATCAACACGGTCTCATGCTCTGAGCTGCTTTTCGGCCTTCTTGAGCCGTGGTTGAGTTATTTCAGTAATGTCCCAGATCTAAGTTGTAAAGACCGTTCTGGTGGCTACTGATTTATTTGCCGACTTCTTACAAGGGTTCAGGTGATCATTTCCCGGTGATTAAAACTCGAGAGACGATAAACCTGCCATTGAACAAATGTTACCATGCCAGGAGATGAGGATAAAGATACGCCTGTCAATATATTTCCCCAGACAGAAGCCATGGTCACACGAAGAATTAAGAGATATGTCCAGGCCTTCCACCGTGAGTCAACTCTGTGGATACTATCACATAAGGCCGTACCTCTTTATGCTGCCCACAACAGGAAAATATTTGGTACAAATCTGACACTCAAGACAGTGGAGCCAATCAAGATGAATCAGAAACTCTTGCGAGAAGTCAGAATCCGCCATGAGAATGGTTATGAGCTACCCCACTGTTTTAAACTTGGAGGACCCACAGTTAGTTGAGAAACCTAATGCAAGGAGAAAAAGGTTGGGTGTCCACCAGGAAAAATATGTTCACAATTTCATGAAAGGTTGCCGGTGCTGGATGACACATCAATCGGAGATCACTCTTGAACTTGTGAAACAGACATATATTTCAGTCATAATAATCGATCACACTCAGCCGAGTCAGACGATATGAAAATAATTGGAGCCAGCATCAGCATGAAAGTATGAGGTAATGTCCGTCAGCATATAGATACGGTAAAGCAAACCATCCCGAGCCAGACAGACAGTCATATGAAATTTAATGGGAATAATCAATAAAGGAAAAAGGATACCCGAGTTGGAAATGGTTTCCTTAAATCAATCTATTCATACTTGTTCCCTAAGCAACCAAATCTCGAGGATGAGATTTCTTTAAGGGGGGAAGAGTTGTCACAGCCTGATTTTTGGCCCTTTCTTTTTCTTTTGTTTTTCTGGGAATTTTGCGTGAGTTTTCTTTTCCCGTGGCTATGTGGTCTGGAAACTGAAGAAGATGACCTCTTCTTTCTTTCCAGAGTGGCTTGTCATCCTCATATTTATCCCTAGACCTTGCCATTTCCATCTTGGCCCAACCCCAATATTATTTTTCTAGGGAATATTCCTTTTTCTATTAAAGGAATAACCCTGTCTGCCCTTGGTTGTGAAGCAACCTATATTTCCATCACTACTAAAATTTGCAAATAATTCTCATAAATTGTTTAGGTCATATCTTCTTCAAATATGGCAAAAAAATTCATTGCCATGTTCAAAAATAATCCTCCAATATTACTTGTCCTATTCTGCCCTAAATGGCACTTTGTGAAGCAAGTGCTATTTATCTTTGCCCATTTGCCCCAAACTTTTTGGACACCTTTTCATGTCCATATCATTGCCTCATGCAAATTTTCATACTCAATTGCCTAGTAAATATTTTTCAGCTAATTTCCAAAGTTTCTGTCCAAAAAGAAAACTTGTGAAGGAGGTACAAGCTAGGCATATCAAAATGAGTTGAAACTTTTGTATGACCTCTCTATCATCAAATCTTGACTCTACACCAAATTTGAGCTCATTCCTTGCATCCATGTGAGCACAACTTCCAATCTTTGTTTCTGTCGAAATTTTCCGTTTGTGAAGCAAGTATACTTTATGTTGCTTCATTAGGGCAGAAAATTTTCCAGGACCTTCTCCTACCCATGTAACCTATCTCCACAAATTTTGGACTCATATCATCAAGCCAATTTCCCAATGGAATTATTGCAAGTTTCTGGTCAGTGGAGATGTTTGTGAAGCAAGTACCATTTTGGCTTGTCCAATTGGTATGAAATTTTTACAGCATCTCTCTATGTCCAAATAACCATGCCTTGCCAAATTTCAGCTCAAGTGGATGCACTATGTGAGTGCTTCTTCCTGTTCTTGTTTCTGGACCATTTTGGGGAGTTGCAAAGCAACTATATCAACCATTGGTCCAAACCTTTTCAAAGTTACCAGGATGAAAGTCCTTCTTACCATAAACCTCGCAGACAACTCCATTGCTTCCAATCTCCTTCCTGTTGATCACCAGTTCATGGTCAAGTTTACTGCAGTAAACTTCAGACGATGATTACCATTTAACCAGAGCAGTTTTCACCGAGCTACCACCGTAGTTAAAACCTACTTTGGATGAACTTACCAGTAGACATCATTTTACAGCCTTTGGCACCTTCTCCTCTCCAGCTCATGCGGTGACCATCTCTCTGGCATGCCATGGACGCGAGCTGGACGGCTTCTTGCTCGGGCCCCTCCTTTGCTCGTCGTCTCAGTGAGCATGAGCATGTCTACAAGATTTACCGTGTCGTCGCCGTCCTCCTGGACCTCTCTCCCTCTCAGTAAAACCCCTCCCCGACGCTCACCGACGCTCGCTGCCGAACGCCCACGAGAGCACAATGGTAGATTTGGCTCGGGGCTCGTCGTCTCTTCCTCCCTGCGCCTCCTTTGTCCTTCTCCTCCCCGTGAGAACCTCCCATGTGCCTCTTTCGTCGCATGCCTCCGAGCTTGAGCACGCGCACACGCGTCCGCGGTGACGCCAGCGCGACACTCCCCCTCTGCCTATTTAAGGCCTCCCCCGAGCCCTCCGAGCACTCCAGCAGCTGCCCCTCTCTCCCAGACCCCTCCCTAGCTAGTCGCCTGAGCTCCAGGAGCTCTTGAGCCCTCCAATGGCCGCCATGGCAGCCGCTCGGGTGCACCTAAATTCCGGCCACCCAAGCCCTCCCCATCCTCCTCTCCACCTCCAGCGCACCCCCGAGGCCTAGCCTACCTCCCCGTGGCCTTGCCTCCTCTTCCCACCCCACCGGAGCGCCTTGCCCATCTCCAACCGAAGCCTCCTCCGCCGCTGGCCAAACTGCATCCATTCCCGAGCTCGCCGGCGTCTTTCAAGGCTGGGAACGGGTGTGGCTCGTCTCCCCGAGCTCATCGGTGTGCTGCACGGCTCGGGGGATGATCGGAGTCGGCCGGGCGAGCGCCGGTGCCGGCGCCTCTCCTCGGCTCTGCGTGTGGCGTCGGGGGAGAAGAAGAAGGAGGCAGGAGGAGGGAGTCGACCCCCGCGGGCCCCGCGCGTCAGCGAGACAGCCCCGACTTCGCCTTTGCCACGCTGGATTAGTGGAGGCGTAGTCAACGGGATTACGCATTCGCTTATTGAAAGTGTGTTCGTTCTCTTCCTCGAACTGAAATGCGTTTTCCTTTCTGGAAAACGTATTTTCAGAAAGGCACGTTCTGTTTTTCTAGCTAAGGGCCAGTTTGTGATGATTTTATTGCAGAAAGGTCCCTAGCAGAAAAACCTTCATATCTTTTTGCTCGCAACTCCGTTTGAGGTGATTCCAAAGCCCACTTCTTCATTTCGTCGACCCGTTTTGTTGGTATCGTTTTCACCATGTTTGACATTCTGAAAATGACGATTTTGCCCTTGCGCTTAATCAGCCCCCTCCGAGAGAGAACGTTTTCCGGCGATTCTTTCCGTGAGTTTCTCGAACTTCTTCCCGGTGATTTCTTCCACCCCAGGCAAGCCACAACCACCATTTCCATTATTGCATGCAGTAGCTATGGTTTCAACTTGAACATTTAATAAATGTCTTCTTGTTTTGATACGATTGTCGTGGTTTCGGTGATGGTTATGAATTTGTGTTCTCTTTCATGCTATGTCTTTATGCACCTGGTTATCATGTACTAGTTGCTAGTATTTATGTCGTATGCTATGCTTGGTAGTAGTATATGTTGATGTTGGTAATCGTCTTCGGTGCATGATTGTCGTCTGTTCCAAGTATCATTGTTATACATGTTCTTTGCATCCCGTTGGTTAAATACTTGCATGGTAGCATTGTTAATATGTTCTTGCATGATATTTATTGTTGATGCTAGTGGTCATGATATGTTGCTAAAGAGTTATATTTGTAATATTCATGCTCGTCAGTATGCCATGCTGATCTGAATAAATGATTAAGTGTTGTTGTTATGCTTGTTGGTTATGGTTGCACATCCATGGTCATGTTAGTACCATGCTCATGCATTATAGTAGCATCATGTTAACTCGGCTTATTGTATTCAAGTTTAACTGGATAATAATGAACTTGAACAACTGTTGGCTGAGTCATGGTGCCACCATATCGAGCTGACCAGTGCAACCACACTTACCTTTATGGGAAGGTCCTAACTGGGTCTATTGTCACGCCTCTCGCCGGTGCCTCCAACGAGGGAAGGTTATGGGCGTGCGGTACCCTGGCCCGGTAAGCAGACATAACCTTGTGTGCCCGTTGTTGTTGTTGTGAGCTCGGGCCCCCGTTTGGGACCGTTTATGTTTGGCCATGACGGTGGTCATTGTGTCTTTGGTAGACACGGGGCCACCCAGGACTAGCCCAGTGGGGAGTAAGTCAGAGTGGCCGGGAGACTGTCATGGTAGTAGGACGATTTTGTCGGAACACCGTTGGTCCACCTGAATGGGAGTGCAAGGCCATGTGTTCTGTGGTGTGGGTACAGTGTGCTACCTCTGCAGAGTGTGTGTCTTAATCTATCGATAGGTGTGCCCGTGGATAAAGGCCCAATTCGTGTCAGTCACACTATGAGTCAACAGTAATAATAATAATGTGCTTAATAACAACCCCGGTTCGATGATGGGTTAAGTTGGTTGTGATCGTCGGAAAGATCACCATTTGAGACCAAGTGTTGGTCATGGTTGTGATCGCCGGAATGATCACCATGGTATCGAGGATACCGAGTTGTTGGATGATTGTGATGTTATGTGAGAATCACGGGTAAAGATCAAGCTCCTTGTGGTCATTTAATGATTACTATGGCATTGTTTATACCAAGCTTGATTTGATCCTGAGATGATCGTGTGGTTCGAGGTTGGTAACTGATGCATGCGATGGTTAGGAGGTAACCCGAACAGTATAAATGGTGCATATAGTGTCATCATGTTACATGCTAGTATCGTCAGATTTATATGTTCATACCATACTCATATTGTCTAGCTGTATCATATTCATGTTGTTCATGCTATGTTATCCTGATGATCTCATGATAATTCCTGCTTAACCTGTAATTGCCATGCTATTGTTTGCCTTGAATGCTTCTCGTTATCGTGATCTTGCAAGTAAATTCAATTTACTGACCTGGCGTGTCATGCCAGTTTGCAGGTCATGCCTTATTTGATTGCTTGTTTGCCGTGGAACACGTGTGTGCGAGCTAGGATAAGCGTCCCAGCCAGAGTCCCTGCAGAGTGGAGTTCACTACCGTCATCGCAGTTCCGCGGCTAGATGTCATTCCGCTGCGTCGTGTTGTTCGCCTGCTTGCATAGAGCAACCGGGGCAGGCGTAGTGTCGCTGTGCCGTTGTTATTCATTGTAATATCAGAGACCTTGTATTAAAATTTGTGTAATAAAAGAAAGCTGGTTTGTTCTATGCTAAGTAGTGACATATTCCATAAGACTTCTCCTCGATCTCTGGGTTGGAATACGGGGCGTTCCGGTTCCTCTGAGCCGGGGTGCCACAGATTGTGTAGTTAAATGCATAGGATGGTTGCATTTCAAGTGTGTTGTTTCCATTGTGTTGGTTATATAGTAGTTTCCTATATAGTTAGTCGATATATATAGTGGTCACTACAATTTGTTAGTAGCACAATTTGTATAAGAACGTTAGTCTTGATCACCAAGCCTTGCTTAGTCGTGTCAACTTGAAGCCCACCAATTCGTTGAATCCTCTTTCATACCTCCCTATTGTGCTACCTCATTTCGGGATCTCCATCTTGATCAATATCTTGTTATCCATCCACTCTTAAATTTGTTTTGGATGTTATTTGGATTTACTATTTCTTTGGTATTTATTGTTTGTCTTTTGCTATCGTTATGACGAGTAGGGAGTGACGATAATGTTGGACACAGACAGGACTAGGTTACCAAAGGACTCAACAACAAAGGCATGCCTCCTTCTTTGATCATACTTATCCTATGTTTACGAAATTGCATTGTGTTTTATGGTTACTATATGCATGCTATTTTAATCATGTAGCTATCATGTCCATTGACACATTACCTTAATTTGCTTGTCGCCTATTCACTTGACACCTGAGTAGAAGTATAGTATTCTGGTAGAGTAGAAATTCTTAGCCATGCTTATTATCTTATAGGCCCGTTGTTGAATGACCTTTGGGTCATTAAAACTTGAAATATCGCTGAGCTAGGCCGGTTGGCCCTTGTTGATCTCCTCTACCCTCTTCTACTATAGTGAAACTTACCATCTGAATACTGGCGCGGGTGACAGCTGAATCAAGGATTGAAGGAGCGATTGGCTACTCTTCACGAGTTGAAGGGGGCAATCAGTCGTCTGTGCCACATGAAGCCTAATAAATCTTGGATTTGAAGATTGTGATAACAGTACAACCACATGCTATATGGGCACTGGCTTGGTCAAGTAAGCTAGTCAGCCTTAGGTATTGATATCACCGTATCGTAGATGCGATAGCTGCCCTGCGCGGAGTATCCTCGGCACAGATGGGGGGACCGGTTTGAGGACGTACTCTCAGTTCCGTGCGCCAGACCCGATGGGCATGTCACATCTTTGGGGGATCTATTCCAAAGACCTTGTCACAATCTCCCTGCCGGTATAGCAAATGGTGTACTACGCTAGCAATGGCTAGTGGCAACAAGTTGGGATTGTGTCATCTGGGTAAAGTGTACAACCTCTGCAGAGTGTAAAACTATTCGAATAGCCATGTCCACGGTCATGGACGACACATGAATCTTTCTTGACATACAGGACCTGTCTTGCTTATTACCTCTTTGCCCTATTCTTGAAACCTATGAAGGACGTGAGTTGATCGAGGATCCTCACTTTGAGGAAAGTTATTCTGGAGATAAACATGTTTTCGTCAAAAACTGCTTTTATCCAACTGCTATATGTTTTTTTCAAACAAAATTAGCTTTTATTCAAATGAGCCTTACAGCCTTCCTTTGAAGCCACATGTAGCTATTAGGTCCTTCCCCTTGGGAGGCATGTTGAGTACGTAATGTACTCATGGCAATAATTTTGTTGACCACGGAGTTTCATGAAGACAAAGGTGATGACTACGACAACAATGTTGATCCGTAGGAGTGAGGTCACGTGGACTACATCGACTGCCTGTGGCTGAGATGGAGTCGCTACACATTTTACTTTCTACTGTTTTCTGATTGTAAATGTCATGAGACATTTTGCTAGGTATGTCTTGTGATAAAATATATTATTTGTAATACTGTACTTATTGTGCGATGATATCATTTCGCTGTGTTATCAATAAAGATCCTATAGTTGAAAAATATACACAGGAGGGTCTGGAAGCTAATTCTGGGTTCTCACACGATATCCATTACCTCTTATTTCTATCAAATTTTTTTCTCATGTCAACATAGTACAACAGGACAGTTGTGTGAATTTTTGTGAATTTTCGGGGTTCATTTGGACATTTTTATGCATTAACTGAGTTTTCAATGCATTTATGTGCATAATTCAAATTTGAACCAAATGCACATGCTCGAGTGCATATAAATTGGTTGAAAAATCAAATATGTGTCCTTGGGTTCATGCTTAGGTCCCATGCAAGAAATGGGAATGAATTTCGAACACCATGGTACCGTTGATTGCCGGCAAAACATTGAGGTGCGTGGTTTTTAAATTCTAGTAAATCCAAAACTCGTCTGAAATTCATTAAACTTGGCATGCTATCATGGGGCAGCATCAACATGTTGTGGTACAAATTTTGTCCCATTTGGGGCAGGTTTGGGTATATGCTTCTCACAAATCGGAGCTTCTCACAACAAGCATGTTGGTTTTCGGTAGGGAACGTCCCACCTTTGGGGACGAAATGATATCCATTGCCTCTTATTGCTTTCAATTTTTTTCTGGTGTCAACATAGAACAACAGGGGTGTTGTGTGAATTTTTGCAAATTTTCGGGGTTCGTTTGGATATTTTTATTCATTAACTGAGTTTTCAATGCATTTGTGTGCATAATTCAAATTTGAACTACATGCACATGCTCCAGTGCATATAAATTGGTTGAAAAATTAAATATGTGTCCTTGGGTGCATGCTTAGGTCCCATGCAAGAAATGGGCATGAATTTCGAACACCAGGGCACCGTTGATTGCCGGCAAAACATTGAGATGCCTGGTTTTTAAATTCTTGTAGATCCAAAATTCTGTTAACCATTCACGTGACACCATGTGTCTTAGTTTTAATGGCTGTAGGAGGTGTCGTGCGGACAACTACTTGACATTGACTGAATAGGAGGCGTGCGTGCGCCGTCCGGTGCGCAGGCTGACCGAGAGGCGTGCAAGCTGTCCTCGAGTGCATAGGCTCACCGGGAAGCGTGCGAGCTATACGCTGTGCAGGCTCACTGAGAAGCCAGCCTTGCTCGCGTCCTCTCCATTAATGGCGCCCAAGCCGCAGTTTAATTTGCTTTTGAAATTTAAAATACTCATCGCAAATGTTTTAGTTAGAACACCCGTATGCAAACCGACAGCTTCCCCAGGAAGCCAAGAGAAAATCTGCTGAGTAGGATTACTGCAGCTCTTGATCACAAATGATTTAGATAGAACACCCGTATGCAAAGTGAGAGCAGCGCAGGATTTGTGCATCCCTTCAACGCAAACGGTTGTTCTGGATGACCCGTGTGCAACCACGTACACACAATTTGGTAAGGTTTCATATGTCAGTCTGTCATATTGGGTATGTTGCCATCTGTCAAACTGGAAATATTTACGTTTTTTGATCTAGTAACCTTGCCATTTGTCAATCCTTGTAACAATGCGATTTGTCAAAAATATGCAGCTAGAAATCATTAGCACTATGTAATTTTTGCGACTAAAATTCAGTAATTAATCATAGATTTCATTCATTGATTAAGTAGTCGTTCTTAATTTATGTAAACAGTTCAACTCGATAGCTGAACCGACCAAACTTCTCCCCAATTGTTGCCAACCACGTACTGAAATAGCTAGTTCAACTATATATACTAACTAATTTTAAGTATGTTGTACTGTTCCATCACACATCTATAGTCAGATAAACTGAACAAAATAGCCCCTAAATACTACTACTACCACGGAGGGGCTTAGTGATACTTCCGGCAGCCTCTCCTCTATTGAGCGTGCTCAGTAAGAGGCTGAGGAGGAGAAGGAACCTACCGACGAGCTGGACAAATGCAATACGGGCCTGCCGCTGCTGCATGTTCAGCGATGCTCGCCAGCTCGAGCACCCACTGCCGCTTCAGACGATCCCTCTCGAAGCGGCCGGACTGCTCGTAGATCTCCTGATTCCTCGCCTCTGCGTTGGCGTGTGCTGCGGCCATGGCTGCGGTAAGGCTCTTTTCATGCTCGACAAGGCGCTCCTCCTCCTCCCACAGGAACTCGATGTAGCGCGCAAGGTCGCTGATGCACGTGCGGGCCTCCACCTTCGTCTCCCTCCTTCGGGCGGCGGTGGTAGAGCGGGTGATGATCCCGACGGTCGATGGTGGGCTGGCGGCCACAACAGCCGATGATGGGGTGGCGGCCATGACCACCACCTCCTGCCATCGCGCCGTGGTGGCGGAGCGGGTGATGGCAACGATGGCCAGGAGTGGGGTGGCAGCCATGACGACCACCTCCGCCTTTGGGCCGCGGCGGCGAAGTGGGAGATGGCCCTGGCTTTCGACGGTGGTGTGCCGGCAATGGCGGCCCGCAACAGCTGCCAACGGGCAGCGGCGGTGGAGGGTGTGGTGGGTGTTCCGCGCACACCCAACAGGGACGCCACACGCACTACACTACGCCGGGGACTGGGCCGCCGCCGCGGTGTAGCCTCCCAGCTGGATCTCTCATCTAATGACGGCGGAGTGTCTGAGCGACGACGACAGACCGGTGCCATTGGAGATTATGGGAGAAGCAGATGAGATAAGCTACAGGGAGGGAGGCGAAAATGCGACGCAGGACTCGCCGACCGTGAGGGTTTTATAGCAGGTCTGTAAGCATTGGGATTTTGGGGGATTTCATTGTGTCGGGCGGGAAGCTTGCGCGGGAACCTGCGAGGTTGCGTGGGAACGGGCTCACCGACGATTCATTGGCGCCACCCTTTGGCCGAAAGAATGCCCCCGCGCGCTGCGCAAGCTTGTACTGTGAGCCGTGTGCGGTAGCGGGGTGACAAGACGTGCGAGAGGAGGAACAGAGGACACTTACACCTACAGTTAATAAAAAATGTTTGCGATTTAATTACCTACTATACCCCAGTCCTCGTTTATAAGTAGGATTTAACTAATAAAATACAAATGCATATCACCATATATTATATCGTTGGAGTCGTATTTGAACATAGTTTCCAGCTATACATTTTTTGTAACATGCATTAACACTTTTTTGGTTAAATTTAAGGTTATACGCCAGCAAGCGTTTGCCCGCAACACACATAGTTTGTTCCATCATAGACAACTGTGATGGATCAACTGTCTGCCACGTATCGCACATGCAACTCTAATCCGATTCGTACTTGATGTCTCCGACATTGCTCGCACAATTTTTCTTATTTGCCATGTATCACTCTGCCATCCTCTGCTCGCGTCCCTCGGCAAGCTCTGCTCGTCGTTAGGCGTCGCGGCGCGCTCTGCTCGCGTCCATCGGTGCGATCAGCTTGTGGACAACTTTTCCTTGAGGCGACCGCGGAGCGCTCTGCTCGCGTCCCTTCGCGCGCGCTCTGCCAGCGGTTGGGCATGCGCACGATCACGTCGGGGGCCCCATATGCATTCGGTTGCGCCGCGTGCGTTGCCATGCGAAGTAGTTACATGCGGCACCATGGAGTTACGCATTGCAAATTAGAACTGCCATAAGGGCCTGCCGATATTCCTGGTCGTCCAGCTTCCCCTTTAATTCCCGCGGCCATTATAACCTTAGTCTCTTCAACCTTTCGATCGCGCCCCACAACACGACAAGCACACCCACGACGACACATAGAGAGGGGATGCCCATCGGCGCTCCAATGGAGTTCGGCGAGCATAGAGTGGAGACCCACGCGAGGGAGACGGATCTCTCGGTGGTGTACACCATCGACCCGGCCGTGGTGGAGGACTACATCAACACCGTTGAGCGGTTGCTTGCTGGAGACAAGTACAAGGTGGTCGGCATCGACCTCCAGTACACCGCCGGTCGTCCCGACATAGATCAGAAGGTTACCATCGCCCAGTTGTGCGTGCGCCATCATGTCCTCATCTACCACTACTGCATGGCCAAAGAGCCTTACGATCGTTTGATGGGCCTCGAACCCCTCGTTGGTTACCCCAAGTGGAAGGTGTAAGATGCAGTAAGTAGAAGTGTTTTCCCCTAGCAAAGATGCCAAGGATCGAATCCCCAGAGACTCCTAGGTTCAACAAGTAGGTGTCAATTGCTAACGGCGCAATTAGCAATCAACGTGGACCTGCACACAGATACAAATAACTTTGCTCCCAACGAGTACAGAGAGGTTGTCAATCTCTCCGGCCTTGTAGTTCACAAAGGGTTAAAAGCAATATGATAGTAGTGATAGATAGTGTTTTGCAATAGTAAGTAAATAGCGAAAAGTAAATAGTGGATGTGATCAATGATGGTAATATGGACCGGAGTCTCATGATGTTCACTAGTGATGTCTCTCTCCCAAAAGACGATAAAACAACTATGTGAGGTAAACAAATTACAGCTGGGCAATTGACAGGACCCACGAGCGCATACAAATGCTGATTACATTGCAAGAAAGGTTGAGGTTCAAAGCATGGGCGGTACGCCAAAGTAAGTAGACCGAAATCCATCAATATCTACTACTAATCATCCACCTTGAGATATCTATCCAGAACATCTCGCTGGTATTAAGTTGCGAGTCCCACCCATAGTGTAAACTCAATGCAACAAACAACTGCATTAAAAGAACTTTGCGTAAAGTAAACAATCCTTGCACCCGCGGGCACAAGCACCGTTGTTTTCCACCTTGTGGCAACATCACATCCCCTAGACTCATGTTTCTGTCACTCAAGCTAGTCATCGAGGGGCATGAACCCACAATCGAGCATAACGTTCCCTCTTGGAGTCACTACTTACTACTCGGCGAAAGCAATAAATAACAATGGAGAACATGCAAGAATTACTTATGAACTAAATATAAAAGAGGTGAATCAAATATATTACTCAAGATCAATCTGAACATAATCTCATAATCCATCGGATCCCAGCAAACTCAACATAGCAACAGCATAAGGATTACATAGGTGCCTCGATCATGTAGGGCAGCTCACGAGGACTAATTAGTGAAGCACAAGAACGGGAGGAGAACATCACATAGCTACTGGTCATGGACTCATGGTCCAAGGGAGACTACTCACGAGTCATCCGGGAGGCGTCCATGGTGGTGGATAAGCTCCCGGTGGTGATCCTCCCCTCCGGCAGGGTGCCGGGAAGAGTTCTCCTGGTGCTCCCGATCTTGGAAGCGGCGGCGGCGGCGGAACAGAGATGGGATCGCGAAAAGAAGTCCTGTTCTGAGGGTTACGGGGAACCCTTTAAATATATGCCAAAGTAGGGCACCGGGGGAGCCTCGGGGGGCCCAGGTGCCCCCCCCCCCGGCGCGGCCCGGGGGGGGGTGCCCACAGGACGCCTGGAGCCCCTGTGGCCCCCCAAGGCTGCCCTTCGGACGCAGTGTTGTTTCCGGTTTGCTGATTTTTTATATAATTTTTCTGGATTTTTCTGGGCAGTTCTCGAAACGTGAAAACCTGAAATACAAAAACAGCCGAAAACAGAAACTGGCACTGGGGTGCACTGGATTAGTAAGTTAGTCCAAATATGATCAAAAGTGTATGGAAGTGTATGAATATCATAGCAATATCACCCAAAAGTGGCATGGAGCAAGCAGAAATTATAGATACGTTTTGGACGTATCAACATCCCCAAGCTTAATTCCTGCTCGTCCTCGAGTAGGTAAATGATAACAAGAATAATTTCTGCGGTGACATGCTATTAACCATATAGGACTTTCTCATAGTCATATGACAAAAGCTTACTGAGACAATGATTCTAAAGTAATTAAGTTGCCTCAAGAGAAAATCACAAATGACTGAAAGTTTTACAACATGAAACTGAAACATCAAAAAGATTTGCAATGAACATGACGTGCAAATATGATAAAGTGATATCTAGCTTGCCCCCTTTAGTGATGCAAAACATAAATGCAAGGGCACCTTCAAGGTTTAAGTGATGACTAGATACAATCATTTCAGAATAAACGATATCACAATCATGCAAAAGACAATGCTACTTTGGGACAATGCACATTACACTCAGAATGACAATCATGCTCTCAGTAGTTGGTGCTTCAACATAAAAGTAAAAGAAAGGTTAAGTGCTAGAGCTTTTTATTTTGAAAACATGGAAGCAATTGTGTCAACGGTAGTAGTACTTCATATGTGTCATGTATAAAACATCTTATAAGTTGCAAGCCTCATGCATCGAATACCAATAGTGCTCGCTCCTTGTCCTAATTAGCTCGGATCCCCATGGGTTATCATTGCATTGCATATGTTTTAACCAAGTGTCACAAAGGGGTACCTCTATGCCACCTGTAAAAAGGTCCAAGGAGATAGATCGCATTTGATTTCTCATTTTTGATAAATCTCAACTTGAGGACATCCATACCGGGACAACATAGAAAATAGATGATGGACTCCTCTTTAATGCATAAGCATATTCTCATAAGAGATTGAGGATTAAGGTCCAAGCTAAAACTTCCACCATGATGCATGGCTTTGGTTGGCGGCCCAATGTTCTTCTCTAACAATATGCATATTAATTCAACCCATGATAAATCACCCTTACTTCAGACAAGACGAACATGCATAGCAACTCACATGATATTCAACAAAAGTGTGACAGTTGATGGCGTCCCCAGAAACATGGTTACCGCTCAGCAAGCAACTTGTAAGAAATAAGATACATAGGCAACATATTCTTTACCACAATAGTTTTTAGGCTACTTTCCCATGAGCTATGTATTGCATGGTTAGTTTGCTTAGTGCAGGTGGAGGTTAGCAAAAGACTGGGAGCGACCAACTAAGAGAGCAATGATGGTCATAATCATGCAGAGCGACAAAGCAATATTGAATCAGGCATGGTAGTTATATCGCTACTTAGAAACAAAAGATCATCAAGGCTTGACAGACTTTCTTTACAGTCTTGAATATGCGTGAGCATACGCCAAGTCAATCAAAATAAATTCTCGAAGGAAGATATTACTAAACCATACCACATCATAGGCAAACAAACCAAGTTGGTACTCCAATAACACATTGGGAACCCCCCAGCTATTTGAGATTAACCAAATGAAAACCTGAACTACTAAGCACCATCATGAAAGTAGCATCTTTATCATAGACACATTAACCCATGCAACGGAAGCAAACTCTCTTAATAAGGTGAGCATGGTAATTAAAGAGAGTTCAAGCAACCAACTAACTAAAAGCTCTTAAAAAGATAAGCATGAATACTAAGAGCAGAGCACGATAGTAGCTATTTAAAAGATAAAGAACACACACAACATAAATAGACATGAAAATTCTATGTAATGTTATAGGTAGAGGTGGAGCGTGTTTCTCTCCCACATAAAGGAATGCTGAGTTCCGACTCGTTATGAAAAACTAAAAGCAAGACGCTCCAAGCATAGCACATAACATATGAAGTGATAAAAATATAGCAGAACGAAAGACGCACTGATAATGTTGATGGAGAAGGGGATGCACGGGGGGGCATCCCCAGGCTTAGACGCTTGAGTCTCCTTGAATATTTCTTGGGGGTGCACGGGGGCATCCCCAAGCTTGAGCGCTTGACACTCCTGAATCTTTTTATCATCTTCCCTCGCACACTTGAAAACTCCCTTCATACACAACTCATCATAATCTGATTAGCGAGGTTAGTACCCTTAATAAAATAATTATACCTTGCTGGAAATAAGGATATTCTTGAAGTTCTACTGTTTCACAAGATTTCCAATAGGTTTTTGCAAAGAAAAAACAAGTTCTTAATTTGCAAAGTGAAGGTAAGGCAAAACATGACAGAATCTGTGAAAAACAGAACAGCAGGCAGTAATTGACCTGTTCGGGATACTTCTGCAACTCAAATCAAAAAACCTCAGAACTGACGCACGAAAGACAATTATATAGAGAACGCTGTCGAAAAAATTCAGACCAAAAAGATGATCTGGTGATTTTATACGAATTTTTTTATCCAAGGACAGAATCTGTTTCCTGGACAGCACCTCACAACTTTTGAACTTTCTAGCAATCGGAGGCTATACTTGACACAAATATGAAAAGCAAAGATACAATGATGATGCTACAGCAGTAAACAACATCAAGACACAACAAAAACAAAAATTTTATTCATGTGGGCTGCCTCCCAAAAGCGCTTTCTTTTATGCCTTTAAGCTAGGCATAATGCATAGATCAAGTTTTATCAAGAGTAAAAGAATAACTAGCCCGTACAACGGACTCAAAAGGTAACTTGACCTTCTTACGAGGGAAGTGTTCCATCCATTTCTTGAGAGGAAACTGAAATTTTATATTACCCTCTTTCATGGCAATGGCAGCACCAACGGTGCGCAAAAAGGGACGTCCCAAAATAATTGGACATGAAGGATCACATTCAATATCCATAATAGTGAAATCAACGGGCACATAATTATCATTGACAACAATAAGAACATCGTCGATCCTCCCCAAAGTTTTCTTTATGGAAGAATCAACGAGACAAACACCAAAAGAACAAGAATCATAAGGTTTCAATTTAAGCATATCATATATTCTTTTGGGCATAACAGAGGTACTAGCACCAACATCACATAATGCATAACAAGGGAAGTCATTCAAATAAATTTTTATCATAGGATCCCAACCATCTTCTAGCTTTCTAGGTATGGAGGCTTCTACTCTAAGTTTCTCCTCCCTAGCTTTGATGAGAGCATTAGTGATATGCTCTGTGAAGGCAAGGTTAAGCGTGCTAGTGCAGGGATCTCTAAACATCTTGTGAAGGAAATCAATAACTTCTGTAAGAGTGCAATTATCAAAATCAAGGTCACGAGCATCAAGTAAAGTGGTAGTGGTGTCCTTAAGGTTCACTTGGTTGGTAGTTTCTATAGCATCACCATTAATAGGTCCATTGGGACCAGGAGTACATTGGGTGCTAAGAGTGTGAACATCCTCAATAACTTGGATAGTAGCAACAGTGTGGTTGGTAGGAAGGCTCTTAGTTCTTTCCTCTTCCTCCCTTTCTCTAGCCCATCTTTCTTTTAGCTTAGCCATCATCCTAATATTTTCATTAATTTGTACTTGAGTAGCATTAATAGGGATGACTTCCCTCTCTTTAAGAGGAGAAGTTTCAATTTTTAGCAATTTTACATCATTGGCTAAGTGGTCTACCTTAAAAGAAAGATCATCTAGCTTATGTAGTTTCTCTTCTACATTCTTATTAAAGGCTTTTTGGGTAGTGATGAAATCTCTAAGCATAGTCTCTAGTTCAGTATTGGAGCTCTTGGTACTAGGATAAGCATTGTTGTTCCCATAAGAGTTAGAGGGGAATGGTCTAGGATTGTTACCAAAGTTACTCCTATAAGCATTGTTGTTGAAATTATTTCTAGAGATAAAGTTAAAATCTACTTGTTCTTGAGCAATCAAAGAATTTAAAGGAACATCACGAGGATCAATAGTAGATTGCTTCGAAAGTAGAGGCATGATCAAGTCAACTTTTTCATTAAGGGAGGAAATCTCCTCGACAGAGTTTACCTTCCTACCTGTATAAAAATTCCTCCCGCGGCCGAGTCTAACAAGTTCCGCGAGGTAAAGTTCAAGCCTGCATAAAAAGTTTGGATAACCATCCAAGTAGTCAAACCGTGAGTAGGGCAGTTTTTGATAAGAGATTTCATACGTTCCCAAGCTTGGGCAACGTGTTCATTATCCAATTGTTTAAAATTCATGATGTTACTTCTAAGTTGGATAATTTTAGCAGGTGGATAGTATTTTCCAATAAAATCATCTTTGCACTTGTCCCATGAATCTATGCTATTTCTAGGCAAGGACTGAAACCAAATTTTAGCTCCTCCTCTCAAAGAGAAAGGAAAAAGCTTAAGCTTAACAATATTACCATCTATTTCTTGGTACTTTTGCATATCACAAAGTTCAACAAAGTTGTTCAAGTGTAAAGCAGCATCATCTCCAGCACCGGAGAATTGTTCTTTCATAAGTTCAGTAAAGCAGGTTTAATTTCATATGAAGGTGCTGAAGTGGCAGGTGTAGTGATAGGTGTGCTGATAAAGTCATCGTTGTTGTGACTAGTGAAGTCACACAACTTGGTGTTCTCGGTGGAACCCATAGTAGCAAGCAAGCAAGATAACTATTTTTGTGATTTTCGATAAAAGGAACTAAAGCAAAAATGAAAGGTAAACTAACAAGACTAAAAATCAAAGGTAAAAGATAGCATGCAACTCCCCTATCCTGAAGAGTGGAGTCCCCGGCAACGGCGCCAGAAAATACTCCTTGATGGGCCTCGAACCCCTCGTTGGTTACCCCAAGTGGAAGGTGTAAGATGCAGTAAGTAGAAGTGTTTTCCCCTAGCAAAGATGCCAAGGATCGAATCCCCAGAGACTCCTAGGTTCAACAAGTAGGTGTCAATTGCTAACGGCGCAATTAGCAATCAACGTGGACCTGCACACAGATACAAATAACTTTGCTCCCAACGAGTACAGAGAGGTTGTCAATCTCTCCGGCCTTGTAGTTCACAAAGGGTTAAAAGCAATATGATAGTAGTGATAGATAGTGTTTTGCAATAGTAAGTAAATAGCAAAAAGTAAATAGTGGATGTGATCAATGATGGTAATATGGACCGGAGTCTCATGATGTTCACTAGTGATGTCTCTCTCCCAATAGACGATAAAACAGCTATGTGAGGTAAACAAATTACAGCTAGGCAATTGACAGGACCCACGAGCGCATACAAATGCTGATTACATTGCAAGAAAGGTTGAGGTTCAAAGCATGGGAGGTACGCCAAAGTTAGTAGACCGAAATCCATCAATATCTACTACTAATCATCCACCTTGAGATATCTATCCAGAACATCTCGCTGGTATTAAGTTGCGAGTCCCACCCATAGTGTAAACTCAATGCAACAGACAACTGCATTAAAAGAACTTTGCGTAAAGTAAACAATCCTTGCACCCGCGGGCACAAGCACCGTTGTTTTCCCCCTTGTGGCAACAGCACATCCCCTAGACTCATGTTTCTGTCACTCAAGCTAGTCATCGAGGGGCATGAACCCACAATCGAGCATAACGTTCCCTCTTGGAGTCACTACTTACTACTCGGCCAAAGCAATAAATAACAACGGAGAACATGCAAGAATTACTTATGAACTAAAATATAAAAGAGGTGAATCAAATATATTACTCAAGATCAATCTGAACATAATCTCATAATCCACCGGATCCCAGCAAACTCAACATAGCAACAGCATAAGGATTATATAGGTGCCTCGATCATGTAGGGCAGCTCACGAGGACTAATTAGTGAAGCACAAGAACGGGAGGAGAACATCACATAGCTACTGGTCTTGGACTCATGGTCCAAGGGAGACTACTCACGAGTCATCCGGGAGGCGTCCATGGTGGTGGAGAAGCTCCCGGTGGTGATCCTCCCCTCCGGCAGGGTGCCGGGAAGAGTTCTCCTGGTGCTCCCGATCTTGGAAGCGGCGGCGGTGGCGGAACAGAGATGGGATCGTGAAAAGAAGTCCTGTTCTGAGGGTTACGGGGAACCCTTTAAATATATGCCAAAGTAGGGCACCGGGGGAGCCTCGGGGGGCCCAGGCGCCCCCCCGGCGCGGCCCAGGGGGGCGCGCCCATAGGGCGCCTGGAGCCCCTGTGGCCCCCCCAGGCTGCCCTTCGGACGCAGTGTTGTTTCCGGTTCGCTGATTTTTTATATAATTTTTCTGGATTTTTCTGGGCAGTTCTCGAAACGTGAAAACCTGAAATACAAAAATAGCCGAAAACAGAAACTGGCACTGGGGTGCACTGGATTAGTAAGTTAGTCCAAATATGATCAAAAGTGTATGGAAGTGTATGAATATCATAGCAATATCACCCAAAAGTGGCATGGAGCAAGCAGAAATTATAGATATGTTTTGGACGTATCATCGTTTCAACAGGTTTGTCAATAGCACCGACTACAAGTTCGCCACGGTGGAAACTACCGACAATGTAAAAGCCCTCAGGGTTACGGGCTTGGCCTGCCAGAACCTTGTGAAACTCCGTGAGCACTATAGGGTCTGGGGCAGCACAAAGAAGGACTCCCTGGTTGAACTCGACTTGGCCATCATCGACCCCTACTACAAAAAGATGAAGTCGGATGCCAAGAGAACAAGTCCCGTATCTTGGCACAAGGCCTGGATGCGACAACTGGATTAACCAGACCTCAGGTTTGCGGCCAAGAGCGTGTACACATGCTACGAGATGCACAGGCGGATCGTGGACATGAGTTAGTGCCTCGTTACCCAAATCGATGAGCCCGGATTGAGCCACAAGCAGAGCAAGCGTCACAAGAAGTAGATGATGATCAGATGATCGTTTATGCTAGTTAATCATGCATGTAATATATAGTTTACTTTATTGGTGTGTGGAAATGTCATGTGTGTCGTAGCCACCTATGTAATTATGCATGTAATAGTTTACTATGGTGGGTGCAAATGCCATGGTTGTAGTAGCCACCTATGTAAGTGGATGTTTAATTTGGTTATGCAAGCATGTTCTTATAACTGTGTATGTATATATATGTTGTTGTTCTATATGCTATCCCATCCCACAACACACACGTCTTATTAGCAGCAATCGTGTGTGTTATTATCGGTATTCACACACATTCCTGATTACATACCTGTTTGCCGCGTATCACACATATCTTGTTAAGTTGAACCATTTCTGTTCTCATGTCTCAACGCGAACAGTTCATCCGAGTGAACCGCATGCCATATATCACACACGCCTTCATCTGACTGCCCGTTTCTTTTGTTCCTGCTAACCGCAAACCATTCATTGAACTGAACCATATGCCCTTCATCGCACACGCAAATAAAACCTGAACCGTGTTTGATGCATCCGTCATCGCAAACATTTTACACATTTTTGACGGTTTTCATACAGCACCGTTTGCGATTATTGCATCGCACACAGTTTCTCGAAAGCTCTCTGATCGTAGTGTCGCGTTAGCAGCATCTTGCAGTAGTGGTAGATGTAATCAAGCTATGTATGACATGGTGCGATGAAAGATGACATTAATTATTTTGCCAATAGTTTTTTAATGTGTTGCTTTAGAGACTGTGGCTTTTACACTGAAAAGAGAACCACCAAATTTGTTGAAATAACTGCTACTTTGTAGGTTGTCACAAATGGTTGGGTATTCCTTTATCACTACGCCGAGGCGAAGTGTTTTGTCACAAAGTGCAGACATTTTGAAGAAAATGTGTTCTGCAAAAGAGTTAGTGGGAGCACAGTGCAATTCGATGAGATTATATAATCTTCATGATTGGGTCAAAGGAAAGAAATGCTAGAAGTGGTTCTAAAATTTCTTACCGCAACTGATAGAGAAGCATCTGCATAGGATATAGAGACTTCAGTTGAACGTGCAATGGAAACTATACAAGTTGGAAAATTCATATATACCATCAGGGTGTGCAGAATAAATATTGTTGAAACGAACATTGAAACTGTAATACACAAAGAAGCGTTGATGGACCCTGACTCTGGAATTGGATATACGCCAAAATAATACGAGATAGTATTCATACACATAGTTCAAGTTTAGAACTCGATAGACCCTCTGAACGACTTGAAGTCTAAATGTGTAGTGATGAATCTATAGATTGACTAAGAAAAATATATTTTATAATGCTTGACTTGTTGCGAAATAGTTCATGACAAGATCAAGAAGTTGATTACGATGAGATTGTCTCATCCTAATAATACTTCAAGTCAGTTCTAATCAAATAGCAATTACTAAATATTTCATTTATGAGATATAACAGATGGATGTCAAAATGATTCCCATGAGATGGAAATAGAAACAAGGTTATATATTTGATACCGTCGAAGGCAATTTTCTTGATCTAGAGGATACTAATAAGTGTGCAAACTTCAAGAGATCCAGTAATGATCCAAAGCAAGCACAAGGGAGTTGGAATCTTTGTTTTGATAAATTGATCAGATAATATGATTTCGTCAATAGAAGCAAAGTGTTTTGTATTTACAAGAAAATATGTGGGAGCATGATAATATTTCTAAACACTATGTGTGCATGACACATTGTTGATTGGACATTATATAAATTCTAGACACAGATTAATACTTTATTGAAACTAGTTTTTTTAGTAAAGTACTTAGGCAATATAGTCCTTATATATGGCATTATAATCTATGGTGATAGTAGTGTCTAATCAGGGCTTAGCCAAATTACATATTGACAAAATACTAAAGCAGTTTAGTATGAACAATGGCAAGAACAATTTCTTGTCAAAGTCGCATGGAAGGAGTTCTTAGCAAGAATCGATATCTTGAAATACTGATGAGTGAAATACATGATTTCAATCAAACTTGTGTTGATTTCATGGTATGTAAATAACCAGATATGTCTGAGTACTCCAGGTAAGTTGGGAGTAAAGTTACGAGAATGGTCAAATTGTTCATCATAGGACATTAGTGAAAATATTGTTAAGTACTAACGACATGTTTCTCGCATACAGAGAAAATTAAGAGATTGCTATAAGGAGTTTCAATACATTCTTGATGTAAGTAGTACATTGACAAATACTTCATTCGATGCTCCAAGCGAATTTCGATGTCAATTAAATTTATGGTGGCATGGTAAGTTGGAATTGGTCCAATAGAGTTACTGTGGTGAATTCTATAACAGAAGACTGAGTATATTGTCGCTTTAGAAGAAACAATAGAGGATGATGAATCAAAGGTTCATTTATGAACTTGGAATGGTTTGTAGATGATTGCGCAAATAGAACATTGTTCCCAGTAGTGGTTCTATAGCTCAAATCTACAAAATCAAAGGTTCCGCCAGTGATTCAATATATACAAAGCAAGTTTCACAAAATTTATAAATTTATGTGAAACCATGACAGATGCCTTGAAATGCAAATGATGCACATGGATATGAAGATTCTCATATTCAATAGGACGGAGTCTATACCACAGGCAAAGCATGGACTAACACTGGATTGCAACTGGTGTAAAAGTTGAGAGTGCTAATTAGATTATGACTCTAGTGCAAGTGGGGGACTATTTTAATATGCCCTAGAGTAAATAATATTGTATTATTATATTTCCATATCCATAAGTAATTGTTTGTATTTCATGCTATAAATGCTATGATAATGGAATATGCGATTCAGTGGAAAACTCATATGCACATGTGAAATGATAAATGGAAAAAATAAAGGTTCTTGATCTCGCCTCTAAGACAAGCTCAAGTGTTGTTGATGATCAAGTTTTCCGAATCTAAGGATGTCGTTAAGTGTAGTGATAGTCCCAAAAGAACATTGAGACTATGACGTTAGAAGAACGATCACATTGAATCGACCCAAACTTGTTTGTTTTGTATTGAGTTAATATCGTATGTATCAATTGTAATAACACCGAATGCTAACATGTGACTTTGCTCCTTAGACCATGAGAGTATCTTAGTCACTTCTTACCGTACAGTGGGCTTTGAGGTTGCTCAAACATCATCTGTAACACGGTGATCATAATGACAACTTATAGGTTCACCGGAAAGTTTGACAAGGGACTAGATAGCTCGAGAGATGGATTTTCTCCTATGACGATGGGGAGATATTCTTAGGGCTCTCTCAGTGTGACGACATCTATCATCGTCTGGACATACACACATGACTTGATCATGGGGATGCTGGAACACAATGACTAGAAAGAAGAATAAAACAGGTAACGAGGATTTCGGTATAGTGAGCATGGTGATGACTCAGTAGGATACTAATGCATCCCGGGTTTTGTGAAGTATCATGAAGCAATGGGAACATCACATGATAACCAAAGGTGCACTCGAATTTCATTCGTCTATCATAGGGGCCCATATGGATGTCCATGGTCCCGCTGTTGATCATTGAATAAATGATTTTATTCGTGTCTATGAGTTACCGAACCTATGGGGTAACAATCTTAAGGAAATCATGATCTTATGAGGGTTAGTACGACGAGATTCATGATAATATATTTGTGAAATTATTTCATGAATATTCGAAATAGTTTCGAGAGGATCCGGAAGTGTTTCGGGGTCACCGGAATGATTTTGGTGAGTATCACGTAATAGCGGGTATTACCGATAAATTATATGTAGGTGGAAAATATTTCCGGAGATGTTATATATATCTATAAAAATGGGCTAAAATTATTTAGAACATTTTATATTTAATTTAAATATCAACGGGCCTAAAAAGGCCAAGAGGTGGAAGACAACTTAGGCTACAAGGGCCCAAGTGGGGAGACACCTCCTTCCCTCAAGAAGGAGGCCGAATTGGGCAAGGGAGGACTCGGACTCCTCCTCCCCTATGGCTGGTGCACCAAGAGGGATTCCTTCCCCTTAAAGGAGGCCCCTCCCTCTCTCCTAATCCTATATATACATGAGGTATTGTGCTCTTTTGGATATACAAATTTTGGATCCTCTCTAGTTCTTCTACTTCTAGTTCTAGTTGGTCCTAGTTGACTAATTAGAGCTAGGCTAATACTCTTGTCCTGATAACTAGAGGCCTTGTGTGGTTCTAATCTCAGACCTCAAATACTCTAGCGATGATTTGCTCTAGACGGTGAAGTGCCGCCGGATCATGAAGGTTGCATGTTTGCAACCAAGCAGAGAGGTCGTGCCTTCGGTCTTCGGTCCGAGGGAATGTTCATGGGCGTTATAAGGGATCTTTTGTCGTCAGTTTGAGGTACTACAAGTATGATCTACAACAAAGAAACTTCAAAAGATTCAATATATTTTGATGAAAAGTTCGATCAAAAAGTGATAATTCATCATATCCCAACAAACACACCATTGATTACATCATATGGTTTTCGATCATGTGAGGCAGCTCAATGAGCTTTGTATTGAATCACAAGGGAGAGAGGATGTCGTCTAGCTACTGCTAGGGACCCTAAGGTCCTAAAGGAACTACTCACACGTGGTGGATGAAGATGGCTCTGGTGATGGATTCACCCTCTCGCAGGGTGCAAGAACAGGCCTCCCAATTGGATCTTTCCAGAATAGGAGCTTGCGATGGCGGAATAAATTGAGAAAAAAATGGTATTGAGGGTTTATCCATTTTTGTGATTTATAGGTGAAAGAATGGGTTACAGGAGGTGCACGGGGGTGCAACATAGCCTGGTGGAGTGGGTCAACCCCTGGATGCACCACCTGGCCGCATGGATCCCCTGACTAGCCCCCTGGTCTAACACTTTCTAGAATCCTTGTGATGCAAAAAATCATATTAAATCCTCAGGGGGTTTTGACCTCCGCAGATATGGATTATCTGACAAGTTAAGAACATGAAGAAAATAACAATTTGCTCTAGGCATTGGATTTATTGGTTAGCCCATAAAAATAATATAAATTGTTATAAAAAGTATTGAAAATTTATATTATATAATAACATGAAATAATAATAAAAATGTTTGAGACGTATCAACACCCCAAGCTTAATCGTACTCGTCATCGAGTAGGTAGATGATAGTACAAAGATATTTTTTGATGTGGAATGCTACCTAGCATAATCTTGATCAAATGGTGTAATGTGTTTGTGAACTCATGATAAAAGTGATTCAAGGCAATAATCTATTAATTTGACATTGAATAAAGAATAGATGAGCATATAAGTAAGTAATCTTTGCATTTCAAGATTATAGATGTTAAAGGACATGACTCCACACTTAATTATGGAGGTGTATCATGGATATCATGGCATGGTAAGTTTTCCTTGTAAAAAGTTAGTCGAATCATGAGGTGACCCAGGCGCATGACCAGGCAGTTGGGCTACGCTCACCTCAAACCAACAACTAAACCTCATCGCAATACTTGACCGTGAGCTGATACCTTTTAGCACTTTGGATGGAAAAATAGAATGATGGTAAATGTTAAAGAGAATACAAAAATTTGAGAAAGGCTCACACTAAATCAGTTGACCATTAGGTAATGGAGAGCTCCTATAGTTAATATTAATGTGAGGAGAAGTGATTGTCATGCGATGGATGCACTAGAGTGTGAACGTATGAAAGCTATCCAAATGAGATAAAGTGGGGTGTGCATCCAACTTGTTTGCTCATCAAGACCTGGAGCATTTTCAAAATATCATCATCGGAATCTACAAGCTTAGTTCTATAATGCAACATCTCCACTAGTATGACAATGCAATGTATGAAAACTCTCTACATGAAGTATATGGTGCTACTTTGAAGCACAAGTGTGTACAGTGAATAGTAGTGTGCTCCCTCTCTCTTTTTTGGCTCTTTCCCTCTTTTTTTATTCTTCACGGGTAGGAGAACACTTAGGTAACATCACACTTTTACTTACTCATAACTCGGAATATAGATGTTGTCTACAAACGGATGCCTCTTGTAGTGTACCAGGATGTGTAATGATCTAGTGTAATATGTAAACAATGTTGAATAGTGGCCTTGCCACAAATATATATCATGTCCGCCCTATATGATCATGCGAAGAAAATGACAATAAACAACATCATTCATGTAATGTAAAGTAACAATGGAGGTTGCATGACAATATATCTCAAAATTTGCTATGAAAATGCCATTATTGGTAGGTATGGTGGCTGTTTTGGGGAAGATAGAGGTGTCTTATATGTAGAAGAACAAGTTATCCTACGAGTTTGGTTGCACAGGGGAACGTATTCACCATGTCTCGAGGTGAGAGTGGCAAAGCATGGTACCAAAGAGGCTAGCAAAATATGGATATGTGGAAGTGTGTCAAAGGTCAACAAGCTCACATTAGTCATAAAGAACTCAAGTACTTATTGCAAGAGCCTAGTAATAAACCTGAAGAGGACACAGACCCTGCACCGCTAGGAGTAGAGGTTAAGAAAATTTAATCATCGCGCGCTGATGACCCACAAGTATAGGGAATCAGTCGTAGTCCTTCGATAAGTAAGAGTGCTGGTGCAATAATTTTCCTCCCATGTTTTGGAGCTTGTTGACATAAACAGATATGGACTTATGTGTTTGCTAGTGCACACAGAGTAACAGGTCCCTGGAGTCAAGAGGAGTATGATTCAAATGCTGAAGATAATCCCGTGCATTGCAGTGAAGCTTATGGCTGAAGATTATCATAACAAGAGTGACCCCTCAAAAATTGCTAACGCGAAGCAATTGGTTCGGTGCTCTCCAAAGGAAGTTGTCGGCGTCCTGGGAACCAGAGTACCCAGACTTGCCTGTTTGCGGGCCGCGAAGCGCTCCTACTACGGCCTGGTACGGCCCAGCTGATCGACCAGCTGTTCAAGACCCTCGCGAGGGGGCTAGACCTGCGAGGAGAACGACGCCAATTCCCCCTCAGGAGCGGCCTCGGCTAGGTTGCTCCGGAGGGGCGGAGAATCCAAGGCCAAGCCTGTCTCAGGAGGAGGCAGTGACGCAAGCAGTGACACACCGCTAGCATGGTGGACACACGCCGAGCGCGCGCCGCCCTCCGCGCCGCCAACGTCGCTCAGACGGCGGCCGCGGGCAACGGTGCGCCGCTCCGCCCCAACTCGCCGGTCGCCAACGCCGCCACCGACCCGGCCGTCCACGAATAGTAGGACTCGTCGCTGCCGCTGTCCGTGCAGCGTGATGGCCACACGGCGACGCCATCACCCTCCCCGGCCACGGCGTCGTCCTCACTGATCCGCCGCGGGCCAGTCTACCAGCAGCCTGCGCTACTGATGGCGCGGGAGCTCCTGCGCTACCGCCCGGCGGACGACCTCTACGACGAGTGGCTCCACCGCATCACCGAGCTCGTCAACGCCGCCGGGGAGGTACCTGAGCCAACTTACTCCTCCCTTCCTCCGTCGCTCATGCCGGGGAACGAGGGCCATGGTGCCCCAGCTCCATCACTGCTCCACGGCGCCGGCCAGGGGGTCAGACGCGAGGCTCCGCGACGTGAGCCGCCCCGCAGGGCCCCTGCACGCGACGAGGAGAGCTGCCAGGTGATTCCGCATCCCGAGGTAGAAGCTCGCGGGCCCCCTCGTCTCGCAGCACCAGAACTGCGCACCAGAGGAGGTGGTGGCGCCAGCGCCCCAAGAACCAGCACCGCAGGCGCAGGGGGCGCCTGCAATCATGAGCGTGGTTGAATGTCGTGCCTTAGCTCCCGAGCTGTGGCGCCTCGTCTGGCTCGGCAAGTTCAATCCGGATCTGCCTCCACACAACGATGGCACCACCGGCCCCACAGAGTTCTTCCAGCTCTACGAGCTGAGCATCGATGCGTCCGACGGCACCAAGCAGGTCATGGCGAACTGGTTCCCCATGGCCCTCAAGGATGGCGCCCGCTCCTTGCTCCTAAACCTCCTCGTGGGATCCATCTCCTCCTGGGGGGAGCTCCGTGAGTGTTTCGTCGTCAACTTCCAGGGTACCCGCGACCGAGCCCCAGTGGCCGCGGATCTGCGCCGCGTGAAGCAGCAGTCTGGGAAGACCCTAGAGAAGTTCATCCAGCATTTCAACACCATGTGCTTCAGGATCCCCAGGGTCTCGGACAAGGCCATCATCTCGGTGTTCTCCGATAGTGTCCGCGACGTCAAGATGAGGGAGGAGCTCGCCATCCACGAGGATCTGTGCACATCCCTCGAGATGTTCAAGCTCGTGACAAAGTGCGCCAGGGCGGAGGAAGGACGCCTCTCCCTCCTGGAGCTGCCCGAAGCGGAGGCTGATGACAAAAAGGCCAAGGCCAAGGAAGCAAAGCCCAAGGGACCAACCATGTTGGCTGCAGAGCCAGAAGTAAAGCGTTGCTGCGGCTACAACGACCCCCCCCCCCCACAGACAACCGTCCGTACTGCGTCTTCCACGATGTTCACAGCCACAACACCAACGACTGTCAAGAGCTCAGGGTGATGCGCGGTGGGCGCGTCCGGCAGCGCCCTGAGCGTGACAACCGCGGCTACAGCCGCGGAGGGGGCCTATGTGGAGGACGCTGGGACGGTAGGAACTCGCGCCAAGGATAGCGTGACTAACCTCCTGAAGACCACTGGCAGGAGTAGCCTCATGATGCCCCCTGGCGCGACCAGCCTCGTGAGGGTCGCCCTCAGGGCAACGCAGGTCTGCCTCCGCTGCCACCACCGTCAAAAAGGAACGACGACGACCGCCAGGGAGATGGAGCAGGGGGCTTTCAGGAGCCACGTGCGGTTGCATGCATCTTGGGAGGAGCCCATGCTCCAGCTTCCCACCGCATCTTCAAGCAGTTCGCTCACGAGGTGAACGCGGCGCTTCCCAGGCCTGACGCCGCGCATAACCTCAGGTGGACCAAGCAGGTCATCGCTTTCGACCCCAAGGACTAGCTCAAGTGCACCGCAGCCCCAGGCGCTCTCCCGATGCTCTGCACTCCGACCATCAGCAACGTCCTTGTGACCAAGACCCTCATCGATGGCGGGGCAGGGCTCAACGTCCTCTCTGTCCAGACCTTCGAGACGCTCCAGGTCCCCTATGATCAGCTCCACGCGACCAAGCCATTCTACGGAGTCACGGATGGCTCCACGCTCCCGATGGGGTAGGTCTGCCTCCCCATCACCTTCGGTGACCGCGACAACTATCACACCAAGCTCATCGACTTCGACATCGCCAACATCCACCTCCCGTACAACGCCATCCTTGGGTATCCTGCCCTCGCAAAGTTCATGGCAGCGACTCATCACGGCTACAACGTACTCAAGATGCCCGGGAGTGGCAGAGTCATCACAATCGCCTCCGACGAGAAGGAAGCAGTGCGTTCTCTAGAGCGCGCCTACCAGGCCGCGGTGGTTGAGAGCCCCGACGAAGGAGGAGCCGTCTTCGCCCTGCAGACCGCCCCCAAGAAGAAGAAGAACCTGCCCGCCGATGGACCTCAGGACACGGGGGCTCCTGACGGCCCCGCCTCAGGACCCGCGCCTGCCGACGAGGCGCCCTCCACCCTCGCATAGGGAGGCGCGCCAGACGCCCCTCTCAGGACGGGCTCGGGGACTCTCCTCTCGAGTGTCTCTGGTCTGACCAGCGTCTCGAGAGAGGTGTTCGGGCACCACCTGTAGGCGTGTCTTGACGCACATTTTTGTGAGCCCAGCGTGGGTCGTACAACGATGGGGGCTCAGGACTTTATCGACCAGGTTACCGAGGAAGTTCAGTACGCAAGGCTCATACGCTGTGGGCGCAACCGCATGATACCAAGCGCACCTACCCGCAACCCAAGCAACCACTTCCGCGTCTGCATCGACATCGCTGGCCTCAACCGAGCTGCTTCTTTGGATCCCTTTTGGCTGATGGCAGTCGGCTGGAGGAGGGCTCTTCCCTGCAGCTAGATTCGCACGCTCTTCGGCTTCCGCAAGGTAGCCACCACGTTCCAGCGCCTTGCGAGATAGGCTTTGGGGTCTCGAGAGGCTGAGTGGCGGGCGGTCCAGACGGAGCGGGAGCCGGACCCCCGTGACCACTGAGGGCCTCTGGAGCCCCTGGGCCTCAGGAGCCCGACGATCCTCAGGGGCAACCCGCACGGCTCGCGTCTTCAGCTACCCCAACTCTTCTTCGACAAGTGTCAGGTGATGTCTCAAGTATTCAATCGAGGGCGCCCCCCGGGCTGCATCATCCTCGAGCTGCTGGGGGCTCACCCCCCGCAGCTGTCTCTTTTGCGCATAAATCAAGGTTGGTTGCTTATTCCTATTTGCATTATCTATATGCTCGGCGTTCTCACCGCCACTAAGGTCATGAGCCCTTGCGAGCCCACTCGCGACCACCCCATTATTAAGGACTGGCACGGCGTCTTTGCTCGGGTCCATCCCTGCAGCATCGCTAAATCCAAGGGCTGAGCTCTGAATCGCGAGCCATTCCCGTGACGTCACCTCCCGTGGTCCTTGGTGCCTTGTTCTCGCATGGGCTAATCGTGGATGGGAAAGTGGGGGCCCGTGGCAGGTGCCTCGCTCACGCGGGAACCGCGCGCCGACTGTTTCTCTTTTGGAGTGTTGCATGATAAGACTGGGCACGGCGTCTGTGCTCGGGTCCGTCCCTGCAGCGTCGATAAATCCAATGGCTGAGCTCTGTCTTACGGGCCGGTCCCGCTAACGTCACCTCCTGGGGTCGTTGGTGCTGCAGCCTTCTCATGCGATGCGCTCTAGAGATGCACTCAACGTAGGTCGACACAACGCCTCTCTTTTCACATTTTGTAGAAGAAGACTCAGGCGCAACCCGCCTCAGGGTAGGGTCTCGTGAGTGATGTGTAAGCTCACGAGAACTTCCTCAGAGTCGTTCAGCTCGTCCTGAGGAGGGCCCATATACACCTTGGTTGTCCTTCTGTGCAAGCCACGTGTCAGGACGGGGCTGTACATGCCCCGGAGCCTCTCCCGGTGGGAGGCTCCCTCCCACGGTCCAGTGGAAGTGCCATGCTCCGCGCTGGCAGAACCAACCGAGGAGCGGTTTTGCCCACGAACCAATGGAAGCACCAAGCTCCGTGCTGGCCGCTACGACCAAGGCACGGTTATGCCCACACTTCGCGCAAGTGTGGTAGCTCTATGCTCCGCGCTAGTTATAAACAACTGAGGGCGGCCCCTAGCGGTCGCACTAACCTCGGGGAGCTTCTCAGCTCACGATGCTCACAGCTTCTCCTTGGATAGGTGTCGCGAGGGGGCTAGGCACGGGGGCTATGCTCAGGTCACGCCTGGCAGACGCCACCCTACCAGGTGCCGAGACACCTGGCTTTCTCGCGCCCCCATCCTAGGCGAAGGCTTGTGAGCAAGGTATGGTGCTCGTTCTCCCTCATGAGAGCCGTTGGTACGTCAAGGGGGACCCCTGGGCATCGCGACCCAGCGGCCTCACTAGTCACGTAGCCCCTCACTCCTTGAGCCCGATGCTCAACGGCGGTCGAGGTATGCACGGGGCTGGGACCTGCCGACGCAGAACGCAAACATGATCGCTTGAACGTCAAGGGGGACCCCTGGGAATCGCGACCTAGGGGCCTCAGTAGCCATGTAGCCCCTCATCCCTTGAGTCTAGTTATTACGATAACCCCGGTCACCCGAAGGGCTCAATGGTGATCGAGGTATGCGCGGGGTTGGGCCCTGCCGATGCAGAGCACCTAAGCAAACATGAAAGGAAGCAAGCACGGAAATCATCAAGTTCAAGTCTAGTTATTACAATAATACCAAGTTCTCCAAATTCAAGCAAGCCCTTACGCCTCCCCAAGGCACTTGAATTTCTCTCATCTGGACAGGAACAGGTCAGGCATTGCCAAGCGCGCCTTCACCAGCCCCTTGACCTTCTCCTCCGAGGCCTAGGCAGCCGCGCCACCTATGTTTGGTGGCCTGGGAGCGGCTGTTGCCACCCCCTCGCGAAGACGACTTGGGCGCAGAACGGGGAGCTCGTGAGCATCGCACCTCAAGGCCCCAACTGTCTCCTGAACCTTTACCTCCTGGCCTCGCGCGTGGCATCACAACCCGCCATGCCAGCGGCGGCCTAGGCATCTCAGGAGGCAAGTTCCAAGAAGCACAGAGTCTTGCCCCGCGGGAAATGTGGCAGAAGATCAAGTGCCACTGCCGCCTGACTACAGGGGATCAATAAGATAAGTGTTCAATGCCCGCATCTACTCGCGTACCTACACCTCCACCCACCGTAATTATGAATTCGCTGGAGCACAAAAGCCCCTCTTGCCGGCCCTTGTGGTCGATCACCAGCACGCCAAGAGGGACCTCCCTAGCATCGCGCCTCAGGGGCTCTTACCGGACCCTAGGCCGCTCACCTCCTGGCCTTGACCACGATATCGAGACCTGGCATACCAGCGACGGCTGAAACCTGTCTAGGGACTGGGTCTCGCAGGCGTAGGGCCTTAAACTACCGCAGGGATGGGAGAAAGGGAAAGTCCTGCTCTAGCGAAAGACCTCATGAGGAATATGTCTATAACATCAGATACTAGCGAAAGTATCACAAAAAACATACATGCCCTCATAGGGCCGTTCATGGATGCCTCGCAGGGACCAAGCTGAAGAAGGCCGTTCTCGGAGGGACGCAACCCGGGCTCCTTCAGCGGCAGCGGCAGCTAGAGGACGTTGTCTCCTTCCAGCGATAAGAACGGCGACTCGGCGGCTCATAGCTCTCGTCGGAGCTCGAGGCCGTCTCAAGAGAAGCATAGCTGCTGCCGGAGGAGTCGGAGGCACAACCGATGGTGAGCGCCTCGCCCCCGGCCTCGTTGCCTTAGCAGCATGGGAGATGGTCGCCGGTGGGGCCATCCTCCATGCTGCATGCCAGCTGACGGCCATCCGCCCTGAAGACCTTGAAGGTCAGCGTGGCCATCCCGTCCAGCGCGAAATGAAGAATGTGCCTCCCGGCATAGGCGCAGGCGCGGCGCACCATGCCCCAACCCCAGGTCATGAAGACCTGGCCGGAGGAGATCACCTCCACGTTTGCGTATGAAGGGGGAAAGTGACACCCTTCATGCCGCAGCTGCATCGTCACCCGGCCGCGAGCCGGGAGCACCTCCTTCAGGAATGGAGGAAGGAGGATCCAACAATGTGGAGGGGCTCCCGCCCACACGATAAACTCGCGTACATTGTCTTTAGTATGAGACGACGGCGGGACGCGTGAAATCACTCGCCTTTCTGGGCGGCTGACCGCATCGCCCCTGTCGCCGCCCCCGCTTCGTCCGCCTGTCGCCGAAGCACACAAGTGAAGCGGGAATCCTGGTGGCACCCGCGTGCACCACATACGGGCGTCCGCCAGCCTCAGGGGAACCCTTGGAGAGTCACGACGCCTCTTCTTCGGTGGGAGCCGCTCGGGCACCACCATTGGGGTCTTCCCCTTCTGCGCGGCTGAGAAGCTACGTATCGGTGCCATGAAAAGCCCTTGGAGAAGTGAAAAGAGCGGGGGTTGATCTGCAACAGTCAAGTGAAGGGTGTGGGGCTTCACCCCCTATTTATAGGCCGAGAAGATCAATCGCCGGCCACTCGCGCGCGGCCATAATGACCCTGACACCCGCGCCAAGGAGTTGTCAAGTTGCACGGTTGCCGAGAGTGTGTGGGAAGCGGAGTCGCCCACGTCCCATCGAACCGTCACGCGCCAGCCTGGCCCGCAGCCTTTTGGGGCCCGTGGCGCTTCGTCCTCGACTAAAGCTTCGCCCCGAAGCCAACTCCGCACGCGCCTTGGGCCAGGGGCTACTGTCGGCGTCCTGGGAACCAAGGTACCCAGACTTGCCTGTCTGCGGGCCGCGACGCGCTCCTACTACGTCCTGGTACAGCCCTGCTGATCGACCAGCTGTTCAAGACCCTCGCGAGGGTGCTAGACCTCGCAAGGAGAACGACGCCAAGACCCCCTCAGGAGCGGCCTTGGCTAGGTTGCTCTGAAGGGGGCGAAGAATCCAAGGCCAAGCCTGCCTTAAGAGGAGGCAGTGATGTGAGCAGTGATGCACCGCACCAGCGGACGCCAGCGCGTGCCAGCGGCGCAGTTGCTGTTTTGGTGCAAAGGAGACAGCGCAGGCGCAGGTTCCCGAGTAGCGGGACAAAGGTTTCCCCTTTGGTGCACCAAGACCGAAGTCCGCAAGGACGACAAGGAGGATGTCACCACCGAGCCCACCACCTCGTCACGGCCTGATCCCTTTGCAGGTGAAAACCACTTTTGTCAGGATAGGAACGTCCTTGTGTTCCCGCTCAAAATGGCCGTTCTGGGATCCCTTCCCGCCTAAACATTTTGGGGGAAGAGGACCCTGGCCGCCTATATAAGTAGCTAGGGTCTCCATTATGGACGAAAGAGGATCAGATCTAGAGACTCCTTCCTCGCACAAAGGAGCAAGAGCCCTTGCCTACCTCCCGAGTTCTCCTCCTGAGCTCAGGAACCACTGTACTCATTCATACTCAAGCCCTCCCGAGGCTAATCCACCAATGCAGGAGGTAGGAATTTAGACCGCAAGGTGGCCTGAACCTAGGTAAATTTGCGTGTGTTTTACTTGTTGTTCGCTTGAATCTCTTCATTAGACGGGGGCGAGACGCTAGGTAGACGTGAGTGGGAGATATCTTCGTTCACGCCCCTATGTTCGAACTTCTTGGGTTTGCGGAGACCGTAATCCGACAGAAGTGACTGCGACTGAGAAGATTGAAGACAAAGTGAAGATGTAGCATTTATTTCATTGTCTCTCTTGTATTTCTTCAGTCATAGGACCACCGTACTATTAAGAGGGGTGTGGCATTCGAAGCTTTGATTCTCTGATGCTAAACCCAAAGCCTATAAAATTTTCGATAGAAATCTCTCTATGTTCCAAGCAAATACTTGCCAGCAAGAGACTGTGACCTTCTTTGTTGTGAGAGATTTGTCTCTAACCGAGGAGTTAGCATTACTTGGTCCTCAAGTAATGTTACCGCTCCTCTTGAAATCTGACCATTGTAAATGTGTCTGTTGGCCATTGGTTAGACCGCGTGTCCAAAATGGTCATTTCCCATCAGGGAAGGCTGTGACTATAACTAGCCAGCCCGCACCGGCTTTGTCCGGTGGCTGCTCCATTTGATTGTGAGTAGATTGTTGAGGAACCCCCTCTCCCGAGTGATTTGTACTTAAATCCACTGAGAGAAAACCCCAAAGCCGAAAAATTATATAGTGGAACAGTATCACTCGAATCTAAGTCCAGTACGCTCCGCCTATTACTCTTGAGAGATGCAAACTCTCTAGATGATTAGCTGTCAATTTCTTCAGAGACCAAGAATAATTGTGGTTCTCGAAAAATAATTTTGTAAAGGTTTGGAGATCGCCTGAAGTATCTACCACGAGTGGTCGACATTGGTTGACGAACCAATTGTCGAGAAGAATAGGGAAAACAGAGTTTATCTTCTATCTTAAATCACAACCCCTCCAACCAGACGTATGATACATCCATTTTGCATCATGCTTTTATGTTGATATTTATTGCACTATGGGCTATTATTACACGTTATGTCACAATACTTATGCCTTTTCTCTCTTATTTTACAAGGTTTACATGAAGAGGGAGAATGCCGACAGCTGGAATTCTGGGCTGGAAAAGGAGTAAACATTGGAAACCTATTCTGCATAACTGAAAAAGCTCGTAAACTCCACGAGACACCGTTTCAGAAAATATAAAAAATATCTGGCGAAAGAGGTTCACCAGGGGGGGCCACCACCTGTCCACGAGGGTGGGGGCGCGCCCCCTGCCTCGTGGGCCACCCGGTGACCCCCCGATGCTCATCTTCTCCTATATGGGGTGTTTTGACCTAGAAAACAATCATAAGGAGGCTTTCGGGACCAGACGTCGCTGTCTCGAGGCGGAACCTTGGCATAACCAATCTAGGGCTCCGGCAGAGCTGTTCTGCCGGGGATACTTCCCTCCTGGAGGTGGAAATCGTCATCGCCGTTATCACCAACAAATCTCCCATCTTTGGGAGGGTTATCTTCATCAACATATTCACCAGCACCATCTCCTCTCAAACCCTAGTTCGTCTCCTGTATCCAATCTTTGTACCCAAACCTCAGATTGGTACCTGTGGGTGGCTAGTAGTGTTGATTACTCCTTGTAGTTGATGCTAGTTGGTTTACTTGGTGGAAGATCATATGTTCATATCCATTATGCATATTAATACCCCTCTGATCATGAACAATATTGTGTCTTGTGAGAAGTTACTTTTGTTCCTGAGGACATGGGAGAAGTCTTGCTATAAGTAGTCACGTGAATTTGGTATTCGTTCGATATTTTGATGAGATGTATGTTATATTTCCTCTAGTGATGTCATGTGAACGTCGACAACATGACACTTCACCATTATTTGGGCCTAGAGGAAGGCATTGGGAAGTAATAAGTAGATAATGGGTTGCTAGAGTGACAGAAGCTTAAACCCTAGTATATGCGTTGCTTCGTAAGGGGCTGATTTGGATCCACTTGTTTCATGCTATGGTTAGGTTTACCTTAATACTTCTTTTGTAGTTGTGGATGCTTGTAATAGAGGTTAATCATAAGTGGGAGGCTTGTCCAAGTAAGGATAGCACCCAAGCACCGGTCCACTCACATACCAAATTATCAAAGTACCGAACGCGAATCATGTGAACGTGATGAAAACTAGCTTGACGATAATTCCCATGTGTCCTCGGGAGCGCTTTCCTTCATATAAGAGTTTGTCCAGGCTTGTCCTTTTCTACAAAAAGGATTGGGCCATCTTTCTGCACCTTATTTAATTCTACTCTTTGTTACTTATTACCAATTACCTTATCACAAAACTATCTGTTACCGATAATTTCAGTGCTTGCAGAAAATACCTTACTGAAAACTGCCTATCATTTCCTTCTGCTCCTCGCTGGGTTCGACACTCTTACTTATCGAAAGGACTACGATAGATCCCCCACTTGTGGGTCATCAAGACTCTTTTCTGGCGCCGTTGCCAGGGAGTGAAGCGCCTTTGGTAAGTGGAATTTGGTAAGGAATAATTTATATAGTGTGCTGAAATTTACTGTTACGATGGCTCATAATCCTTTGAGGGGCTTCTTCGGGGTATCTTCACCCCGACCAGTAGAGCAAAGAGTTGCTCCTCAACCTACTGAAAATGTTTGCTTTGAAATTCCTTTGGGTATGATAGAGAAACTGCTAGATAATCCCTTTACAGGAGACGGAACACTGCATCTCGATTTACACCTAATCTATGTGGATGAAGTTTGTGGATTATTTAAGCTTGCAGGTATGCCCGAGGATGTTATCAAGAAGAAGGTCTTCCCTTTATCTTTGAAGGGAGATGCATTGACATGGTTTAGGCTATGCGATAATATTGGATCATGGAACTATAATCGACTGAAGTTGGAATTTCATCAGAAGTTCTACCCTATGCATCAGGTTCATCGTGATCGTAATTATATATAATTTTTGGCCTCACGAAGGAGAAAGCATCGCTCAAGCTTGGGGGAGGCTTAAGGCAATGCTATATTCATGCCCCAATCATGAGCTCTCAATAAAAATGGTAATTCAAAATTTTTATGCTCGGCTTTCTCTCAATAATCACACCATGCTCGATAATTCTTGTGCTGGTTCTTTTATGATCAAGACTATTGCATTCAAATGGGATTTATTGGAAAGAATTAAACGCAACTCTGAAGATTGGGATCTCGACGAAGGTAAGGATTCAGGTATGACCCATAAGTTTGATTATGTTAAAACTTTTATGGATACCGATGTTTTCTGTTAGTTTAGCACTAAATATGGACTTGACTCTGAGATAGTAGCTTCTTTCTGTGAATCATTTGCTACTCATGTTGACCTCCCCAAGGAGAAGTGGTTTAAATACCATCCTCCCATTGAAGTAAAAGTAGTTGAACCTGTTAAAGTTGAAGAAAAGACTATCACTTATAATGTTGATCCTATTGTTCCCACTGCTTATATTGAGAAACCACCTTTCCCTGTTAGAATAAAGGATCATGCTAAAGCTTCAACTGTGGTTCATAAGAGTAATACTAGAACACCTACACCCTCTGAGTAAATTAAAGTTCAACCTAGTGTTGCTATGGTTAAAGATCTCTTGGTTGAAAATTTAGATGGACATGTTATTTACCTCCAAGAGGAAGCTGGTAGAATAGCAAAACCCGATGCTAGGAAGAAACATAGACCTGGTGTAGGCTTGCCTATTATTTGTGTTAAAATAGGAGATCATTGCTATCATGTTTTATGTGACGTAGGTGCTAGTGCAAGTATAATCCCTCATTCCGTATATGAAGAAATTATGCATGATATTGCACCTGTTGAGTCAGAACGGATTGATGTTACTATTACGCTTGCTAATAGAGACACTATTTCACCAGTTGGGATTGTTAGAGATGTTGAGGTCTTGTGTGGGAAGGTTAAATACCCTGCTAATTTTCTTATTCTTAGTTCCCCACAAGATGATTTTTGTCCCATTATATTTGGTAGACCCTTCTTGAATACTGTTAATGCTAAGATAGACTGCGTAAAAGATATTGTTACCATTGGTTTAGGGGATATGTCTCATGATTTTAACTTCGCTAAATTTCGTAGACAACCCCATGATAAAGAATTACCTAGTAAGGATGAAATTATTGGTCTTGCTTCTATTGTTGTGACTCCTAACGATCCTTTAGAACAATATTTGCTAGATCATGAAAATGATATGTATATGAATGAGAGGACGGAAATAGATGAAATAATCTTTAAGCAGGGACCCGCATTGACAAACAACTTGCCTGTTGAAATCCTAGGGGATCCTCCTCCACCCAAGGGTGATCCCGTGTTTGAACTTAAACCATTACATGATAATCTTAAGTATGTTTATCTTGATGAAAAGAAGATATATCCTATTATTATTAGTGCTAACCTTTCAGAGCAGGAAGAAGAAAATTAGTGAATATACTCTGGATGATCTTAAGGGCATTAGTCCCACTCTATGCCAACACAAGATAAAATTGGAAGAGGACGCTAAACCGGTTATTGATCATCAACGACGGTTAAATCCTAAGATGAAAGAAGTGGTAAGGAAGGAAATACTAATGCTTCTAGAGGCAGGTATAATCTATCCAGTTGCTGATAGCCAGTGGGTAAGTCATGTCCATTGTGTCCCTAAGAAGAGAGGTATGACTGTTGTTCCTAATGATAAAGATGAATTGATCCCACAAAGAATTGTTACAGGTTATAGGATGGTAATTGATTTCCGCAAATTAAATAAAGCCACTAAGAAAGATCATTACCCTTTGCCTTTTATTGATCAAATGCTAGAAAGTTTATCCAAACATACTCATTTTTGCTTTCTAGATGGCTATTCTGGTTTCTCTCAAATACCTGTGTCAAAAGGGGATCAAGAAAAGACCACTTTTACTTGTCCTTTCGGCACCTTTGCTTATAGACGTATGCCTTTTGGTTTATGTAATGCACCTGCTACCTTTCAGAGATGCATGATGGCTATATTCTCTGATTTTTGTCAAAAGATTATTGAGGTTTTCATGGATAATTTCTCCGTTTATGGAACTTCTTTTGATGATTGCTTGAGCAACCCTAATCGAGTTTTGCAGAGATGTGAAGACACTAATCTTGTCTTGAATTGGGAGAAGTGCCACTTTATGGTTAATGAAGGCATTTTCTTGGGACATAAAATTTCTGAAAGAGGTATTGAAGTTAACAAAGCTAAAGTTGATGCTATTGAGAAGATGCCGTGTCCCAAGGACATCAAAGGTATACGAAGTTTCCTTGGTCATGCCGGGTTTTATAGGAGGTTCATTAAGGACTTCTCCAAAATCTCCAGGCCTCTGATTAATCTGTTACAAAAAGATGTTCCTTTTGTCTTTGACGATGATTGCTTAGAAGCATTTGAAATACTTAAGAAAGCATTGATCTCTGCACCTATTGTCCAGCCTCCTGACTGGAATTTACCCTTTGAAATTATGTGCGATGCTAGTGATTTTGCCGTAGGTGTTGTTCTAGGACAAAGAGTTGATAAGAAAATGATTGTTATCCAATATGCTAGTAAAACTCTAGACAGTGCCCAGAGAAATTATGCCACTATCGAGAAAGAATTTTTAGCACTTGTATTTGCATGTGATAAGTTTAGGCCTTATATTGTTGATTCTAAAGTAACTATTCACACTGATCATGCTGCTATCAAATACCTTATGGAAAAGAAAGATGCTAAACCTAGACTTATCAGATGGGTTATCTTGCTGCAAGAATTTGATTTGCATATTATTGATAGAAAGGGAGCTGAGAACCCCGTAGCAGATAACTTGTCTAGGCTAGAAAATATTCTTGATGACCCACAACCTATTGATGATAACTTTCCCGATGAACAATTAGCTGTCATAAATACTTCTCGTACTACTCCATGGTATGCTGATTATGCTAATTACATTGTTGCTAAGTTTATACCTCCTAGCTTCACATACCAGCAAAATAAAAAGTTCTTTGATGATTTGAGGCATTACTTCTAGGATGACCCACATCTTTATAAAGAAGGAGTAGATGGTATTATTAGACGTTCTGTACCTGAGCATGAACAAGAACATATCCTACGCAAGTGCCACTCCGAAGCTTATGGAGGACACCATGCCGGAGATAGAACTGCACATAAGGTATTGCAATCTGGTTTCTATTGGCCTACTCTCTTCAAGGATGCTCGCAAGTTTGTCTTATCTTGTGAGGAATGTCAAAGAATTGGTAATATCAGTAGACGTCAAGAAATGCCTATGAATTATTCACTTGTTATTGATCCGTTTGATGTCTAGGGCTTTGTTAATATGGGACCATTTCCTTCCTCTAATGGGTACACACATATTTTAGTTGTTGTTGATTACGTCACTAAGTGGGTAGAAGCTATTACAACTAGTAGTGCTGATCACAACACCTCTATTAAGATGATTAAGGAAGTTTATTTTCCGAGGTTTGGAGTCCCTAGATACTTAATGACTGATGGTGGTTCACACTTTATTCATGGTGCTTTCCGTAAAATGCTTGGTAAGTATGATGTTAATCATAGAATTGCATCCCCTTATCACCCACAGACTAGTGGTCAGGTAGAATTAAGTAATAGAGAGCTGAAATTAATTTTGCAAAAGACAGTTAATAGGTCTAGAAAGAATTGGTCCAAGAAACTGAATGATAGATTATGGGCCTATAGAACTGCATACGAAAATCCTATGGGTATGTCTCCATATAAGATGGTTTATGGAAAAGCTTGTCACTTACCTCTTGAGCTAGAACATAAGGCATATTGGGCTATTAAAGAGCTCAATTATGATTTCAAACTTGCCGGTGAGAATAGGTTATTTGACATTAGCTCTCTTGATGAATGGAGAACCCAGGCCTATGAGAATGCTAAGCTGTTTAAAGAAAAAGTTAAAAGATGACATGGCAAAAGGACACAAAAGCGTGAGTTTAACGTAGGTGATTATGTATTCCTATACAACTCTCGTTTAAGTTTTTTTCAAGGAAAACTTCTCTCTAAATGGGAAGGTCCTTACGTTATCGAGGAGGTCTATCGTTCCGGTGCCATAAAAATCAACAACTTTGAAGGCACAAATCCGAAGGTGGTGAATGGTCAAAGAATCAAAAACTATATCTCAGGTAACCCTATAAATGTTGAAACCAATGTTATTGAAACCGTAACCCCAGAGGAATACATAAGGGACACTTTCCAGAATGACTCAGACTCCTAAAAGGAAGAGGTATGTGATACGGTAAGTAAACCGACTCCAAAACAGTCCTAATGGCAATTTTTCACTGTTTTGGAATATTTAGAAAAATAGACAAATAAGAGGCAGTCCGGAAGAGACACGAGCCATCCACGAGAGTGGAGGGCGCGCCCCCTTCCCCTGGGCGTGCCCCCTGCCTCGTGGGCACCTCGTGTGCCTCCCGGACTCCGATTTCTCGCACGTTACTTCTTTTGTTCGGTAAAAATTCATTATATATTCTCCCGAAGGTTTTGACCACTGTATCACACAAAAATCCTCTGTTTTCATTTTGAGTTGTTGTTTCTGACAGATCTAGATCATCATGGCGTCTTCCAGCACCCCCAATGACAAGTTCTTCGAGAAGGTCATCAACCCCTACCTCGTGGAGGTGCTGCATCACTCTCAAACCATGGAGTTGCGTGAAGGGGTGCTGCACATCCGCGATGTTGAGGGGCCAAGGAGGACCGGAAGCATGGAGACGAGACTCGATGCAATGGAGCAGCAAGTTTTCAAGTGCCAAGGTATGGTGGAACGAGGACTCAACGCCAACCACATGATGATCACGGAGCTCGCCAAAAACCACAAGCTAGACGCAAAGATCTTCGGGGAAGCCATCTCCAATCTCCAAGAGAAAATCGAACACCTCCAAGCTCAGATCTATGACTTGCGAAACAAAAACTATGAGTATGAATATAGATTCAAGAAGATGAGTTTGGCTGCAGATTTGAGTATCCCGGAGACTCAATCATCCTTCTACGATGGTGAGCCCATGGTTTGGAAAATGGACGACAAGCCTACATCATCAACAACTCCATCATCACCACCTCCGAAGAAGGGGACTTAATCATATGGGTATGGGCACCCCCCCTTGGCAACTGCCAAGCTTGGGGGAGGTGCCCCGATATCGTATCACCATCACACTCCTATCTTTACCGTTTTTCTTAGTTCGATCCTTTTGGTAATATATTGATCTAGTAGAATAAAGTTAGCATGATCTAGTTCCGAGTTTTTGCTTTATGATCTTTATCATTGTAATTGAGTCCATGTGCTATATAATAAATATTAGTGTTGGGTCAAGGACTTGATTTCCTCACTTTGATCATGAGAGAATAAAAGAAAATATAAAAAAGTATCAAAGAGATCATATTGATCTTATGGGAAGTAATGACTTCACATAGAAAGAGTATGATGAATAAAAGTTGTTGAGAGTTGACAAACATAGTCTTGGTCATCGTTGCAATTAATAGGAAGTAATAAAGAAAGAGAGGTTTCACATACAAATATACTATCTTAGACATCTTTTATGATTGTGAGCACTCATTAAAATATGACATGCTAAAGAGTTGATGTTGGACAAGGAAGACAACATAATGGGTTATGTTTTCTTATTTTGAAATAAAGTATATTGTCATGGATCATCCAACATGTTGAGCTTGCCTTTCCCCCTCATGCTAGCCAAAACTCCTTGCACCAAGTAGAGATACTACTTGTGCTTCCATACATCCTTAAACCCAGTTTTTCCATTAGAGTCCACCATACCTACCTATGGACTGAGTAAGATCCTTCAAGTAAGTTGTCATTGTTGAAAAATCTCTAAAATATGTATGATTTATTAGTGTGGAGGAAATAGGCTTTATATGATCTTGTGATATGGAAGTAATAAAAGCGACAGACTGCATAATAAAGGTCTTTATCACAAGTGGCAATATAAAGTGATGTTCTTTTGCGCTAAGATTTTGTGCATCCAACCATAAAAGCACATGACAACCTCTGCTTCCCTCTGCGGAGGGCCTATCTATTATTCTTGCCTTATAAGAGTCAAGGTGAAAATCAGCTTTCCTTTTTACATTTTATCCTTTGGCAAGCACATTGTGCTGGAAAGATCCTGACACATATACCCAATTGGATGTAAGTTATCATGGTCTATTACTGTTGACATTACCCTTGAGGTAAAAGGTTGGGAGGGAATACCATAAGCCCCTATCTTTCTCTGTGTCTGATTAAAACTCCATACCCACAAGTATTGCGTGAGTGTGAGAAATTGTGAAAGACTATATGATAGTTGAGTATGTGGGCTTGCTGAAAAGCTCTTACATTGACTCCTTCCGGTGTTATGATAAATTGCAATTGCTTCAATGACTGAGATCATAGTTTGTTTGTTTTAAATGAAGTTTCTGATTCATACTTGACATTGTGAATGAATTGTTACTTTAGCATAAGAATCATATGACAATATATGTGTGTTGCTGTCATAAGAATTATCCTGATGTCCTCATGTCCGTATTTTATTTTTTTATCGACACCTCTATCTCCGACCTCAAATACTCTAGCGATGATTTGCTCTAGACAGTGAAGTGCCGCCGGATCGTGAAGGTTGCATGTTTGCAACCAAGCAGAGAGGTCGGGCCTTCGGTCTTCGGTCCGAGGGATTGTTCATGGGCGGTATGAGGGATCTTTTGTCGTCAGTTTGAGGGACTACAAGTACGATCTACAACAAAGAAATTTCAAAAGATTCAATATATTTTGATGAAAAGTTTGATAAAAAAGTGATAATTAATCATATCCCAACAAACACACCACTGCTTACATCATATGGTTTTCGATCACGTGAGGCAGCTCAATGAGCTTTGTATTGAATCACAAGGGAGAGAGGATGTCGTCTAGCTACGGCTAGGGATCCTAAGGTCCTAAAGGAACTACTCACACATGGTGGATGAAGATGGCTCTCGTGATGTATTTGCCCTCTTGCAGGGTGCAAGAACAGGCCTCCCGATTGTATCTTTCCATAATAGGAGCTTGCGATGGAGGAATAAATTGAGAAAAATGGTATTGAGGGTTTATCCATTTTTGTGATTTATAGGTGAAAGAATGGGTTAAAGGAGGTGCACGGGGGTGCAACACAGCCTGGTGGTGTGGGTTAACCCCTGGATGCACCACCTGGCTACATGGAGCCCCTGACTAGCCCCCTGGTCTAACACTTTCAAGAATCCTCGTGATGCAAAAATCATATTAAATCCTCACGGGGTTTTGACCTCCGTAGATATGGATTATCTGAAAAGTTAAGAACATGAATAAAACAACAAATGGCTCTAGGCATTGGATTTATTGGTTAGCCCATAAAAATAATATAAATTGTTATAAAAAGTATTGAAAATTTATATTATATAATAACATGAAATAATAATAAAAATGTTTGAGACGCATCAACACCCCAAGCTTAATCGTACTCGTCATAGAGTAGGTAGATGATAAAACAAAGATATTTTTTGATGTGGAATGCTACCTAGCATAATCTTGATCAAATGGTATAATGTGTTTGTGAACTCATGATAAAAGTAATTCAAGGCAATAGTTTACTAATTTGACATTGAATAAATAATAGATGAGCATATAAGTAAGTAATCTTTGCCGTTCAAGATCATAGATGTTAAAGGACATGACTCCACACTTAATTATGGAGGTGTATCATGGATATCATGGCACGTTAAGTTTTCCTTGTAAAAAGTTAGTCGAATTATGAGCTGACCCAGACGCGTGACGAGGCAGTTGGGTTACGCTCACCTCAAACCAACAACTAAACCCCAACGCAATACTTGAGCGTGAGCTGAGAACTTTTAGCACTTTGGATGGAAAAATAGAATGATGGTAAATGTTAAAGAGAATATAAAAAATTAAGAAAGTCTCAAACTAAATCAGTTGACCATTAGGTAATGGAGAGCTCCTATAGTTGATATTAATGTAAGGAGCAGTGATTGTCATGCGATGGATGCACTAGAGTGTGAATGTATGAAAGCTATCCAAATGAGATAAAGTGGGGTGTGCATCCAACTTGTTTGCTCATGAAGACCTGGAGAATTTTCAAAATATCATGATCGGAATCTACAAGCTTAGTTCTATAATGTAACATCCCCACTAGTATGACAATGCAATGTATGAAAACTCTCTAGATGAAGTATATGGTGCTACTTTGAATCACAAGTGTGTACAGTGAATAGTGGTGCACTCCCTCTCTCTTTTTTGGCTCTTTCACTCTCTTTTTTGTTCTTCACGGGTAGGAGAACACTTAGGTAACATCACACTTTTACTTACTCATAACTCGGAATATAGATGTTGTCTACAAACGGATGCCTCTTGTAGTGTACCAGGATGTGTAATGATCTAGTGTAATATGTAAATAATGTTGAATAGTGACCTTGCCACAAATATATATCATGTCCGCTCTATATTATCATGCGAAGCAAATGACAATAAACAACATCATTCATGTAATGTAAAGTAACAATGGAGGTTGCATGACAATATATCTCAAATTTGCTATGGAAATGCCATTATAGGTAGGTATGGTTGCTGTTTTGAGGAAGATAGAGGTGTCTAATGTGTAGAAGAACAAGTTCTCCTACGAGTTTGGATGCACAGGGGAACGTATGCACCATATATCGAGGTGAGAGTGGCAATGCATGGTACCAAAGAGGCTAGCAAAATATGGATATGTGGAAGTGTGTCAAAGGTCAACAAGCTCACATTAGTCATAAAGAACTCAAGTACTTATTGCAATAGCCTAGTAATAAACCTGAAGAGGACACAAACCCTGCATCCCTAGGAGTAGAGGTTGGGAGAATTTAATCATTGTGCGCTGATGACCCGCAAGTATAGGGGATCAATCGTAGTCCTTCCGGTAAGTAAGAGTGTTGATGCAATAATTTGCCTCCCATGTTTTGGAGCTTGTTGACATAAACAGATAGGGACTTATGTGTTTGCTAGTGCACAAAGAGGAACATGTCCCTAGAGTCCAGAGGAGTATGATTCAAATGCCGAAGATAATCTCCTGCATTGCAGTGGATCTTATCGCCGAAGATTATCGTAACAAGAGTGACCCCTCAAAAATTGCTGATGCGAAGCAATTGGTTCGGTGCTCTCCAAAGGAAGTGACTGCGACTGAGAAGATTGAAGACAAAGTGAAGATGTAGCATTTATTTCATTGTCTGTCTTCTCTTTCTTGAGTCATAGGACCACTGTACTATTAAGAGGGGTGTGGGTTCGAAGCTTTGATTCTCTGATGGTAAACCCAAATCCTATGAAATTTGCGAGAGAAATCTCTCTATGTTCCAAGCAAATACTTGCCAGCAAGAGACTGTGCCCTTCTTTGTTGCGAGAGATTTGTCTCTAACCAAGGAGTTAGCATTACTTGATCCTCAAGTAATGTTACCGCTGCTCTTGAAATCTGACTATTGTAAATGTGTCGGTTAGCCATTGGTTAGACCCCGTGTCCAAAACGGTCATTTCCCATCATGGAAGGCTGCGGCTATAAATAGCCAGCCCGCATCGGCTTTGTCCGGTGGCTGCTCCGTTCGATTGGGAGTAGATTGTTGAGAAACCCCCTCTCCTGAGTGATTTGAATTTAAATCCACTGAGAGAAAACCCCAAAGCTGAAAAATTACATAGTGGAACAACATCACTCGAATCTAAGTCCAGTACGCTCCGCCTATTACTCTTGAGATATGCAAAATCTCTAGATGATTAGCTGTCAATTTCTTTAAAGACCAAGAGTAATTGTGGTTCTCGAAGAAGAAGTCTGTAAAGGTTTGGAGATCGCCTCAAGTATCTATCACGAGTGGTCGGCATTGGTTGACGAACCAATTGTCGAGAAGAATAGGGAAAACAGAGTTTATCTTCTATGTTAAATCACAACCCCTCCAACCAGATGTATGATACGTCCATTTTGCATCATACTTTTAGGTTGATATTTATTGCACTATGGGCTGTTATTACACATTATGTCTCAATACTTATGCCTTTTCTCTCTTATTTTACAAGGTTTACATGAAGAGGGAGAATGTCGGCAGCTGGAATTCTCGGTTGGAAAAGGAGCAAACATTGGAAACCTATTCTACACAACACAAAAAGCTCCAAAACTCCATGAGACACCGTTTCAGAAAATATAAAAAATATCTGGCGAAAGAGGCTCACTAGGGGGGCCACCACCTGTCCATGAGGGTGGGGTGCACCCCCCCTCTGGGCGCGCCCCCTGCCTCGTGGGCCACCCGGTGACCCCCTGATGCCCATCTTCTCCTATATGGGGTGTTTTGACCTGGAAAAAATCATAGGGAGGCTTTCGGGACCAGACGCCGCCGTTTCGAGGCGGAACCTTGGCGGAACCAATCTAGGGCTCCAGCAGAGCTGTTCTGCCGGGGATACTTCCCTCCGAGAGGGGGAAATCGTCACCGCTGTCATCACCAACAACTCTCCCATCTTGGGGAGGGTTATCTTCGTCAACATCTTCACCAGCACCATCTCCTCTCAAACCCTAGTTCATCTCCTGTATCCAATCTTTGTACCCAAACCTCAGATTGGTACCTGTGGGTTGCTAGTAGTGTTGATTATTCCTTGTAGTTGATGCTAGTTGGTTTACTTGTTGGAAGATCATATGTTTAGATCCATTATGCATATTAATACCCCTCTTGTCATGAACAATATTATGTCTTGTGAGTAGTTACTTTTGTTCCTGAGGACATGGGAGAAGTCTTGCTATAAGTAGTCATGTGAATTTGGTATTCGTTCGATATTTTGATGAGATGTATGTTGTCTTTCCTCTAGTGATGTCATGTGAACGTCGACTACATGACACTTCACTATTATTTGGGCCTAGAGGAAGGCATTGGGAAGTAATAAGTACATGATGGGTTGCTAGAGTGACAGAAGCTTAAACCCTAGTTTATGCGTTGCTTCGAAAGGGGCTGATTTGGATCCACTTGTTTCATGCTATGGTTAGGTTTACCTTAATACTTCTTTTGCACTTGCGGATGGTTACAATAGAGTCTAATCATAAGTGGGAGGCTTGTCCAAGTAAGGACAACACCCAAGCACCGGTCCACCCACATACCAAATTATCAAAGTATTGAACGCGAATCATGTGAACGTGATGAGAACTAGCTCGATGATAATTCCCATGTGTCCTCGGGAGTGTTTTCCTTCATATAAGAGTTTGTCCAGGCTTGTCCTTTGCTACAAAAAGGATTAGGCCATCTTGCTGCACCTTATTTACTTTTACTATTTGTTACTTGTTACCAATTACCTTATCACAAAACTATCTGTTACCGATAATTTCAGTGCTTGCAGAAAATACTTTACTGAAAACTGCATATCATTTCCTTCTGCTCCTCGTTGGGTTCGACACTCTTATTTATCGAGAGGACTACAACAGATCCCATACACTTGTGGGTCATCAACGTAGTCCTTGTGCAGAAGGGTGAACAGGTCTACCCAATTCCTTATCGCCATCGATCATTCACTGGTTACCTATGTTCCTTCTCTTTACATTTGAACTGTTTCACTCATGTGATTTGTCGCAATGCATGCTTTTAGTTTGTATTCGCTCGTTGTACACTGTTGTCATTCGCTCCGCTGCTGGGTTTCGATAGTTTATATTTTTCCGAATGTAATTTAAAAGTCACATTCACCCCCCTCTGGTAGACATACTTCGTTCCTATACTTGGTATCAAAACAAGGTACTCTTTGAATCTGCTAATTTTGGTCTAATAACCTTGGAGTTTAAGTACGTCTTCAGTGAGCTACAAGTTGCATATCAGGATTCCCATCTTCGATGGGACGGACTATCCCTTCTAGAAAGAGAAGATGAAGATCCGTTTTCGAGCTATTTATGATGATATGTGGAACGTGGTGCCGAATGGATTCATGGTTGAAGTACCCCAGGTTCCCACTCACCAAGAGAAGAAACTCACTCAGATTGACGCTCAAGCTAAAGATAAAATTGGTGGCCATCTCTCTCGTGCTCAATTTCTTCGCTATCGTCGGTGTGAAACTACAAAGGAATCGCGGGACATTCTCAAAAAGATAAATGAAGGTGTCTTGACCCAGAAAGAAGCTCGTATTGATAGTCTTCATGCTTAGTTCAATCACTGCGAATCAGAAATGAAAGCTGTCAGCATACTTTTGATCATGTGAGTGACATCGCAAACGAGCTACAAGGTCTCGGTGCGAAAGTCATCACGTATCACGAAGTTGTAAAGATACTGCTTTGATCTCTTGACATCTCATTCGACACACTAGTTCTGCTGATCAGGGAACGACCTGATTTCAAAGATATCGACTCTGCTGATATTATGGAAAGGCTAAAGACCCATGAAGAACAAGAAGAAGAAAAGAGAGATGTCTATGGCTCAAGTCATCGCAAAAGGCATGCTCTCAAGGTTGTGGTAGATTCCCCCTCAAAAGGAATTGCCGAAGACTCAGATTACCCAGAAAGTATCAACAAGGATCTTGCATTAATCACGAAAAGATTCTAGCGCCTTCACAGGAAGAAATAGTTTCAGAAGAAGGCATCCAGCAACCCTGGCGATTCAAAATCTTCATCAAAACCTACCGGAGATTACACCTGCTTCATGTGCAAAAAGCCAGGACATTTCATTTCGGACTGCCCTCTCTAGGAAGCTGAAATCCATGCCAGTGGAAGATATGACTTTGGAATCAATCGTGGCAAAGGTAAGAACAAGAACTACGACTCCGATGATGAGAAGAAAACGAAGAAGTTCTTCAAGAAGAAGGACAACTCCGCATCAACGTCAAGATCTTCATCAAGGAATCCCTCCAAGTCCTCCTCCAACCGCAAGAATACCTCTCACAAGGCCAAGGCACACATCAGCAATGAGATGGACTCCGATGAAGAAGAGTCATCTCACTCCGAAGAAGCTGATGAATCCAATGAGGATTCTGATTCCAGCATGGTTGGAATAGCATGTGCCTCCACTCCTGCATCAAGCTTCTTCAAGAATCATTCAAGCGACAACGAATCTCCTACTTACTGCTTCATGGCCAAAGCTTCAGAAGAAAAGGTATCCTGCAAACATGTAATGCCCCAGATGTAATACTTTCCCCTTTTGGCAATATATATATAACTTTGGCTTCATCAATTCCATTCCGGGTTCTTCGTCTTTTCGGGTTTTCGTCGTTTTGTCGTGTGCATGTGTGCATTCATCCATGTCATGTTGTCATGTACATTGCATTGCATTTGTGTTGTCGTTTGGATCCGGTCCCACTCGTTCCTTCCCGTTGTCTGTTTCGAGTTCCGACGCTCTCACACGTGCCCGTGGCTTCCCCGAGTCCTTCTTTTGTGTTTGGCCGTGTAACGTTTCCGGTTTGGCGCGAGACTTGTCATGCGATGTTGTTTTGATATGTGTAACCCGCTTGTCAAGTTTTGTCGCATTTGGAGTTCGTTTGATGCTCCAACAGTTATCCTCATGGGCTAAAAGTACCTCCTCTTTGAGGCCCAAGACCCCCCTCCAATAGCCCACCAACCCAACTCAAACCCTTCACATCATCTAGGCCGTTCAATTGTGATCTCGTGGCCGAAAACCTCTCCTCATTTGGACTTCCCTAGCTCCTTGTGCCTATATAAATGTCCAACCCCCTCCAATTTTGCGTCCAACACCCTAGTGTTTCCACCTCCGCCGCGCTGTGTTTCCACCGACCGCCGTCTGTGCTTCCGCCGCAGCCGCGCTGTGCTTCCACCACCGCCGCCGAGTCGTGCTTCCGACCCCGCCGCCAGTGCTTCCGACTCCGCCGCGTGGGCCCGCGGGGCCCAGCGACGGCCCGCTCCCGCCGCGATCTAGGCCGACCCCGCCGCCTTCGTCTTCTTCTCCTCCGGTCGCCGCCGCCGCCGCCCTCCGGCCAGCCTCCCCAGCCGTGCGCCGCCGCCGTCTCCTCCTCGAAGGTCGCCGCCGCCTCGGCCTCAGGTCGCCGCGCCCCGAGCCGGCCCATCATCGCCGCCGCCTCAAGACCTCGCCGCCGAGCTCCCAGACGCCCCTCGCCGCCGGCCCCTCACCGCGCCGCCCCGGCCTCCCGCCGGCGTCGCTTTCTCGAGGAGCCAGCCGTCGAGCCCCTCGAAGGGAGCGAGGCGCCCCGTCGATCCGATCGGGATCTGGACACCGAACCCTAGCGGGCGCGCCACGTTGACCCACTCTGCGCGCCCTCCGACCCGGCTGCCCGCGACCCGCTTCGGACCCACTGACCGCATCCGACCCGTTTGACCCCGATCCAGCAGGTTGACTTCGTGTTTTCTTCTAAGTCCCTAGTGTTTTTTAGTGCCTGATGCATTTTTGTGATGAGGATAACTTTTACTGTGCATGTCCGTTTTGTGTGTATGATATGTCAAAATGATCGTGGTGACATGTACTATGTTTTGTTCCATTGTGCCATGCATGTTTGAGGTCATCTAGATGTCTTAATCTTCATGAGAAGAGTGCTACTTGTTATAAACTGCTACTATTAGTTGTTTTCATGCCATGTTTGATATGCGATAACTTGATGCATGTTTATCCAAATGAAGCAAATGATATGTCCACATGTTCATCATGAGATGCTTTACATGTTGGTTGCTTTAGCTTGCATGATAGATTTCATCTTGCCATGTTTATCTCCTTTGCAAAAGTGCTTGAGGCTGTTAGGTTATTAAACTTGTTACGAGATGACTAGTTGAGGAGCTCGTTGCTATTGATGTGGTTGTCCCCTTGTTGCATGCTTATATGTTTTGGACTCCCCATCATGTGTACTTTGCTGTGGTGCAAACCACTTGCCATGTTATGCTTTGAGGTGACTTAAACTTGCTCACAAACATGCCATGATATTACTGCTGTTTTAACCCTTAGTGAAAATTCACTAAGTCTGGAATCTGTTATTTCCAGATGCCATGTTTGCTTGTTGTTCTAGGCAAATCCATGACAGTTTTGGGGTGACTATTGATGTTTCCTTGTTGTATATGTTGTTGTCTATCCATTCATGCCCTCACATGCTCTTTTGGGTGGCTGTAGCATATTTAACTCTTGCTCCCAAGTTGCTATAAAATTACTGCTGTCAGGTTTTTGTTGTCGTGTTCAAAATGTTGTAACTTGTTGCTATTGATCCATGCCTCCTATGGAGATGCTCTAATGGAATTGTTTGCTGTAGGATATGTCTACTTTATGTCCATGCTTCTTGTCATGATGTTTGAGTGCTGTAGAGTATATATTTCTTGCTCCGAAGTTGCTATGTGGTTGTTAATTTCAGCTTTGCCATGTTTATTGTTTCGAGTGTATCTTTTAGCCCGTTGCTCCGTTTTGAGAAAGTCCTATATGAAACTTGTGTGGTTTTGCATGTAGATTCATAATATCCTCTTGTTAACATGTTTTGAAGTATCTTGCTTGATGCACATTGTCATGTTCCTTGTGTTGTATATCTGTGTTTCCTATGTTGACTTCCTGTGCATCCTAAGTGCATCTGTAGTGCTTCCTTAGTGCATCAGCCATGCATTCTGTAGTTTGCGCATTGCATCGTGTTTGATGTCGTGCCTCGTGTGTTTTGTGTTGAGTAGAGCCGGAATCCGAGAATGAGTTCGAGAACGAGGTTACTACCGAGGTTGAGAAAAAGGAGCCCGCTTACGATCCCATCGACGACTCTGCAGGCAAGATGACCTGACCCGGATATCATTACTATCTTTGCCTATTGCTAGAAGTCTCGCTCTGTAGCTTATTGCCTCGATGCCCATGTTTTTCCTGTCAGCCTCCTATTGTAACCATGAATCTGTCTAACCACCCTACCTATGCAAACCTTTGATTGGCTAAGTAAGCTTTGCTCAGCCCCTCTTATAGCATTGCTAGTTGCAGGAGAAGATTTGAAGATTCTTGCTTCATGTTGAAGCTTGTTGGGATATCACACTATATTAACTCTTAATGAAATCATCTATATATTGGTAATGGGTGGAAGGCTAAGCCTTTTGCTTGGTGATTTGTTCCACTCATGCCGCCCTAGGAACCGTATAAACCGGTGTTATGTTCCTTGATTTTGCGTTCCTCACACGGTTGGGGTTATGGGACCCCCTCGATAAACCTCTTAGCGCTAAGTCTTTTCCAGCAAGTCCCAACATTGGTACTATTTGCCTAAACAACTAAAAACTTGCATAGGCAGTAATTAACCCTCTTCTTAATCAACAACCCGGGCCAGTGCTCCACATGAGTGTTGGTCCAAATTGGGCGTGCTGCGGGGCCACCTCGAGGAAACTCAAGGTCTGGTAAAAACCCGTAGCTTGTCCCATCCGGTCGTGGCCTGAGACGAGATACGCGCGGCTTCTATCAGGGTGTCGGCACGCCGGGAGGATTTGCTAGATTAGCTTTACCTTAGTCGGAGTATCTTGAGCACGGGATTCCGAGGATACTCGGGCCTTCCCACCTTGGAGTTGCGACTCCGTGGATCGTGGGCTTGTCATGGGCCAAGTTGGAACACCCCTGCAGGGTTTTGAACTTTCGAAAGCCGTGCCCGCGGTTATGTGGCAGATGGGAATTTGTTAATATGCGGTTGTAGAAAACTTGACACCATGTTCAAAACACACTACCAGCGTGAGTACCGTGACGGTCATTTTCCGAAAGGGGTTCGGAAAGTGAACATGATGGGGTTATGTTTGACATGCTTAGTAGGATCACTTCGTGATCATCTTATCGTCCGAGGCACTTCTCTTCTCGCTCTCTTTTACGTAAGTTAGTGCTAGTGCTGCCGCAACCTCTTGTTCTTTCTTCAGCCTTGTTCCACACCCAAGGCTTGGATAGTTGTGTTACCCGGGAACGGGTTTGCTGAGTCCTCTGTGGCTCACAGATTCTACACCACACCAGATGCAGGTACTCAGGCGATCTATTCAAGTGACGGCACAGAGCTATACTGGGAGTACGACGAGGATCGTAGCCGTTACTATGTGCACTATCCCGACGATCAGTAGAGGTTTCTACTAGGGGCGATTCAGACCTGTGGTTTTATGTATGTTTGGTATCTTTAATTTGGATCTTCACCCGTAGACGAGTTGTGATGTTATTTGAATGATGTTTGGATATGTAATGAATTGTGTGATGTGGCGAGTGTAAGCCAACTATCTTTTCGCTATCATCCCTATTTTTACATGAGATGTGCAAAGATACCAAACTTGAGATCATTCCAGAATGGGCTTATACCTTTAAGTCGTGCCTCGACACGTAGGAGGTATAGTCCCATCCTGGGCATTACAAAACATCAAAAGGTTCACTCCACTGATCAATATTCTTCAGATGAGGATGACCATGCTAAACCGATTAAAATTGCTAATATACAACAAAACTCTCTTGAGAAAATTGAGAAAACCCTCAGGAAATCTGAAGGGTTGTTTGTTGAGGAGATGGAGAAATATTAGTCGTTGACAGAAGAGCATTCCTCTCTAAAGTCATGAATGGAAGAACTGTCAAATCGTCATGATTTTTCCCGGCCGACCACGAGAGATTGACTTATGATTACCTGAAAAAGAAACAGGAACTCGAGTCGCTCAGAGAGGCTCGTGATGATTTGACCAGCGAAAATTCTCTTCTCGCCCAACAACTCAAAGAGAAACCTCAAGTGTTTGTATCACCTTTTTTAAAATGCCTTGAACATAGCAATGCTGAATCAAATGTTGAATCTTCTGTGAAAGCTAATCCCTCGGTCGAGGAAAATGATTTTGTGTCTAATGAAAATGCTAGGTTAAAGGATCTTATTTAGACATGAATGTTCAAATCTCTCATAGGGCATCAAACCCTTTGTGATGTTCTGAAGAAATCCATTTTTCACAAAAATCCCAGGAAAGAAGTTATCGGTTTCGAAAGGAAACAGAATGAAAATGGCTCCTACTGGAAACCTGATCAATATCCTCGCACTGTCTGGGAGCCTGACAAGAGTAAAATGCTCGATCCAGCTCTACCATAGGGATATGACTCTCCTATCCCTGAATACTCATATGATGATTCTCTGGACAACTATAAGCTGTTCAAAAACCAACATGGTGGGACTATTGCCAGCTATGTTGGACCAAACAGCAGGAATGGCCCCCCAAAGGAAGCTCTCTGGGTGGCCAAGAGAACTATTGAAGCATTGCCTATTACTACATTACTAACCATGCAGGCAGAAAATGCTCGTTACTTACTTGAAAAAGTTTGACACAATGAGTACATGCATACCTCATTCAACCACTACACTCATTCATTTGGAAATAATTTCAATGCCTATTCTTTCGATTATGCTCGTACTTCCCCGAGTAACAATTATGGTTATCGAAATAAATCATATCATGCTCGCTCTATTGCTTCGAAGCCACCCACAAAAATGCGGGTGGTTAAGAAAGCCAAAGTCCTCTGCAGGACTATGTCTCCAGATGTACCGAATGGATAATGGATAGTGGATGCACTAGTCATATGACTGGAGACAAATTGTTCTTTGTCGACCCTAACTTAATTGGTTCAACACAGAAGTATATTACTTATGGCGACAAAAACAAAGGAAAGGTAATTGGGCTAGGTAAAATTGCAATATCCAAAGGCAATAGCATTGATGATGTTTTACTTGTTTAGTCCCTTAGATTCAATCTCATGTCAGTTGTCAAGCTTTGTGATATAGGCATGATAGTTCTATTTTCTATATCCAAATGCATCATCTCTATGGCCTCCGACAACTCCATCGTCTTCGAGGGAAATAGAAAAGGCGATTTATATATTGTGGATTTCTCTAAGGGTCCCTCAGTCCAAACTTGTTTGGTTGCAAGAGCAACCGAAGGATGGTTGAGGCACCGAAGACTTGGTCATGCAAGTATGGGAATTTTGCCGACTCTCATGAAGATAAATCATCTCTGTGGCATTCCTGATGTGAAATTCGATAAGAATTGTCTCTGTGGTGCGTGTGAGGCCGGAAAATTGGCCAGGAAGCATCACTCATCAAAAATTGTCATGACCACAACAAGACCTCTGGAAATTCTTCATATGGATTTATTCAGACCTCAAAACTATGCAAGTTTCAGAGGCAGTCATTATGGTATGGTTATTGTTGATGATTTCTCTCATTGCACTTGGGTATTCTTTCTGACAAGACCTGCACCCAAGACATATTCAAAAGATTCGCCAAGAAGGATCAAAATGAATATGATGTGTGAATTAAGCATGTCAGAAGCGACAATGGTACTGAGTTCAAAAATACTCATATCAGATATTTTCTCGATGAGCATGGTATAACTCATGAGTTCTCTGTTGCATACACTCCCCAATAGAATGGAGTTGTTGAAAGAAAGAATAGAACTTTCATTGAGATGGCAAGAACAATGCTTAGTGAGTATAAAACTCATATTCGCTTCTGGGTTCATACTATTAACACTTCTTGTCATGTTGTGAATCGTGTTTATCTTTACAAATTCCTTAAGAAAACTTCATATGAGCTCGACACTAGCAAGAAACTGAATGTTTCTTATTTGCGTGTTTTTGGTGCACCTTGCTATATTCGTGACATGAATCATAATTCCAAGTATTCACCAAAGGTACAAAAAGGTTTTCTTCTTGGTTATGGCCCGAACTCGCATACTTATCGTGTCTATAACTCTCACCATGGGAAAGTTATGGAAATGGTAAATGTGCGGTTTGATGAATCCAACGGCTCCCAAAAGGAGCACCTACCTAATTTGATAGATGAACCACCGATTTTGAATGCTATTAGGCAAATGGCCGCTGGGAGCATCAAGCCAGTTGAAGGAAATGTACCTGACTCTTCCAATGATGATGCCCTCATGACTCGAAGCAGAGCGCACCAAGCCGCTCCCGAAGCAAATGACATTTCGAACACAAATGGCAAACAGAATACTAATGCCAATTAAAATGGCAATCTCGATGAGAATGGTGACATATATGCTCCTCCCAATGTTGATGATGAGGAAAATGAAAATGATCATCAAGATGAAAATCCTCACCCACGAGTGGCTAATCGAGTTGACCCTGCATTAATTCTCAAAGATCTCCAGAACCCAGGTTATCGACCCACAACTCTCTCTCTCTCTTTCTCACACTCGTTTGGCTAAGTACTATGGCAATATCTCCTTTGTCTGTTGGCAGAACCTACCAAGTATGAGGAAGCCTTGAATGATCCCAGTTGTATGAATGCTATGCAAGAAGAGTTGGTGCAATTCGAATTGAATGATGTTTAGGAATTGGTTGACAAACCGAATCCTAAGAAGCACAATATCATCAGCACAAAATGGATATTCAGGAATAAGCAAGATAAAAATGGTATTGTTGTGAGAAACGAAGCACGTCTTGTCGCTCAAGGGTATAAACAGGTAGAAGGTATTGATTTTGATGAAACTTATGCTCATGTTGCCCGGCTTGAGGTAATTCGTATTCTTCTCGCTTATGCAAACTACAATGATATCCTCCTTTATGAAATGGATGTGAAAAGTGCTTTCCTCAATGGTGAAATTGATAAGGAAGTATATGTTAGACAGCCACCTATCTTTGAAAACCCTCAGTTTCCTAACAAAGTGTTTAGGTTGAAAAAGGCTCTGTATGGGCAGAAGCAAGCCCCTTAAGCTTGGTATGACACCTTGAAGAGGTTTCTGCTCGACAAAGGGTTCAAGCCAGGATCCACTGATTCCACTCTTTTCTCTCGTGCTATTGATGGTGATCTATTCATGTGTCAGATTCATGTGGATGACATTATTTTTGGCTGTACTAACAATGATTGCAGTTTGGAGTTCGGGCGAATGATGTCCAACAAATATGAAATGTCTATGATGAGTGAACTTAAGTTCTTTCTCGGACTACAAATTCGTCAACAGGACAATGCAATTTTCATATCTCAGGAGAAATATCTGAGAGACTGTTTGAAGAAGTTCAAAATGCAAGATTGCAAATTGAAGGGCTACAAAACTCTGATGCCCATGAATAGTTAGTTGGACGCAGATGTGTATGGTAAAGATTACGATCATAAAGCTTATCATTCGATGATTGGTTCTTTACTCTACTATGTGCATCCATACTTGATATTATGTTGAGTGTTTGTATGTGTGCTTGATTTCAAGCTGCACCGAAAGAATCATATCACCAAGCGGTCGAGTGTATTATGAGAAATTTGGCTCACACCCCTACCTTAGGTTTATGGTGTCCTAAGGGAGCACAGTTTGATCTCATTGGATATTCAGACTCAGATTATGCAAGTGACAAGCGTCGGTGTCAAAACTGGTAGATCTCGGGTTGGAGGCCCGAACTGTGGGGGCTGAGGATCGATGGTAACGGGGACTGGGGACATGATGTTTACCCTGGTTCGAGCCCTCTCTATCGAGGTGATACCCTACTTCCTGCTTGATTGACCTTGATGAATATAAGGTTACAAGAGTTGATCTACCTCGAGATCATAATGGCTAAACCCTAGAAATCTAGCCTGTGATGTTGTGATTCTGCCTCTACGGACTAAACCCTCCGATTTATATATGCATCAGAGGGACCTAGGGTTGTACATGATCATCTTGCGAAGGAAGGAAACATTGCACCCGGACACTAAACTTGCCATTCTACACTTATAGGAGTCCTATCCGGATACGGGGATAATCTTCAGCAACAATCTTCACGACCCGTCAATCCGACCCATAACGAGTAATCCGGCCACCCGAGGACCCCTTAATCCAGGTCTCCCTTAGGAGCCCCTGAACCAATCTGCGATGACGATGAGTCCGGTACGCGTACGGTCTTCGACATTGCAAGGCGGGTTCCTCCTTCCGAACATAATGAAGTGTTATTTGCTGCACAAAGGAACTATGACCGGCTCTGCAAGATTAGTACAATCCTTAGCCTCGAAGGCAATGTGTCAAAAAACGGACACTGTCGTTACTGACAACTTTTCAGCGAAACATCATGTTTGACCCCTTAATATTTCGAACCGTTTTCTTGGCTCTAGTTTCGTGTTTCGAGGCAAAGCCCCATTGGCACGTCTCGTTGAAGCAAAGATCGTGCTCGCTGATCGTGGGATCCTTATCAATATGACATGGGTAACCCAACCGTGCCTTACGCACGATCACGTAGGGAACCGACGAGTTTTCATTACGGCAGGAGTGGGGAACGTTTGGTATTTACCGTCTATAAAAGGACACATATCCTTCCCCTCTCACCTCACGCTCTCCTCAATCCCTAGCTTCTGAATCTCTCTAGACCCAGCGCCCTCAGCTCCAATGCTCGCAACTCCCAACTCCTCCAACGCTGCCTCCTTATCCAGCAATGGATGGATCTGGTTCCAAGGGCAAGTGGGAGGCTTCCACGGTCACGGAGATGACCGTGAAGAATCTCCAGAGTGTGGGCTACCTTGCAGACGACATAGCGCACCGGATTCCCAATAGGAATCAGGTAATCCTCGTCCCTGAGCTGGGTGAGAGGGTGGTATTAATCCCTCACTTTATTCGGGGGATGGGGTTTCCACTTCACCCCTTTGTTCGGGGCCTCCTATTCTTCTACGGGCTGGATTTCCACGATCTAGCCCCGAACTCTATCCTCCACATATCAGCTTTTATAGTCGTATGCGAAGCTTTCCTCCGCGTCCCTCCACACTTTGGCTTATGGCTCAAGACCTTCAATCTGAAGTCGAAGGTGGTCGTCGGGCAGCACGCAGACTGCGGGGGAGCTATGGTGAGCAAGCTCTCGAACGCCACCTGGCCCAAGGGGGCCTTTGTGGAGACCAACAAGATATGGCAGCAGGAATGGTTCTACATCACCGAACCCCGTGATGCCAAGTGGGCGGCCGCGCCCGAATTCAGATCTGGACCCCCGGAGAGGCTTACCTCATGGACCACCAAGGGCCTTGAATGGGGCTCTCAGACGGAGGTGAAGACACTGCAAAACCGCATCTCCAGCAATATGGCGAAGGGCACCCACCTCACTAATGTGATACATGTTATGCTGTTCCGCCGCACTCTTCCCTGCCAACTCTGGGCCTCCCACCTATGGGAGTTCAAGCCAGAGGAACCACAGACCTTGAAGCGCTTCTTTAGCACCACACACGAAGATATTGATACGTCTCCAACGTATCTATAATTTATTATTGTTCCATGCTATTATATATCTATCTTGGATGTTTTATATGCACTTATATGCTATTTTATATGATTTTTGGGACTAACCTATTAACCCAGAGCCCAGTGTCAGTTTCTGCCTTTTCCTTGTTTTTGAGTTTTGCAAAAAAGGAATATCAAACGGAGTCCAAACAAAATGAAACTTTTTGGAGATTTTTCTTGGACCAGAAGATATCAGATGGACTTGGAGTACATGCTCAGGGATCCACGAGGCATCCACAAGGGTGGAGAGCATGCCCTAGGGGGTAGGGTGATACACCCATTTTGCATCATGCTTTTATACTGATATTTATTGCACAATGGGCTGTTATTACACGTTATGTCACAATACTTATGCCTTTCTCTCTTATTTTACAAGGTTTACATGAAGAGGGAGAATGCCGGCAGCTGGAATTCTGGGCTTCAAAAGGAGCAAACATTGGAGACCTATTCTACATAACTCAAAAAGCTCCGAAACTCCACGAAACACCGTTTCAGAAAATATAAAAAATATCTGGCGAAAGAGATGTGCCAGGGGGGCCACCACCTGTCCACGAGGGTGGAGGGCGCCCCCCCTCTGGGTGCGCCCCCCTGCCTCGTGGGCCAGCCGGTGACCCCCCGATGCCCATCTTCTCCTATATGAGGTGTTTTGACCTGGAAAAATATCATAAGGAGGCTTTCGGGACTAGACGCTACCGTCTCGAGGCGGAACCTTGGCGGAACCAATCTAGGGCTCCGGCGGAGCTGTTCCACCGGGGATACTTCCCTCCGGGAGGGGGAAACGTCACCGCCGTCATCACCAACAACTCTCCCATCTTGGGGAGGGTTATCTTCATCAATATCTTCACCAGCACCATAAACCCTAGTTCATCTCTTGTATCCAATATTTGTATCAAAACCTCAGATTGGTACCTGTAGGTTGCTAGTAGTGTTGATTACTCCTTGTAGTTGATGCTAGTTGGTTTACTTGGTGGAAGATCATATGTTCAGATCCATTATGCATATTAATACCCCTCTGATAATGAACTATATTATGTCTTGTGAGTAGTTACTTTGGCTCCTGAGGACATGGGAGAAATCTTGCTATAAGTAGTCATGTGAATTTGATATTCATTCGATATTTTGATGAGATGTATGTTGTCTTTCCTCTACTGGTGTGATGTGAACATAGACTAAATGACACTTCACCATTGTTTGGGCCTAAAGGAAGGCATTGGGAAGTAATAAGTAGATGATGGGTTGCTAGAGTGACAGAAGCTTAAACACTTGTTTATGCGTTGCTTCGTAAGGGGCTGATTTGGATCCATATGTTTCATGCTATGGTTAGGTTTACCTTAATACTTCTTTTGTAGTTGCGGATGCTTGCAATAGAGGTTAATCATAAGTGGGATGCTTGTCCAAGTAAGGACAGCACCCAAGCACCGGTCCACCCACATACCAAATTATCAAAGTACCGAACGGGAATCATACGAACATGATGAAAACTAACTTGACGATAATTCCCATGTGTCGTCGGGAGAGTTTTCCTTCATATAAGAGTTTGTCCAGGCTTGTCCTTTGCTACAAAAAGGATTGGGCCATCTTTCTGAACCTTATTTACTTTTACTATTTGTCACTTGCTACCAATTACCTTATCATCAAACATCTGTTACCGATAATTTCAGTGCTTGCAGAAAATACCTTACTGAAAACTGCCTATCATTTCCTTCTGCTCCTCGCTGGGTTCGACACTCTTACTTATCGAAAGGAATATGATAGATCCCCTACACTTGTGGGTCATCAAGACTCTTTTCTGGTGCCATTGCAGGGGAGTGAAGCAACTTTGGTAAGTGGAATTTGGTAAGGCAAAATTTATATAGTGTGCTGAAATTTACTGTCACTTGTTACAATGGCTCATAATCCTTTGAGGGGATTGTTCGGGGTATCTTCACCCCGACCAGAAGAGCAAAGAGTTGCTCCTCAACCTACTGAACGTACTGAAAATGTTTGCTTTGAAATTCCTTCGGGTATGATAGAGAAACTGCTAGATAATCCCTTTACAGCTGATGGAACACTGCATCCCGATTTGCATCTAATCTATGTGGATGAAGTTTGTGGATTATTTAAGCTTGCAGGTATGCTTGAGGATGTTATCAAGAAGAAGGTCTTCCATTTATCTTTGAAGGGAGATGCATTGACATGGTTTAGGCTATGTGATGATATTGGATCATGGAACTATAATCGACTGAAGTTGGAATTTCATCAGAAGTTCTATCCTATGCATCAGGTTCATCGTGATCGTAATTATATATATAATTTTTGGCCTCGCGAAGGAGAAAGTATTGCTCAAGCTTGGGGGAGGCTTAAGTCAATGTTATATTCATGCCCCAATATTGAGCTCTCAAGAGAAATGATCATTCAAAAATTTTATGCTCGGCTTTCTCTCAATAATCACTCCATGCTCGATAATTCTTGTACTGGTTCTTTTATGATGAAGACTATTGAATTCAAATGGGATTTATTGGAAAGAATTAAACACAACTCTGAAGATTGGAATCTCGATGAAGGTAAGGAGTCAGGTATGACCCCTAAGCTTTTATGGATACCGATGTTTTCCGTGAATTTAGCACTAAATATGGACTTGACTCTGAGATAGTAGCTTCTTTCTGTGAATCATTTGCTACTCATGTTGATCTCCCTAAGGAGAAGTGGTTTAAATACCATCCTCCCATTGAAGTAAAAGTAGTTGAACCTATTAAAGTTGAAGAAAAGACTATCACTAATAATGTTGATCCTATTATTCCTACTGCTTATATTGAGAAACCGCCTTTCCCTGTTAGAATAAAGGATCCTGCTAAAGCTTCAACTGTGGTTCGTAAGAGTAATACTAGAACACCTACACCCTCTAAGCAAATTAGAGTTGAACCTAGTGTTGCTATGGTTAGAGATATCTTGGTTGAAAATTTAGATGAACATGTTATTTACCTCCAAGAGGAAGCTGCTAGAATAGCCAAACCCGATACTAGGAATAAACATAGACCTGTTGTAGGCATGCCTGTTATTTCTGTTAAAATCGGAGATCATTGCTATCATGGTTTATGTGACGCATGTGCTAGTGCAAGTATAATCCCTCATTCCTTATATAAGGAAATTATGCACGATATTGCACCCACTGAGTTAGAAGGGATTGATGTTACTATTATGCTTGCTAATAGAGACACTATTTCACCAGTTGGGATTGTTAGAGATGTTGAAGTCTTCTGTGGGAAGGTTAAATACCCTGCTGATTTTCTTATTCTTAGTTCCCCACAAGATGATTTTTGTCCCATTATATTTGGTAGACCCTTCTTGAATACTGTTAATGCTAAGATAGACTGCGTAAAAGATATTGTTACTGTTGGTTTAGGGGATATTGTTGGGGATCATTTCAGAAATTCAAAAAAATTCTATGCATCACCAAGATCTATCTATGGAGTTACTAGCAACGAGAGGGGGAGTGCATCTTCATACCTAAAGATCGCGTTACGGAAGCTATGTAAGAACGCGGTTGGTGGAGTCGTACACGAAGCGATTCAGATCTCGGCCAAATCCAATCTAAGCACCGAACAACGGTGTCTCCGTGTTCAACACACGTGCAGCCCGGTGACGTCTCCCGCGCCTTGATCCAGCAAGTAGAGAGGGAGAGGTTGGGGAAGACTCCGTCCAGCAGCAGCACGACGACGTGGTGGTGGTGGACGAGTGTGGTACTCCAGCAGGGCTTCGCCAAGCGCTACGGAAGGATGAGGAGGAGTTGGAGAGGGGGAGGTCTGCGCCAGGGTTCAGGTGCGGCTGCCCTCCCACCCCCTCTCTTTATATAGGGGAAGGGTAGAGGGGGCCGGCCCCCTAGATCAGATTTAGAGGGGGGCGGCGGCCAGGTGGGGGGGACTTGCCCCCCAAGCAGTTGGGGCGCCCCCACCCCCTAGGATTTCCCAACCCTAGGTGCCTTGGGCCCTTCGGGGGCGCACTAGCCCACCAGGGGCTGGTTCCCCCCTTACTTGGTCCACTTGGCCCACCGGGGTAGGTGGCCCCACCCGGTGGACCCCCGGACACCTATCGGTGGTCCCAGTACAATACCGGTGACCCCGAAATCACTCCGGTGACCAAAATATGACTTCCCATATATAAATATTTACCCACGGACTATTCCGGAACTCCTCATGGCGTCCGGGATCTCATCCAGGAGTCCGAACAACATTCGGTAACAACGTACATACATTCCCTATAACCCTAGCGTCATCGAACCTTAAGTGTGTAGACCCTACGGGTTCGGGAACCATGCAGACATGACCAAGACATCTCTCCGGCCAATAACCAACATTGGGATCTGGATACCCATGTTGGCTCCCACATGTTCCACGATGATCTTATCAGATGAACCACGATGTCAAGGATTCAATCAATCCCGTATGCAATTCCCTTTGTCTATCGGTATAGTACTTGCCCGAGATTCGATCGTCGGTATACCGATACTGTTGGGGATATAAGTATTTCATATGACCCGCCCAGGAGGGGCCGGGTTACCCAACGGCGGTTCATGGGCCCAGCCCAGAAGCACGTTAAAGTTGGCGGTTTAGTTAATCGCCCACGGCCTACGGCGGCTTAAAGCCTGTAAGTATCGACCGCCATATATGTGACTTGTGTTGTAAGGCATGTAATAAGAGTCACTAGGCCGGACACGATTGTATGAGCCGGCCGGGACTCCATAGGCCGCAGGGCGTCAACCCGTGTATATAAGGGGACGACTCGGCAGCGGCTTAGGGAAAGAAACAATAGATCGAGGGCTAGGCAAGCGCATCCGCACCCTAGCAATCGACACCCCGGCAATTACACCTCAAACTGGATTAGGTTTTACCCTCACCGCAAGGGGCTGAACCAGTATAAACTCCATGTGTCCTTTGTCTTGTTGTAAACCCCTTCAAGCTAACCATGTCGCTATGGCTCCGCAATCAAGTCCTTACCATAGGACATCTGCCGTGACACTTCCACGACAGTTGGCGCCCACTGTGGGGCCTGTGGCCTGTGGTATCGAGTTCTTGAAGGGAAACTTCGAAGGGCTTAAGGGATACGCTGTGGGCCGGATGACCAAGAGTCGCGGCGGCAAGCTCGACATCGATGATGAAGGCTGGGGTCCCGAGGCTGGATCAATTGAGTACGGGTATCGGGTCCACTTCGGCGGAATTCACGTCTTCATCGGCAAGATCGGCGAACCGGGCCCTGAGCCGGACACCTGCGCCGACATCATCAAGCCGGCTCAGCCTGCGTGACCCGCTCGGGTTCGGTCCGCGAAGAAGGGTGCCTTCGTTGGATACATCCAGGGCACTAGAGGGTCTAGATCTTATGAAGAAACAGTCGTTCTCTCCGACAGTGAGTCATCCACAGGTGAGACTAACTCCAAGTATCGGATGCAGAGCGGACAACTTGGGGGCTCGTCCAACGGTAACAGTATTCCGGACCTCAGTGATCCGCCAAGTAGGGTAGCAATTTTCATGACTGGCACACAGCCGGCTCTCAAATCAACAATTGTTGGGACCATAACACCCGGCACGACAACGGTTGCGGCAGGTGCAGACGGCTCAGCACGCCCGCCAAGTCAAGCCTGGTCAGACCTGTTGGAGAATCTGGCGACTCTGATGCAAACAGAGATAACCCCAGAAAACCAAGATCAACACAAGATGGTTGTGGATAAGTTGCGGCAGGAGATAGCACAAGCTAAGTAAGACCTGGCAGCAGAGAACACCAGGATGACCGAAGAATGGGCCGTGTTGGACGCCCGGGCCCAGCGGATTCAAGCGGAAGCTTTCCGGCTCTCGGTATGTCAGAACAATGCTAATGAAGCCATGAGGAGAGAGCAACAGAGTCGTCTCCCCTTTGTTTATGAGCCAATAAATCTTTTTTTTGGATGGGGCAGGGGGCAGTGGTCTGCCGGTGTTAAACCGGACGGCAGAGGCACCTAGGACCGGCGGCCTGGTTCATCAGCGTACAACCGGATCTCTGTATGCAAATTAGAACCGCCCAGCCCCTCGTTACCCTACGGCACCGGCGGGTCACTATTCCAACCCTCTGGATAACATGATAGCAGCGGCATCAAGGCTGGCAGCTTTGCCAGTTGAGGGCGAAACTCCGGTAGCAGTGGAAACCCGGAGAGCTCAGGAACTGCTTCAGATAGCGCTACAGCAGCAGCATGCTTATTCTTATAGTCGAGACCAGATTCATTCAACCCCCCGTCCAAGTGCCAGCTACAGCAGACACGTTGACTCGCCAGTGGTTTCGAGGGCAGAGCGATGCCGTAACTCGCCTCGTGGACATAACCCGGCGCGGCATGACGCCAGAGCACAGGACGTGCCGGTTCAGGCGGCCGATCATCAGCCGGTGCCATACTACCCGGCAACCTCAGTGAAGACAGACATGACTTCCCGGGCTTGGGGTGTGCCGTGTCTAACGGTGGCTATACGAAACGAGCGGTTGCCAAAGGATTTTAAGGGCCCTCGTAAGGTGCCGAACTACACAACGGACCAGCCCCCTGAGGCTTGGATAGAGAGCTACGAGATGGCGATGGAGATGCTGGACGTTAGCGAAGCGGCATGTGCTAAATACTTCACCATGATGCTAGAAGGCAAGGCTCGTAACTGGTTAAAATGATTACCCGTCAATTCCATCGGGTCATGGGCAGAGTTGAAGGCTAGGTTCATCAAGCACTTCACGGACACATGCACACAGCCCATGTCGATCGTGGATCTAGACTCTTGTGTTCGGAACAAGGGTGAATCAACAACTATTTGGGTGCACCGGGTTTCGACCATCATGCACTCCTCAGATAAGATCAACGCTGAATCGGCGATAATAACGTTGGAGAAGAATTGTCGTTTCCCTCCACTCAACCCGGAGCTAGGGCGACTTAAGCGCCATTGTAGTGATGTGGGGGAGTGCTACTTCTCGAGCTTGCATTGTATTCCCTCGAAGAGGAAAGGGCGATGCAGCACAGTAGCGTAAGTATTTCCCTTAGTTTTTGAGAACCAAGGTATCAATCTAGTAGGAGACCACGCGCGAGTCCCTCGCACCTGCACAAACAAATAAGAACTTCGCAGCCAACGCGATAAGGGGTTGTCAGTCCCTTTACGATCACTTACGAAAGTGAGATCTGATAGAGATGATAGTTTGATATTTTTGGTATTTTTGGATATAAGAACAGAAAGTAAAAGCGGAAAAGTAAAGTAGATGGTAGATTGATATGTTGAGAATAGACTCGGGGGCCATAGTTTTCTCTAGTGGCTTCTCTCATGATAGCGATATTCTACGGTGGGTAAACAATTACTGTCGAGCAATTGATGGAAAAGCGAATAATTATGAGACTATCTAGGCATGATCATTATATATAGGCATCACGTCCGAAACAAGTAGACCGAAACGATTCTGCATCTACTACTATTACTCGACACATCGACCGCTATCCAGCATGCATCTAGAGTATTAAGTTCATAAGAACAGAGTAACGCCTTAAGCAAGATGACATGGTGTAGAGGGATAAACTCAAACTTAGTGATATAAACCCCATCTTTTTATCGTCGATGGCAACAATACAATACGTGCCTTGCTGCCCTTACTGTCACTGGGAAAGGACACCGCAAGATTGAACCCAAAGCCAAGCACTTCTCCCATTGCAAGAACTATAGATCTAGTAGGCCAAACCAAACCAATAATTCGAATAGACTTGCAAGGATATTATAATCATACATAAAGAGTTCAGAAAAGAACCAAATATTTCTCATAGATAATCTTGATCATAAACCCACAATTCATGGGATCTCGACAAACACACCGCAAAAAGAGATTACATCGAATAGATTTCCTCGAAGAACGAGGAGAACTTGGTATTGAGATCCAAAGAGAGAGAAGAAGTCATCTAGATACTAGATATGGACCCGAAGGTCTATGGTAAACTACTCACAACTCATGGTGAGGCGATGATGATGATGTAGAAGCACTCCGTGGTAGATCCCCCCTCCGGTGGAGCTCCGGAACAGGCCCCAAGATGGGATCTCACGGGAACAGAAGGTTACGGCGGTGGAACTAGGGTTTTCTCTGTTGTTCTGATGGTTTCGGGGTACGTAGGTATATATAGGAGGAAGGAGGGCACCGAGGGCTAGACGGGGTGCCCACGAGACGTGGTGCCCATGATGACTACTTTAATTGGGATTGAGTTGGAGGTACCTTCTCAATGATGTTTCAACTACCATGATAGTTAAAATAAAATTTTATTCCTTTGTTGTAGGAAAAAATTGGCTTTATGCAAAAACTGTAACCTTAGAGCCTCCACCAGCCAAATATGCATATAGTGTTAGCCTTTATTCTGTTACTTGCTCTACTGTGTTATGTTGCCAGCATATTCCATGTGCTGACCCGTTTCGGGCTGCAACATGTTACGTTGCAGACTTTTCAGATGAGGAGTAAGACGTGTTAGGTCGTTTGTCATGCACTCAGCAATGCCGTTGGAGTTGATGGACCTACTTATCTTCCAAGCCTTCCGTTGTTATTTTGTTAGATGGCCTTATGCCATAGAATTTTGTAATAAGTTCTCTTTTGAGATATTCGATGTAATAAGTGTGTGATTGCCACTCTGTTATAAATCCTTCAAGTACTGTGTGTGTCAGCATTACCGATCCAGGGATGACACAGAACACAGAGACTTCGGCCCATTCGGATCGTGGTCTCTACAATAGCCAAACCACATTACCATGATGTATTAATAAACTCTCAAAAGTATATAAGTGAAGCATGAGAGATCAACAATTTCTATAAAATATAATCACCACCATGCTCTAAAAGATATAAGTGAAGCACTAGAGCAAAAACTATTCAACTCAAAAGATATAAGTGAAGCACATAGAGTGTTCTAACAATTCCTAGGCCATATTTAACTCTCTCAAAAAGGTATGTCTAGCAAGGATAATTGTGGCAAACTAACAAGCTAATACTCAAACTATACAAGACGCTCCAAGTAAAACACATATCATGCGGTGAATAAAAATATAGCTTCGAGTATAGTTACCGATGGATGAAGACGAAAGAGGGGATGCCTTCCCGGGGCATCCCCAAGCTTAGGCTTTTGGTTGTCCTTGAATTTTACCATGGAGTGCCTTGGGCATCCCCAAGCTTATGCTCTTGCCACTCTTTGTTCCATAGTCCATCAAAGCAATACTCAAAACTTGAAAACTTCACAACACAAAACTTAGACAAAAATCTCGTCAGCTCCGTTAGTATAAGAAAACAAACACTACTCAAAGGTACTACAATTATCTCATTCTTTGTTTATATTGGTGTTAAACCTACTGTATTACAACTTCTCTATGGTTCATACTTCCCAATACTACTCATAGATGCATTGAAATAAGCAAACAACACACGAAAAATAGAATATGTCAAAAACAGAACACTCTATAGTAATCTGCAGTTTTCGCATACTTCTGTAACTCCAAAAAAATTGAAATAAATTGCTAAACGTGAGGAATTTGTCTACTAATCATCTGCAAAAAGAATCAACTAAATAGCACACTCCAGTAAAATCTGATGACCATTCTAGCGAGCGCTATCGATTCTGTTTTTCACAGCAAGATCGTATAAACTTCACACAAGTCTTCCCAAAGGTTCTACTTGGCACAAACACTAATTAAAACACAAAAACACATCTAAACAGAAGCTAGATGCAATATTTATTCCTAAACAGAAGCAAAAACAAAAAATATAAAATTGGGTTGCCTCCCAACAAGCGCTATCGTTTTACGCCCCTAGCTAGGCACGATACAAGGATAGATCTACGTATTGCCATCTTTGGAAGGCAATCCATAAGTGGCTCTCATAATATATTCATATGGTAATTCGATTTTATTTCTAGGAAAGTGTTCCATGCCTCTCCTTAATGGAAATTGGAATCTAATATTTCCTTCCTTCACATCAATAATTGCACCATTCGTTCTAAGGAAAGGTCTACCAAGAATAATAGGACATGAAGGATTGCAATCTATATCAAGAACAATGAAATCTACGGGCACATAATTCCTATTGGAAACAATAAGAACATCATTAATCCTTCCCATAGGTATCTTAATAGTGGAATCCGCAAGATGCAAATTTAAAGAACAATCGTCAAGCTCATGGAACCCTAGCAAATCACATAAAGTTTTTGGGATAGTGGAAACACTTGCACCCGAATCACACAAAGCAAAGCATTCATGAAATTTAATTTTTATTTTAATAGTAGGTTCCCACTCATCATAAAGCTTTCTAGGGATAGAAACTTCTAATTCAAGTTTTTCTTCATAAGATTGCATCAAAGCATCAACTATTTGTTTGGTAAAAGCTTTATTTTGACTATAAGCATGCGGAGAGTTTAGTACGGATTGCAACAAGGAAATACAATCAATCAAAGAGAAATTATCATAATTGAATCCCTTGAAATCCAAAGTAGTGGGTTCATCACTATGCAAAGTTTTAATCTCTTCACTCCCACATTTAACAATTTTAGCATCAAGATCTAAAAATTCCGAATCATTGGGACACCTTAAAGTAGAATCATCTCCAATCCTATCTTTATCAAGATTCATACTAGAAAACAAGGATCTAATAGGAGACACATCAATAACTTTCAGATCTTCATCTTTACTTTCATGATAACTAGAAGAGCACACTTTTATATAATTCTCTCTTTTAGCACGCATCCTAGCGGTTCTTTCTTTGCATTCATCAATGGAAATTCTCATGGCTTTGAGAGACTCATTTATATCATTCTTAGGTGGGAAAGATCTAAGTTTCAAAGAATCAACATCAATAGTAATTATATCCACACTTCTAGCCAATTCATCAATCTTAAGCAATTTTTCTTCAAGCATAGCATTGAAATTCTTTTGTGAAATCATAAACTCCTTAACACTAGTTTCAAATTCAGAAGGCATCTTTCCATAAGAGTTGTTGTAGGAATTACCATAATTACATGAATTACTAGGAAAAGGCCTAGGGTTAAACTTCCCTCTATAAGCACTGTTACCAAAATTATTCCTACCAACAAAATTCACATCCAAAGATTCATTATTATTTTTAATCAAAGTGGACAAAGGCATATCATTAGGATCAGAAGAAGCACTCTTAGCAGCAAATAATTTCATAAGTTCATCCATCTTTCCACTCAAAACACTAATCTCTTCAATAGCATGCACTTTTTTACTAGTAGATCTTTCGGTGTGCCATTGAGAATAATTAACCATAATATTATCTAGGAGTTTGATAGCTTCTCCTAAGGTAGTTTCCATAAAAGTGCCTCCTGCGGCCGAATCTAAAAGATTTCTAGAAGCAAAATTCAAGCCAGCATAAAAGTTTTGAATAATCATCCATAAGTACAAACCATGTGTAGGGCCATTACGTATCATTAATTTCATTCTCTGCCAAGCTTGTGCAACATGCTCATGATCTAGTTGCTTAAAATTCATAATATCGTTTCTAAGAGAGATGATCTGAGCAGGAGGGAAATACTTAGAGATAAAAGCATCTTTGCACTTATTCCACGAATCAATACTATTTCTAGGCAAAGAGGAAAATCAAGTTTTAGCATGATCTCTAAGTGAAAACGGAAATAACTTCAATTTAAGAATATCGTTAACCGTATCCCTTTTCTTTTGCATATCACACAAATCAACAAAGTTGTTTAGATGGGTAGTGGCATCTTCACTTGGAAGGCCTGAAAATTGATCTTTCATAACAAGATTCAACAGAGCAGCATTAATCTCACAAGATTCAGCATCGGTAATAGGAGCAATCGGAGTGCTAATAAAATCATTATTGTTGGTGTTGGAGAAGTCACACAATTTAGTATTCTTCTAAGCCATAGTGACAAGCAAGCAATCCAACACAAAAGCAAACAAGAAGCAAGCGAAAGTTAAAAAAACAACAGAAGAAGGGCAAATAAAACGGCAAGGGTGAAGTGGGGGAAAGGAAAACGAGAGGCAAAAAATGTAATGCGAAGGATAAGGGTTAGTGATAGGTACTTGGCATATGACTTTTGCGTAAGCCTTCCCGACAACGGCGCCAGAAATTATTCTTGCTACTTCTCGAGCTTGCATTGTATTCTCTCGAAGAGGAACGGGTGATATAGCACAGTAGCGTAAGTATTTCCCTTAGTTATGAGAACCAAGGTATCAATCCAGTAGGAGACCACACACGAGTCCCTCGCACCTGCACAAACAAATAAGAACTTTGTAGCCAACGCGATAAGGGGTTGTCAATCCCTTAAAGGTCACTTATGAAAGTGAGATCTGATAGAGATGATAGTTTGATATTTTTGGTCTTTTTGGATATAAGAACAGAAAGTAAAAGCGGAAAAGTAAAGTATATTGTAGATTGATATGTTGAGAATAGACCCGGGGGCCATAGTTTTCTCTAGTGGCTTCTCTCATGATAACGATATTCTACGGCGTGTAAACAAATTACTTTCGAGCAATTGATAGAAAAGCGAATAATTATGAAACTATCTAGGCATGATCATTATATATAGGCATCACGTCCGAAAAAAGTAGACCGAAACAATTCTGCATCTACTACTATTACTCCACACATCGACCGCTATACAACATGCATCTAGAGTATTAAGTTCATAAGAACAGAGTAACGCCTTAAGCAAGATGACATGATGTAGAGGGATAAACTCAAACTTAGTGATATAAACCCCATCTTTTTATCCTCGATGGCAACAATACAATACAATATGTGCCTTGCTACCCCTACTGTCACTGGGAAAGGACACCGCGAGATTGAACCCAAAGCCAAGCACTTCTCCCATTTCAAGAACTATAGATCTAGTAGGCCAAACCAAACCAATAATTCGAAGAGACTTGCAAGGATATTATAATCATACATAAACAGTTCAGAAAAGAACGAAATATTTCTCATAGATAATCTTGATCATAAACCCACAATCCATCGGATCTCGACAAACACACCGCAAAAAGAGATTACATCGAATAGATCTCCTCGAAGACCGAGGAGAACTTGGTATTGAGATCCAAAGAGAGAGAAGAAGCCATCTAGATACTAGTTATGGACCCGAAGGTCTGTGGTAAACTACTCACAACTCATGGTGAGGCGATGATGATGATGTAGAAGCACTCCATGGTAGATCCCCCCTTCGGCGGAGCTTCGGAACAGGCCCCAAGATGGGATCTCACGGGAACAGAAGGTTACGATGGTGGAACTAGGGTTTTCTCTATTGTTCTGATGGTTTCGGGGTACGTAGTTATATATAGGAGGAAGGAGGGCAGCGGGGGGCAGATGGGGTGCCCACGAGGCAGGGGGCGCACAGCCCACCCTCTTGGACGACACGTCAGCCCTATTCCGTGGTTCTCAAGTCTCCCGTGCGTGTTTTGTTCGAAAAATATCTCTCCAGAAGTTTCATTCTGTTTGGACTCCTTTTGATATTCCTTTTCTGTAAAACCCTAAAATACGCAAAAAAACAGCAATCTGGACTGGGCCTTCGGGTTAGTAGGTTAGTCCCAAAAATAATATAAAAGTGTATAACAAAGCCCATTAAACATCCAAAACATTATAAATGATAGCATGGAACAATGAAAAATTATTGATACGTTGGAGATGTATCAGGGAGCTCATGGCGCCTCTCGTCAAGTATGACGACTCTGATAGTACCAAGGACTCCGAGTCTGAAGCAGAAAGACCGGGAAAGGGAAAAAGGGGTAACGACACGGGTGGACAACAGTATAACCCGGCCATTCAGCACAGTGGCAATAAACGCAAGGACGATGCTTTTGTAGCTAATACGGGGGCACGAAATTTTAACCAGCATCGCAAGGGGAGGCCACCTCCAAGGTACAATATCGATGAGTTGATGAATCACCTGTGTCCGAAGCACGGGTCGGATGAAAAACTGGCCACCCATGCGTGGAAAGATTGCAAGATCATGCGATCTTACAGAGAGTTTATCCAGAACGGTCATGGACCAAACGGCGGCTCAGGATCCGGTTTTCAGGGTCCGGGTCATGGTGGCGGCGGCTCTAGCTCCGGCTTTCAGGGCCAAGGCAGTCAAGGCGGCGACAATCAACAGAACAGCCAAGGGAACCAATAGCAGTCCGGTTATCAGAGTAACCCGAAGCAGCTGAGCAATGGACAATACCACGTATTCACCACGAGTCTGTGCAAACGAGACCAGAAGCTCCTTAAGAGGGAGGTAAATGTTGTTGAGCCGGCAGTGCCCTGTTACTTAAGATGGTCTAAGCAGCCCATCATGAAGATCACCCGCCCCAAGTTGATAATCTGGGTAAGCTGGCCCTAGTGGTGGCCCCTCAGGTCGGAGGGTACAAGTTCACCAAGGTACTCATGGATGGAGGTAGCAGCATCAACATTCTTTATTACAATACCTTTCGTCGTATGGGGTTAACTGATAAGAAGCTTAAGCCGTCGAACACTGTCTTTCATGGAGTTGTGCCTGGTAAGTCAGCGTATCCAGTTGGTAAGATTGATTTGGAAGTAACCTTTGGAGATGAACATGATGCCAGGACAGAAACTTTGATATTTGAAGTTGTGAGGATCCATAGCCTGTAGCATGCTTTATTTGGCAGGCCGGCTTATGCTAAGTTTATGGCAAGGCCATGTTATGTTTATTTGCAGCTCAAGATGCCGAGCCACAAGGGGAATATCACGGTGCATGGGAGTCGCACCATAGCTTTGGAATGTGAAGAAGGCGATGCGGCTTACGTAGAGTCGGTTTGTGCCACAGAGGAGCTCAAGTTTTACAAAGATAATGTTGACCCGGCAGATATGACATCTTTAAAGAAGCCAACTACAAAGCATGACCTGTTGCTGAGATTTAAGTCGGAGGATGACACCAAGATGGTTGACTTTGTTCCTGGCGACTCATCTAAGTAGTTCAGTATCAGTGCAAATCTGGATCCGAAATAGGAAAGCACACTCATCGAGTTCATCCGTGAGAACCGGGACATCTTTGCATGGAAGCCTTCACACATGTCGGGTGTACCAAGAGAACTTGCTGAGCACACTCTTAATATTGATCTGAAGTATAAGCCGGCCAGACAGTTTCTTCGCCGTTTTAATGAAGAGAGACAGAAGTCCATTGGTGAAGAGGTGGCCCGGCTCTTGGCGGCCGGGTTTATCGTAGAAGTTTTTCATCCTAAGTGGTAGGCTAACCCGGTTTTGGTGCTTAAAAAGAATGGCACGTGGCACATGTGTGTGGACTACACAGACTTAAACAAGGCTTGTCCAGCTGACCCGTTTGCCCTCCCTCATATTGATCAGATCATTGATGCTACGGCGGGTTGTGAGCGGTTGAGTTTTTTGGATGCATATTCTGGATATCACCAGATCAAAATGGCGGTTAAGGACCAGGAGAAGATGACTTTCATCACTCCATTTGGAGCCTTCTGCTATGTATCTATGCCTTTCGGGCTTAAGAGTGCCCAGGCGACTTACCAGAGGTGCATACTGAACTGCCTGCATGGTCAGATTGAGCAGAATGTTCATGCTTATGTGGATGATATCATGGTCAAATCCAGAAAGAAGGAGACTCTGATTGATAACTTGAAGGAAACGTTTGACAATCTCCGAGTGTATAAGATGATGCTTAACCCAGCCAAGAGTGTTTTTGGTGTTCCAGCAGGCAAGCTTTTGGGTTTTCTGGTCTCTGAGTGAGGCATCGAGGCTAACCCGGAAAAGATCAAGGCCATCACCTCCTTGGCAAGGCCAAAATGTTTCAATGATGTCCAGCCGTGGCAGGACGGATAGCAGCGTTGAGCCGGTTCATAAGCCGCTTAGGTGAGAAGGCTATCCCTGTATACGAGATGATGAAGAAGACAGATGATTTTGTCTGGAGTGAAGCTGTCGATGAAGCGTTCGAGGCAGTCAAGAAGCAATTGGCTGAGCCACCGGTTCTTGCGGCCCCCATTGACAATGAGCCTTTGTTGTTATATGTTGCTGCAAATAGCAGGGCTATCAGTGCGGCCATTGTGGTGGAAAGAAAGGAGGCTGGTAAAGAGCAGCTGGTTCAAAGGCTGGTTTACTACATCAGTGAGGTTCTCATCGAGTCTAAACTGAGATATCCACACTTGCAGAAGCTGGTTTACGGAGTCTTTATGGCAAGCCGGAAGCTCAATCAGTATTTCCTGGGTCATCCCATCACGGTGGTGAGCTCTGCTCCCTTGGGGGACATTATCCAGAATAGGGAAGCTACATGACGAGTGGCCAAGTGGGCCATTGATCTTGGGCCTCATGATTTAAAATATATGCCTCGAACAGCCATCAAATCGCAAGCACTGGTGGATTTCATCAACGATAGGACAGAACTGCAGATGCCTGAAGAAAAGCTGGATAATACATATTGGACGATTCACTTTGACGGGTCCAGGCAATTGGAGGGCTCGGGGGCTGGAGTTGTTTTAACTTCCCCACGAGGTGATAAACTTTCTTATGGCCTCCGGTTAATGTTTCCATGTACTAATAATGCAGCTGAGTATGAGGCCTTACTCCATGGCCTTAGGATGGCTAAAGAGATGAATTTAAGCCGGGTAAGATGTTTTGGCGACTCAGATTTGGTAGCTCAGCAGGTTTCTGGCACCTGGGACTCCAAGGATCCGCTCATGGCGGCTTATCGCCGAGAGGTTGATTCTATTGCGGGACACTTCAAGGGTTACCAAGTTGAGCATATCGATCGAAGGAAGAACGAGGCAGCTAACGCCTTGAGCCGGTTAGGATCTCAACAACCTTTTTGGACGTTTTGCTTAACCCGTCTGTCAAGTTGCCTATAGAGGAGGACCTTGCTATCCCTGACCCGGAGGCACAGTTGGCGGAGGTTCTTCATGTCATACCAGATTTGACAGTTCCATATTTGGATTATATGACTCGGGGTGAGTTACCTGAGGATGAAATCCTAGCCAGACGGATAACACGGCGGTCTAAGTCGATGACGATTGTCAACGGAGAATTGCACCACCGCAGTGTTACAAGCGCGTTTCAACGTTGTGTCTCGCTTGAGGAAGGCTGTGAGATCCTGCGAGAGATCCATGAAGGAGATTGTGGTCATCATGCCGGTTCTAAATCTCTGGTAGCCAAAGCTTTTCGTCATGGATTCTATTGGTTAATGGCTCATGCTGATGTTGAAGACTTGGTCAGTAGATGTGACGGTTGTCAGAAATTTTCACGGCGTGCTCATGTTCCGGATCAAGAGTTGGGGATGATACCCATAACCTGGCCGTTTGCAACCTGGGGGCTTGATATGGTTGGACCTTTTAAAAGATCCAAAGATAGGAAAACCCACTTGTTGCTGGCAGTGGAGAAATTCACCAAGTGGATCGAGGCAGAGCCAATCAGCAAATGTGGTGCGGAAACAGCGATGCAATTCATCAAGAAGGTGATTTTCTGGTTTGGTTTCCCCCATAGTATCATAATAGACAATGGCACTAATCTGTCTAAGGGTGCCATGAAGGAGTTTTGTCAGGGTGAGCATATCTGGCTTGATGTATCTTCTATGGCTCATCCCCACTCCAATGGTCAAGCAGAGTAGCCAATCAAGAGATTTTACGAGGGATCAAGCCCCGACTCATGGTTCCTGTGAAGAGAACGCCGGGTTGTCGGGTGGAGGAGTTACCTTCCGTGTTATGGAGCATTAATACAACACCCAACAGGTCTACAGGATACATGCCCTTCTTCATGGTCTACAGAGCAGAGGCGGTTCTTCCTAGCGATATCCGTCATGACTCGCCCCGAGTGGCGGCTTACGTGGAAGCTGATAATGAGACGGCACGTCAGGATGCGTTGGATCGATTGGATGAAGAGTGTGATCTCGCAGTGGATTGTTCGGCGATTTATCAACAGGTTTTACGATGATATCACAGCCGGCGGGTCAAGACCAGAACCTTTCAAGAAGGCGACTTAGTTCTCCGGCTCATCCAAGATTAGACTGACATGCATAAACTTTCGCCGCCTTGGAAAGGACCTTTTGTCGTCAGCAAGAATCTGCACAACGGGTCATACTACTTGATCGATATTCAAGAGCACAAGGACTCACGCACATCAGAGGAGGAGACTAATCGGCCATGGAATATCGCTCACCTCCGGCCTTACTATACTTAAGCCTCCGGCTCTCATGATGTAATTCGATGATGTAAATATCAATACAATATAATAAAGCCGGCATCCCCGCCAATTCAAGGCCTCTTCCATTTTTTCAAAGTTGAGTCTTTATTATCATCATATATATTTTCTCAAGAAGATTAGTACCCAAATCAAAGGAATCATGAATATTTGGATGCATAGAACAGCTCCAACATAAGCTCTTGATGAGAATAATCAGAAAGTATATCACTTGGGGGCTTCCTGTTCAAACATAGGCGTATTCGACCAAAGAGAACACAACATTACTACCCATTTGACCGGGTTATGTTCAAACATAGATGTATTCAACCAAAGAGGACATAACATGTGAGTCATCCTACCTGTACCCAGCTGCTTCAACTCCATCAGGTCATCCTGATTGACCCGACGAACTCTTGGCAATCAGTCTTAGTGGCATATTCGACCAAGACCTGAGCTTGCTAAGGTTCAAACGCCGGCTGCCACTACGAGAGCACGGTGCTACATATAGTCAGGATAGATCTAGGCTCAAAATGTTGCCTTCCTTGAAACTTGGATAACTCGGCCTATGATGCAAGATGCAACTCTGACCCCGCGTACTCTAGGCAAGTCTATCTTTAAAAACTAAGACATGCACTTGTCTAGGTTCAAATGTCGATTGGGTACTGTGAGAGCCGGCTCATAGCATGCACGTACCTTCCAGGGGCCACCAAGTCTAGTTTCATTGAAGAAGAACCTTTGGCTTGGCGGCCTGCAAAAGCCTCGAGTGTTTTTCGCTTGTTTTTTCTGATTCTCTTTGATTTCTTGTAAGTTTTCATTTTGATTTGCGTTCCTTGCAAGATCGGCCTAGCTGCCTCCCTTCATGGATCATATTTGAAGCCTCTCCGGGTCTCTACAACCCAATCTACTAAATGGCTCTAAGCCGCCGAAGAATAACAATCCTATTTCTGGAATTATACCTTTACAAGGTTATGACTATATGGAGGCTGATTAAGCCGGCAGTCCAAATCATGTCTTCAGGTATGATTATGTTTATAACAATTAAACCGGCCCTGGTTCTGGACATCTGTCCCTAGTGGCACTGGTTAGGCACAGTGACCCGCCCGGCGGTAAACCGCCAGGGCATTTGTTTTTTGTTTAGATGCAGGATAAAATTTATATTGATCTGCGCACGTCAATACTATTATAAGAATAAAGTAAGGATTTCAACATTCTGTGATCCATGATGTCATCAAAAGACAAGTGTGCACGATGGCGCGACAGTTGGTACAATAAGCCGGCAGGAAAAATGTTTCGCTATCCTATTACAAGATGTTGAGAGCCAGACAAAGGTTCAAATGTTTTTATCATAGATACATGAGCCGCCCGGCGGTTCATTCTCCTTGGCCTTGCTGGTTTGATGATTCCAGGTCATCCTTCGCCGGTCCTTCATCCTCCTCTGTGTGAAAATTATGCGCCAACCAATCCAAGCCAGCCAGATGTAATGCCCAGGATGGGACTATACCTCCTACGTGTCGAGGCACGACTTAAAGGTATAAGCCCATCCTAGAATGATCTCAAGTTTGGTATCTTTGCACGACTCATGTAAAAGAGGGATTAAATTGCAAAAGGAGATAGTTGTCTTACACTCGCCACTTCACACAATACATTACATAAGCAAAACATCATTCAAAACATCACAGCCCATCTAAGGGTAAGATCCAAAAGTCAAGATACCAAACAACATAAAGCCACAGGTCAGGATCGAATCCTAGTAGAAACCACTACTGATCGTCGAAAACGTCACAAGCATACGGCCACACTCTTCATTGAGCTCCCAATGAAGTACTGATCCAACTCCTGCTTCATCTCGGCTGAACCTGCACCTGGTGTTGTAGTATCTGCGAGCCACGAGGACTCAGCAATCCCATAACCATGGGGAACAAGACTAGCAAAGCTTTGTGGGTAGGAAGAGGTAAAGTGGTGAGGTTGCAGCAACGGCTAAGCATAATATGGTGGCTAACTAACGAGTACCAGAATAAGATGAGCATCTACGCAAACGGTCGCAAAAGTAGTGTGATACAGGGTGGAACCCTAATCAGCGGATCTTTCACGAAATGGAGGGGATCCCACGATGAACACGAAGAACACAAAGGGAAACGGGGGAAAACATGAGAGGAAACACACAAGAACAAGTCCAATCACACATCCACTAGACAATCAAACACACAAGATCACAAGATACATGAACAACAAAGGGAAAGATACATGGGTAGAGTTCATCTCCAAGAGGAGGTCTTGAATCCGTGAAGGATCTTCCCGCTAGGGGTCTTGAATCCAAGGTGGATCTTCTCCGTAGAGGGGCCGCGGTCTCTCTCGTGGAGTAGATCCGGGATGGATGAGCAAAGCTCTATCTCTCATATGAGCTAAACCATTGCTAACCCTAAAATGGTGGAGGTGGAGGAGTATATATAGTCTAGTACATGAAGGGGATAAGTGGGAGAGGCTACATGGGCCTCTGGCCCGACTCTGCGCGCAGGCAGGCGCCGGATGTCCGGGCTGGGGGCCGGATGTCCGGCCGTTCATGGGAGGCCGGATGTCCGGGCACGGGCCGGATGTCCGGCCTGGCGATGGCCGTTCTACGGGTTCTTCTGTTGCCCTTGCCGGATTTCCGGGGTGATGCCGGATGTCCGGCCTCTCCTGAAGCGCCGGATGTCCGGGCTGGTCGCCGGATGTCCGAGCTGGCGCCGGATGTCCGGCGGCTGTAACTTCAGCCGCTCCGTCTTCTTCCGTCTTCTCTTCCAAGCTTCCCTCGCGGATGGTGTAGGTGTTCCTCGGCGCTTGCACTCCTCGTCGTCGTCCGTGAAGCTCCGACACCTATGCATGCACACGAGTGGAGTGTCAAGTAGTATACCATCCTCGAAGGGGTCAAGTGGACACGTGTAAAGGAGATGATTCACCTTTTTGTATGAGAAGTAGAGGTCACACGTGTCACTTGCCAAGCAGACTCTTGACATGGTGATGTCCATAGGATACACCGTATCATCCCCTCCCCCTTGGGAAAGATCCGACCTCGGATCGAAAACCAAATCACCATGGGAAAGAGATGGCGTTGTCGTGTAGAGGTGGACCATCACGAAGTGCTCATCATCTTGAAGCTTGAAATGGGCTCTCTCCAATGTCTCACCATCTAGTGATTCCTTCAAAAGGAGCAAGGACAACAAACACTTGGAAAAACAAATGTGGTTAGCGTTAGTGCGAAACCAAGCATTCAAGAGGTGGTTCACCAAACAAGTGTTGTCATCAAGCATAGAATAAGGTGTGACGAAGAAGTGTGGCATGGCAAATAAGCATATAAGTTGAGGACAATCAAGAACATCATTGAAACAAGCATGTAAATGTGAGGTAGAGATGCACATATGTGTGACAAGAGAATAAGCATCTACCTCATGGTCATAGCAAGCATGCATAAAGCACTCAATGAAAGGTCTATGGTAGGCATAAGAATCATGGCAATAACAAGTGATATCTCCACCAAGCTTGCAAATACACATACAAGTATGAGAATCAATCATCATGTGTAATGCAAAGCATGGGTCACAAATGCATGGCAAAGGCATATAAATGAGCATATCATGCAAAGTGAACATGGCAAGGTGTGCATAAGAGATATAATGGACAATAACCCATAACCATGTGAGTGCCATGTAGAAGGAATGCGCGAAGTGTTTGCGCAAAAGGAGCGGTGGGCAAGACAATCCACGATATCCCAAGTCATCGTTGCTCTCTAGAGCTCTTTTCGTCAACTCGTGTGTTTGTGAAGTTGACGAGTATGGATGGGTACCTAGACAAAAGAGACACAAACCAAAGAAATTGTGCGCATGGTAAATGTACACTTCATCCATTATGATGTGTATGTGCACGTAAGAGTGAGCACAAGATAAGCATCTCTCAAAGAAATTTGATGCATGGTATAAGAACATGTCATCCATCATGAAGGAATAGTTATTGTGTATAGCATGATGTGGATGCAAATTGAGCATACAAGTATGGGGAGCATGCAATGGATAGGATGGACCAAAATCTCCTAAAATGTATGAGGAAACTATGGGGGTCTCCTCATGAGCAATGTCGAAAACATCATTTGGAGAAAAAGGACAACATCCAAAACAATGCATATCCGAAGCTAGGTAATCATGGCATGGCATATGATTGATATGATGCAAAGGAAGCATGTCAATATCATCACAAGAAAAAGAAATGCCAAAAACCATGGGCTTGTCATCTATGCCATATGTGCAAATTGGATTAATCTTAATGGCATATGCATAGTTACTACGATGAGATTGCAAATATGACATATTGTTGATCTCATGCATAGCATATGACAAGTCAAGCGGATTGTCAAACATGATGTGGCCAATAGAATTATCACAAGAAATCCTATGCAACATGGCATCACAACTAATAGACTCCACATGGCAAGCATCAAACTCATCATAAATGGGTAAATCATCGCATGTGGAAATCATACTAGAATGAAGCATGGCAATAGGTGGATCAACATCATGCAAGCAACCAATGTCAACATAGTCCACTAGTGGGACGAGATCATCACCTTCACCTTTGTTACCTTTCTCATTCCACTCATGTGGTATAGGTGAGGTGGGAAAGACCAAAAGGTGGTCATCATCTTCATCTTGATGGAACCATGTGGGGGGTGCATCATATTCCACCATGGCCATCGTCTTGTCCAAAGGAAGGACGAAGTCTTCGCGAATCGGCGCGTCATCATATATGGGACCTAGCACCAAATGAGAAGGCACAATAGAGGTAGAGGTTAAGTCGTTAGTGTTGAAAGTGGCCTCACATGACCTATCAACTATCTCACTCTCTCTATGTGGTGACTCACTCACTCCCTCAAGGTAGGTGCACTCAAACTCGCATATGGTGGAGTCACTCATCTCACTCAAGTGGTGGGGATGGTAGCTCTCCTCACATGGGAATTGTGGCAACTCATCATATATGGGGCTGGTGGTGAAGTCACTCTCACTCTCAATATGGTGGCACAAGTCACTCAAGTCATCATACGTCGCCGTGGTCGAAGGGAAAATCCCATGCTCAACCATCTCGTAGTCGTCGTCGTGGATGAAGGCCGAAGATGGCACATCATCACTCTTGCCTCCTAAGATGGAAGCATCATCCTCGCTCGCCACCTTGTCGCTCGCCTCCAAAGCTTGGTCCTCGAATGGCTCCGTAGTCGTAGTCGTCGCCGCGCCGTCTTGAAAAAGAGTCAAAGTAGACTCGGCATCATCAATGCCACAAAGAGGGATGGCGATGAAGTCGACCTTGGGAACGTCGTCTTGGAGCTCGTCGGGCTTGGACATCATGTTGGTACTAGCCTCATGCTCGCCGTCTTGGAGCTTGGTCTTCGAGAAGTGTGCTTGCGGTGGAGAAGCCTTGGCCTTCATTAGTTCTTGTTCCGCCTTGAGAGCACCAAAGTAGTCGTCGAGGGACTTGTAGTTCTCGAAGAAGATAGTCTTGTAGACGTCATTGTGCAATCCCATCATGAAGTGGAGCTTCATTGAAATGGGGTCGTCCACGCCGGCTCGTCGCAAGGCAATTTTCATGTCCTTGAAGTACTCGTCGATGGACTTGGATCCTTGTATGGTGTTCTCCAAGTGGCGTAGAAGATGTTCCGTGTAGGTGGGAGGCACGAACTCTCGCCGCAAAGCTCTCTTCGTCTTGGGCCAATTCACGTTGAAGCTCGTCGAAGGTGTGTGAAGCCACCATGTTGACGCGTTGTCGTGGAAGTTTCTTGTGGCGCACTTCACTTGATCTTCGTAGGGAACTTGGTGGAGCTTGAGGTAGTCGTCCATCTTGCGCTCCCACTCGAGATACTCCTCGGGGTCTTGAGTCCCATAGAAAGGAATCTCATGGTCGTTGTCGAGGTCGTAGTAGCTCGTGGTAGTCGCGGACTTGAGCTTGGGGAGCTTCTCTTGATCATAAGCTTGAGGTTCTTGTGGGCGAAGATGCCGCATGTCCAAAGGCGAAGATGCCGTGAAGTCTCTTGGCGAAGATGCCAAGGTGCATGGTGAAGTCGTTGAGCGGTTGTTGGTGTTGAGCTCATGACCTTCACGTTCTTGTCGTTGATGATGTCGATGCCGATGTGATCTCGCCGAAGAAGGCAGCTCGGAACGATGTGCACTAGAGCGTCTTCTCGAAGATGAGGTAGACCTCTTGTGTTTCTTAATGAGGGCTTTGAGGTCCTCCATTTGGGCATTCATGTTGGCGCACAAGTTGTTCGTCATGGCATCGAACTTGTCGTTGTTGTTGTAGACCGAAGTAGAGGAAATGCTTTTCCTGTCCATCACAAAACTCGAGCAAAGGTGAGTAGGAGATGAGATAAACAATACCAAGTTACCTTTTCCCAACGTTGAGGATGTATCCCGTTTCACTCAATGTGAAATGAAAGAATAGTGGAATTGGTACCGGACTTGTTCACTCACACCTATCAAGTAAAGCTTATGGTGGAGCTCGGTGAGGATAGTGGCACAAAAATTTGATGCAAAATATTAGCAAGAGTCAATAAAGTTGAAAGAGATTCGCAAATTCGCAAATGAAACAAGTAGACCAATAGCAATATGTGGCACACGGGAACACACACACGGATAGATAGATGGGGTCGTGCAACCAAGGAATGAGCACAAAATGTGGAGTCCACGGAAAACGCTCGTGTTGCACAACTCAAGAGAGACGCTAGCACGATTGCTCGTTAGGCGGATACGACACTTGTGCACAACCTATAAGATGCAAAATGTATGAACTTTCTATCCCAAGTATGCTATGTGTATGATGTTCCGGTGCTTTGAGCACAAGATGATCCAAGATGATCAAGTATGATATTATATGATGTGATGCTATGTCTCTTGCTTACAAGCTTCTTTGTCTTTCTCTTTTTGCTTAAAAGCTTATTCTTTCTCTCTTTTTTTTTTGTATATGTGGCCACGATGCACAACCCAAGATAGCAATTGTGTATATGCGGGAACAATCTTGTGACACAAGGGGTGATATGATGATACCAAGATGATATGGTATGATGCAATGGAAGGCGGATCGATGATCACTAATGTGCACAAGTAACGTTGCCGGCAATACTCAAAGGCTAGTCTCGATAGGCAAGTGACGCAAAATGGGCTAGGGGTTAACAATGCAATTGCAAGGGGAATATACAAGGATGTCGTCGAGGTTACCGTCCGAGTCGATGATGAGAGGCAGTGTTCTTGATGTAGACCCGTTCCTAATTAGCCGAAACACCTTAGGAAACGGAAAAACCACAACTCAAAATCTCAAGGACAAATGTCAAATGGTGGTAGCGGACATGCCGTGGTGGTTGCGGAAGTGGAATGATGGGCTATACACGATGTCGGAGTTGAAGTCACGGTCCCTAAGTAGCCGAAACACCTTAGGAGACACAAGCCACAACTCAAACAAGCTCGAACAAAATTGGGTTAAGTTGGTTGGCTATGTATAGTGGACAAGGTTATGCGGAAGTGGTGGTGGTGGTTGATGAAGGAGCAATGGTCCCTAAGTAGCCTAAACACCTTAGGAGACTCAAATCACTACTCAAGCAACCACAAATGCTATGGGGGACAAAATGGTTAGGTTGCGGAAGTCGGTGGTGGTATAGCGGATGATGTGGTGGAAGCCCTAGGCAAAGATGCCAAAATCCACAAAATATGATGGAGTCAAATGATTATGGTGGTATTTTTGTGTTATGGGGGATGTCAAGAGCTTCAAAACGAGCTCAAGAACGTCGAAATCGGAGTTCGGATGAATTAGTTATGGACAAAACGGTGAAACACGGGTGGCTGAAATCCCAGGGGTCGGACATCCGGGGTGGAGCCCGGATTTCCGGGGCCTGATGTCCAGAACCGCGCGGGATTTTCCCCTCCAGGAGCCGGATGTCCGGCCCAATGGCCCGGATGTCCGGCCCGAAGATTCCAGATCTGAATCGGGACGAACTTTTCGAATTTGGGGCGGAAATTGATGATTTTGGGGGCGAAATTTGAGCGATTTTGTGGAGGAAAGATGGGGAAACTTGGGGAAATGCTAGATCCACTTGAAACCAAGCAAATCCACGGATCAAAATCAACAAAACTTCATCAAACCAACAGATCACAAAAAATTTTGGGGCTATTTTTGGTGGGGAAATTTCGAAATTGGGGAAGAACACAACAAAACAAGGCTAGAAAACGGTGGGGAGGCTCCAAATTCGTGAGAAACCGTGGCTCATGATACCATATGATACAGGGTGGAACCCTAATCAGCGGATCTTTCACGAAATGGAGGGGATCCCACGATGAACACGAAGAACACAAAGGGAAACGGGGGAAAACATGAGAGGAAACACACAAGAACAAGTCCAATCACACATCCACTAGACAATCAAACACACAAGATCACAAGATACATGAACAACAAAGGGAAAGATACATGGGTAGAGTTCATCTCCAAGAGGAGGTCTTGAATCCGTGAAGGATCTTCCCGCTAGGGGTCTTGAATCCAAGGTGGATCTTCTCCGTAGAGGGGCCGCGGTCTCTCTCGTGGAGTAGATCCGGGATGGATGAGCAAAGCTCTATCTCTCATATGAGCTAAACCATTGCTAACCCTAAAATGGTGGAGGTGGAGGAGTATATATAGTCTAGTACATGAAGGGGATAAGTGGGAGAGGCTACATGGGCCTCTGGCCCGACTCTGCGCGCAGGCAGGCGCCGGATGTCCGGGCTGGGGGCCGGATGTCCGGCCGTTCATGGGAGGCCGGATGTCCGGGCACGGGCCGGATGTCCGGCCTGGCGATGGCCGTTCTACGGGTTCTTCTGTTGCCCTTGCCGGATTTCCGGGGTGATGCCGGATGTCCGGCCTCTCCTGAAGCGCCGGATGTCCGGGCTGGTCGCCGGATGTCCGAGCTGGCGCCGGATGTCCGGCGGCTGTAACTTCAGCCGCTCCGTCTTCTTCCGTCTTCTCTTCCAAGCTTCCCTCGCGGATGGTGTAGGTGTTCCTCGGCGCTTGCACTCCTCGTCGTCGTCCGTGAAGCTCCGACACCTATGCATGCACACGAGTGGAGTGTCAAGTAGTATACCATCCTCGAAGGGGTCAAGTGGACACGTGTAAAGGAGATGATTCACCTTTTTGTATGAGAAGTAGAGGTCACACGTGTCACTTGCCAAGCAGACTCTTGACATGGTGATGTCCATAGGATACACCGTATCATAGTGATCGCTAAAGATCCTAACTACATACGGTCAAACATAACCCCACCGTGTTCTCTTCTCAAAGTGAAAAGAGACAGTCATGGTTACTCACACAGTTGTGTGTTTTACTTCGGATCATCTGTCAAGTTTTCTACAACCGGACATTAACAAATTCCAATCTGCCACATAACCGCGGGCACGGCTTTCGATAGATTATAACCCTGCAGGGGTGTCCCAACTTAGCCCATCACAAGCTCTCACGATTAGCTGAAGTGATAAATATAATATCATCACTCCTTATCTTAGGGAAAACCGATCAGGCTCGGCATCCCGGTAGCACAAGTCATTTCGACAATGGTAAAACAAGTCCAGCAAGACCTCCCGGTGTGTCGACACCCTGATAGTAGCCGCGCGTATCTCGTCTCAGGACACGACCGGATGGGCGATTCTACAGGTATACCAGATACCTCGGGTTTCCCCAAGGCGGCCCCGTAGACTCCCCGTTTGGGACCAACACCATCAGCACTGGCCCCCCCTGCTATGTAGAAAGAATCCTCGGGTAGTGCTAACTCCCTATGCAATTTAATTAATTAATTAAGTTGTTATTATGAGCAAATTAAAACCAATGTTGGGCCTTGCTGGAGGAGTTTTATTCAAAGTCGAACTGTCAAGGGGTCCCCATCCACCCATCGTGTAAGGAACGCAAAAACAAGGAACATAATGCCGGTTTATCGGCGCCTAAGGTGGCATGAGTGGAACAAAACACCGAGCAAAAGGCCAAGCCTTCCACCCATGCCCAGTATATAGGTGTGTTAATAATAATTATAGATATTGTGATATTCCAACAACAAGTTCCCTCCTGGAACGAACTTCATCTTCACCTGCAACTAACAACGCTATAAAAGGGGCTGAGCAAGCGAGTAACATAGCCAAACAGTGGTTTTGCTAGGAAGGTTTCAAGGTTAGAGGTTTCATGGCAACAAGGAGAGGCTGACATAAAAGATGGGTAGCGCGACATGTAATGATTGCATCGAGACAACTAAGCATGGCAATGGTAGTAAAGGTATCCAAGGGTATGATCATCTTGCCTGGGATTCCGCAAGGAAGAAGAACGGATCCATGAAGAAGACGGAGCAACACAGTCGAGCGAATCCTCACAACTCCGGAACGAAACCGAAGCTAACAAGAGAAGCAACCGGAAAGAAGCAAAAAACACGGTAAACACACAAGCATAAACATGGCATACGATGCACATCCAAGTATGATGCATGTCCGGTTTAAATATGCATGGCATGGCAAGGTGCACAAACAAGTACTACAGGTTAAGTGGAGCTCAATATGCAACGAGTTGCATATTGACGAAACACCACATTTTATTTATTTAGTTGACTCTCGTTATTTACAAGACAAGATTAAATGTTTTTAACATGGCAAGAGGTGAAGCATAATAAAACTACACTATTAGACATTTTAAATGAGGCCGGAAATAACAACAACAATTCCGGAAAATCCCCATGAGCATGTTTAGTAATTATAAGCAAACAACAATTCACAAATATTTAATGTTGTTAACATGATGCGGATGACATGATCAAGTTTATGCAAGTTTTATTTAAAGGTTGACATGAAGAAGATATGAAGCAATTGTCCCCGTAGTGGAAGGGAAAAGGTGCCACGGCAACAATTCCGAAAATGATGCCACGACAACATATCGGTTCCGGTAACTCATTGAGAGTCCGGTGCAAAAGGAAAGATGGCGTGAGCGAGTCAAACGAGATGAAAGGTGGGGCGATCCCGTCACCGGGTTCCCACGTGTCGGCGACGAGGCAACCGAGGAACATGACAAACGGACGAAACGGCGTGGAGCACACACGGGAAACAATTCATACAACCACAACAAGCATTCCACGAGTCATCCACGGGGTCGTCTCGTTATACCTTCGAAGCGTGCGTTTCGGGGCAGTTCGAGACGTAGAGGAAGAAGGTGTTCACGTTCGGAGAGGAAGTAGCCGTTCCGTAGAGGGAAGTAGTTGTTCACGTCGGTAGCGGCAGTGGTGGTTCCGTTCGTAGTCGTTCGGGTCGTCGTGGTACTCGTTTGGGTCATGAAGAGGTACTTTCCGCAACACCGGGCGTAGTCGTACACGGTCTTGCCGGTCTCGGACTCGGTCGTAGTTGTACAGGGTCGTAGACGTTCGGGTATCCGTAGAGGTACACGTGTAGTCGAACATGGCGGTTCGTCGGCGACTCGAAGGGGTACTCGTTTCTTCCGAAGGTAGTCGTGCACGTTCCTGGACAACCCAATAGCACAAGGCAACAAAATAAACAAAAACGACAGCACGACGGGGCGACGAGGCCATCGAGCGCTGGATCCGGTGCTGGACGACGACGAGGCGGGACCTGGCCACGGCGTCGCTGGCTTCAGGCTCTGCAGTGTCGCGGCGCGAAGCTCGGAGAAGGGAGGCCCGGAGGGAGGGGCGGCCGGCTGCAGGAGGAGGAGGCCGGGCGCGACCTGGCTGGCCTCGTGCGCGGGAAGGGAGGTCGGAGGGAGACCTCAGGAGCAGAGGGCTCGACCTCGCGGCCAGCTCGCGGGCGCCAGGTGCGGGCACGCGGTGGTGAAGGCCCGAGGCGCGGAGGCGGACGCGTCCTCGCGAGGGAGGAGGGCGATGCCCTGGACGGGCGCGGAGGTGAGGCCGCGTCCTGGGGCGGCTGCCTGGGCGCGAGGAGCCTGGCGAGGCGCTCGGCAGGAGGGGCTCGTTCGGGCCGGAGCAGGGAGGCTTGGGGCGCTCGCGGCTAGGAGGCCACGGGATCCAGCGGGGAAGGAGGACGGGAGATCGGGGCGATGGGGAGGCTCGGGCGATGGCGAAGGGGACGAGGGGGTGGAGCGGTCGGGCGCTGGGAGAGTGGCGGCGGCTTGCGGGAGAGGAAGGAAAAGCGAGGAAGCGAGAGGACTGAGCGCTGGCTAGGGTTATGGGAGGAAAGCTGGGCCTCGGGCCTTAGGAAGTTAGGCCGGCGGGAGGAGAGGTGCGCCGGCTGGGCCTGGAGGCCTGGCTGCTGGGCCGAAAAGAGGGAAAGGAGGAGGCCCCTTCTTCTGCTGTTTTTTCTAAATTAAAACAGAAAAAAACAAGAAGAAAGAAAAGAAGGGAGGCGCTAGAAATAGAGTTAGGGCATAGGGTAAAATTCCCTGGACTCACAAAAATGTGAGGAATATAAATAAAATTGTTTGAAGATTTTTGGAGGAACCTCGAAACAACGGAAAAAGAAATATAGGGAGGTTTTAAAGGTGAAACTTGAATTAAAGAAGCATGGGGAATATGCAAGTGTGTTGGGTTAATTCCAACGAATGGAATATTTAATATAGCTCCCTAATAATATTGAGAGGCTTTTATATGTTTTAAAGAGAAGACATTCTTCCCTCGATTTAAATGGACCGAAGGTCAACACGATTTATTTAAGTTGAGATGCAAAATAAAAATGACATGATGGCATGATGACATGATGCAATGCAAAAAATAAATAACACAAGCACAATGAAACACACGGGAGACCCGGAACATCTGAATCTTCTGGAATCTTCTGGGATGTCGGTCTTCGGGCGTCACAACTCTCCCACACTAACAGAGGATCTCGACCCGAGATCCTAGAGATAGGACCGGGTAAGAACGGAAGAGGAAGAGGTAAAACAAAGTTGCTTCTTTGACAGACGAGTGAAACCAAAGAACCTTGAGAGGTTGAACAATCTGAAAGAAGAATACAACGGAGATGAACAAAGATGAAACACTCCGTTATAAAAGATGAACAAGGAGCACTATGAGAACCTTGAAGGTTGAAAGACATGAAACAAGAGCTTATGAACCAAAAGAATAAGAAACCGCAACGGTATAGCCAAGGAATAAGAATGACAGAATTTGCACAGCACTCCGTTTGAAAATGGAAGGAATTAACAAGAACTTAAGGAGATGGAATGATACTTGATGAAAAACAACAACATATTGCCTCCGAAACAATTAAAAGAATGGCACAAGGTTAAGAAAGATTTCAGATAGCACTCCGATTAAAAAGATAGGCAAAACTTGATATGATGACGGAACTGGAATGGAGGACACCACACTCCGGTTAAAAGATAAGCAAGGGAAAGAACATGATCTCGATAAAACGATATTATGGTTTGGAGAGAGCAACATCACAATGCCTCCGGAATGAAAGAATATAGCATATAATCAACGAAAGAAATGAATGGAGAGAAAAACAACTTCTGCCACAAATGAATTTGAAAAACATCCTTATGAAGAAGGGTTGAATAGAGTTGATTTTAAAAAATCAACAACGAAAACGAATAAGCTTGATGTGGGCTTATGGAAAACATCTCAAAATTAAGAGGTGACAACCAGCCACTAACTTAAACCATTGATTTGATTGAGATCAACAAGGAGATGAAAAACTTATTTCACCGGAATGATAAATGAAGAACTTGGGTCATTTATAAGGACCATAATAGCAACAGTCCTTAGGGAAAGCTTTTAGATGAAATACAACCCAAGATGACTCCAAGAGATAAAAATGAGGGGTTGAAAAGGACCTCCTGAACAAAGAAAAAATGATGGTTTTAATTATCTCATTCTTGATAACTCGTGAATCATGAAACATGAAGGAATTGTCAAGAATGACATAACACCATCTGAAAAGATAAGGTAGAAAAGATTGCAATTGGAAAGCATGATGAAGAATGCTTGAGCTCCAACAAGAATCTTGATGAAGACTTCAAGGATGAATTAAATGATGAAGAACCACCAAGAGAACTCCGGTAATGAAAGCATGAGAAGTGAAAGATGAAAGAATAAGATTCAAGGCCCGCAATGAATTAGATGGAGCTTTGAAATGATATAATTGAAATAACATGGAACTCCGGAAAACAAGATGAACAACTTAGATCCGAGAATATGATATGATGAACAAGCTCCGGAAAAAGAGATTAAAACACATTGAAGGAATAAGAATAAGAATTATGTCATGCATCTCCTTCACCAATTTAAATTGATGACAACCAAAGGATTTGGCATACTACTTATTCTCGTTGCAAAGAATTAAAGAGAGATCTAGCACAAGCTTGGGTAAATCTTCAACGAACCACCGGTAGGATTATGAAAAGAACAATGAATTAAAACGATAACAACGGAAGGGTAATCTTGAATGCACCACCGTAAGAATATGGATACGAACGAAGAGGCATCAATGAAGAATATTTGGAGAACGAAGTTGAAAACTGAGAACGAAGAAATCTTCTGAAATGATGGCCTTCGGAGGATCACAAAGAAAAGAATTCATGAAATGCTACAGATGGGTATGAAAAGAATTCCTCACAATCTGAACAATAATGAGGATGGCAAGAAGCTAGAACCACGAATCTTCAAGAGAACGGGCCAAGATTTAAGAGAAACACTTCTCCGGTCTCCAAATGTTGAGAATAGAGACGAGAAATGCCATGAAGAATTGTTGAGGCACTCCGGAATGAAGAATTAAAGGTTGAACCCATGATGAAAAGAATTGAATGCCATCTTGGAGAAGGACTGTGACTGATGGGAATCATTCTTACGTCACACTTTAAAAGAATTCTCCGGAAAAAGGAGAGTCAGGTAAGATCCTGGAAAAAGACCTGTGGGTTAGGGCCCACTCAAAAGAAATCACCGTTGGGAAAGATTGCTTAAGAGATATTGCACCGGTTGAATTAAATGGCTGAATAAGGTGATAATCCTCAAAAAATAATTTGAACGGATTAAGAATGGAATTATGAATCTTCAGCACTCCGGATATGAATAGCAAGAGGAGAATGATTAATTGGTGCACCGGAATAAGAAATCATTGTGAAATGAGGAAAAGGATAAGATCAACACCAAAATCTTGAATTACATCCACCGGTAGAATTCGAGAGCAAAAGAATGATGAACTTGAAGCTCTTGAGCATCTTCCTGAGAATCACCGGATAAGAACATTGAAGGAAAATGAATGAAGAAACATCACATGAATAAAATGGATATTTCATTTGAGAATTTCTGGCTCCGAGAAGAAGAAGGGAGGGAGGGTGGGGAAACAAAAACAACTTGGGATGAACAAAATGGACACCGGTTGAAAATAATTTAACATGAAAATCTCGATGGTCAAGAAGGACTAGCACTCCCATAGAAATATGAGAATACCGATTAGGAAAAAGGTATGGAATCAACATTTGACATCGAAGCAACTCGAATACAAGAATCAAATCAAGAACAAGGATAGATATTTCGCAGCATCATCTTCACAATATCATCCGAGCAAAGAATTGAACGAATGAATTCCGCAGGTACATCAACTTGTCGAGAAGCCAGTTGGAGAACAAAAGTAAATAAATAAAAAGGAACAAGGAACAGATAGAACAAATACAAGATAGAAGCTTCGTTCGACATCTTCGTGCTGAAAGCTCATGGAACGTGTTACAAAAGGGTTTTGCAATCCCCGGATCAGCATAGCCAAGGACCCTTTAAGATGCAACTCCCGATCAGAACAATTCCATAAAACCACTTCACTCAATGCAGAACCCCGAACTTCATATCGTGCATCCGTTGGAAGAATGCCTAGAACTACTAGATGAACCCACCTATTAATTTCCGAAAGTTCCCAGTTATGCAATCAGGTGTTGGGGATACAGGGGAAGCACCGCGCAATCAACTCTAAACCTACATCCAGCTGTATCCATCCTTCAACACATAACCAGTCTTTCTCGGAAACCGTTTACCTCGGACCTTCGAAACGCATCCACTATACAAGCTATGGCAATACTCCCGAACTACCTCCCCAGTACTGGGTGATGTCGGGGTTATCTTGCCACTAATCGCATAGGAGAGTTTTCGATGTCGGCCGTCTTAAGTATTCTAGTACTGCCGCGATGGATTTGTGACGACAACACCTCGGAGCTCATCTCCCCGGGACACTGCCACAACCCCTAATGACAGGAGGCATCGAGAACAACGTTCTCATCACAAAGACATCGGAACAATCCAAACAATACTCGCGAGATCCTAAAAAAAATTTGGTGCAATTTTTGAAAGTAGAAGAGGCAAGAGTAGTCGTCAGGAGTCCTCACCAGAATGAAAAGAGATGAGGAGCAAAAGAAATCCTACTCTCCGATATATATATATGACTCAAAACATTTTCATGTGTGTGCCTAGACTCAACCGTCAACGATTCGATCAATCAGTGGGGGCTTCTAGGTCGGAGAAGGCTCTGAATACCAACTTGTAATGCCCAGGATGGGACTATACCTCCTACGTGTCGAGGCACGACTTAAAGGTATAAGCCCATCCTAGAATGATCTCAAGTTTGGTATCTTTGCACGAATCATGTAAAAGAGGGATTAAATTGCAAAAGGAGATAGTTGGCTTACACTCGCCACTTCACACAATACATTACATAAGCAAAACATCATTCAAAACATCACAGCCCATCTAAGGGTAAGATCCAAAAGTCAAGATACCAAACAACATAAAGCCACAGGTCAGGATCGAATCCTAGTAGAAACCACTACTGATCATCGAAAACGTCACAAGCATACGGCCACACTCTTCATCGAGCTCCCAATGAAGTACTGATCCAACTCCTGCTTCATCTCGGCTGAACCTGCACCTGGTGTTGTAGTACCTGTGAGCCACGAGGACTCAGCAATCCCATAACCATGGGTAACAAGACTAGCAAAGCTTTGTGGGTAGGAAGAGGTAAAGTGGTGAGGTTGCAGCAGCGGCTAAGCATAATATGGTGGCTAACTTACGAGTACCAGAATAAGATGAGCATCAACGCAAACGGTCGCAAAAGTAGTGATCGCTAAAGATCCTAACTACATACGGTCAAACATAACCCCACCGTGTTCTCTTCTCAATGTGAAAAGAGACAGTCACGGTTACTCACACAGTTGTGTGTTTTACTTCGGATCATCTGTCAAGTTTTCTACAACCGGACATTAACAAATTCCAATCTGCCACATAACCGCGGGCACGGCTTTCGATAGATCATAACCCTGCAGGGGTGTCCCAACTTAGCCCATCACAAGCTCTCACGATTAGCTGAAGTGATAAATATAATATCATCACTCCTTATCTTAGGGAAAACCGATCAGGCTCGGCATCCCGGTAGCACAAGTCATTTCGACAATGGTAAAACAAGTCCAGCAAGACCTCCCGGTGTGTCGACACCCTGATAGTAGCCGCGCGTATCTCGTCTCAGGACACGACCGGATGGGCGATTCTACAGGTATACTAGATACCTCGGGTTTCCCCAAGGCGGCCCCGCAGACTCCCCGTTTGGGACCAACACCATCAGCACTGGCCCCCCCTGCTATGCAGAATGAATCCTCGGGTAGCGCTAACTCCCTATGCAATTTAATTAATTAATTAATTTGTTATTATGAGCAAATTAAAACCAATGTTGGGCCTTGCTGGAGGAGTTTTATTCAAAGTCGAACTGTCAACGGGTCCCCATCCACCCATCGTGTAAGGAACGCAAAAACAAGGAACATAATGCCGCTTTATCGACGCCTAAGGTGGCATGAGTGGAACAAAACACCAAGCAAAAGGCCAAGCCTTCCACCCATGCCCAGTATATAGGTGTGTTAATAATAATTATAGATATTGTGATATTCCAACAACAAGTTCCCTCCTGGAACGAACTTCATCTTCACCTGCAACTAACAACGCTATAAGAGGGGCTGAGCAAGCGAGTAACATAGCCAAACAGTGGTTTTGCTAGGAAGGTTTCAAGGTTAGAGGTTTCATGGCAACAAGGAGAGGCTGAGATAAATGATGGGTAGCGCGACATGTAACGATAGCATTGAGACAACTAAGCATGGCAATGGTAGTAAAGGTATCCAAGGGTATGATCATCTTGCCTGGGATTCCGCAAGGAAGAAGAACGGATCCATGAAGAAGACGGAGCAACACAGTCGAGCGAATCCTCACAACTCCGGAACGAAACCGAAGCTAACAAGAGAAGCAACCGGAAAGAAGCAAACAACACGGTAAACACACAAGCATAAACATGGCATACGATGCACATCCAAGTATGATGCATGTCCGGTTTAAATATGCATGGCATGGCAAGGTGCACAAACAAGTACTACAAGTTAAGTGGAGCTCAATATGCAACGAGTTGCATATTGACGAAACACCACATTTTATTTATTTAGTTGACTCTCGTTATTTACAAGACAAGATTAAATGTTTTTAACATGGCAAGAGGTGAAGCATAATAAAACTACACTATTACACATTTTAAATGAGGCCGGAAATAACAACAACAATTCCGGAAAATCCCCATGAGCATGTTTAGTAATTATAAGCAAACAACAATTCACACATATTTATGTTGTTAACATGATGCGGATGACATGATCAAGTTTATGCAAGTTTTATTTAAAGGTTGACATGAAGAAGATATGAAGCAATTGTCCCCGTGGTGGAAGGGAAAAGGTGCCACGGCAACAATTCCGAAAATGATGCCACGACAACATATCGGTTCCGGTAACTCGTTGAGAGTCTGGTGCAAAAGGAAAGATGGCGTGAGCGAGTCAAACGAGATGAAAGGTGGGGCGATCCCGTCACCGGGTTCCCACGAGTCGGCGACGAGGCAACCGAGGAACATGACAAACGGACGAAACGGCATGGAGAACACACGAGAAACAATTCATACAACCACAACAAGCATTCCACGAGTCATCCACGGGGTCGTCTCGTTATACCTTCGAAGCGTGCGTTTCGGGGCGGTTCGAGACGTAGAGGAAGAAGGCGTTCATGTTCGGAGAGGAAGTAGCCGTTCCGTAGAGAGAAGTAGTTGTTCACATCGGTAGCGGCAGTAGTGGTTCCGTTCGTAGTCATTCGGGTCATCGTGGTACTCGTTCGGGTCATGAAGAGGTACTTGCCGCAACACCGGCCGTAGTCGTACACGGTCTTGCCGGTCTCGGACTCGGTCGTAGTTGTACACGGTCGTAGACGTTCGGGTATCCGTAGAGGTACACGTGTAGTCGAACTTGGTGGTTCGTCGGCGAATCGAAGGGGTACTCATTTCTTCCGAAGGTAGTCGTGCACGTTCCTGGACAACCCAATAGCACAAGGCAACAAAATAAACAAAAACGGCAGCACGACGGGGCGACGAGGCCATCGAGCGCTGGATCCGGTGCTGGACGACGACGAGGCGGGACCTGGCCACGGCGTCGCTGGCTTCAGGCTCTGCAGTGTCGCGGCGCGAAGCTCGGAGAAGGGAGGCCCGGAGGGATACCTCAGGAGCGGAGGGCTCGACCTCGCGGCCAGCTCGCGGGCGCCAGGCGCGGGCGCGCGGTGGTGAAGGCCCGACGCGCGGCGGCGGACGCGTCCTCGCGAGGGAGGAGGGCGATGCCCTGGACGGGCGCGGAGGTGAGGCCGTGACCTGGGGCGGCTGCCTAGGCGCGAGGAGCCTGGCGAGGCGCTCGGCAGGAGGGGCTCGTTCGGGCCGGAGCAGGGAGGCTTGGGGCGCTCGCGGCTGGGAGGCCACGGGATCCAGCGGGGAAGGAGGACGGGAGATCGGGGCGATGGGGAGGCTCGGGTGATGGCGAAGGGGACGAGGGGGTGGAGCGGTCGGGCGCTGGGAGAGTGGCGGCGGCTTGCGGGAGAGGAAGGAAAAGCGAGGAAGCGAGAGGACTGAGCGCTGGCTAGGGTTACGGGAGGAAAGCTGGGCCTCGGGCCTTAGGAAGTTAGGCCGGCGGGAGGAGAGGTGCGCCGGCTGGGCCTGGAGGCCTGGCTGCTGGGCCGAAAAGAGGGAAAGGAGGAGGCCCCTTCTTCTGCTGTTTTTTCTAAATTAAAACAGAAAAAAAAACAATAAGAAAGAAAAGAAGGGAGGCGCTAGAAATAGAGTTAGGGCATAGGGTAAAATTCCCTGGACTCACAAAAATGTGAGGAATATAAATAAAATTGTTTGAAGATTTTTGGAGGAACCTCGAAACAACGGAAAAAGAAATATAGGGAGGTTTTAAAGGTGAAACTTGAATTAAAGAAGCATGGGGAATATGCAAGTGTGTTGGGTTAATTCCAACGAATGGAATATTTAATATAGCTCCCTAATAATATTGAGAGGCTTTTATATGTTTTAAAGAGAAGACATTCTTCCCTCGATTTAAATGGACCGAAGGTCCACACGATTTATTTAAGTTGAGATGGAAAATAAAAATGACATGATGCCATGATGACATGATGCAATGCAAAAAATAAATAACACAAGCACAATGAAACACACGGGAGACCCGGAACATCTGGGATCTTCTGGAATCTTCTGGGACGTCGTTCTTCGGGCGTCACACCAGAGCTTCAAATTTAGCCGCCCCATCAATAAGGTCAGAGGGATCAATTTCACGGGCAAAGGTATGCTTACTAATTGGAGGAATCAGATCCATCACTTTATAAGACGGAGTGGACATCTTCTAGTTCTCCGTATCATAAGCCGGTTGATATTCAGACAAGCCTGTTTCATTCGCAATCAAACTGGCCAGTGGGCGGATGTCCTTGACACAGGCAGCAAAGTCTTTATGGTCATAAGCTGAGCCGTCTTCTTTCAAACTTGGATACCTAGTAGCCAAGTCGGATGGATCCAGCTCTGGAAGCCACGCCTTAGCCCGGCTCAAGGCCATTACAGCACCGACTCTCGTAGATTACCGCTTGATTTCGTCTATTCTGGCAGGCAGAATGGTGAGTCTTCGTAAGATATCCACAAACAATGTTGGTGCTTGTCTGGACGGAGAGATAATAGCCAGGGCATGCTGCGCTCTAGTATATAGTTGTTCCACAAGGGTATAGACAGCTTTTAGCTTTACAAGTGGATCTCTGCCAAGAATAGTGCTTCTCCTACCTACATGACCATTAAGTGGATCAGTAACGGGTTAAGTTCCCCCAAGATTTTATTTTAAAAGTTGAAACACGGCGGCTTACCAAAGATGGCTGCAGTCATTTCTGAAACACGATGTTTTAAGCCGGTGAGCTCAGTTGTCACCGTTTCAAGAGACGTTTCTTCTTGTTCAGCTCGTTGCACTAAGGCAGCCTTTTGTTCAGCCCATGCAGATTCCTCGGACTTAAGTTTAGCCTTCAAATCATTCGCTTCAAACAGGCTAAATTGAAACTTTGATTCAGCTTTCCGAGTTTCCGATTCTTGGTGCTTAAGACGTTCCTTGGCATCCTTTAACTATGTTTGTAATTCAGCAGTGGTTTCCTGAATAGGCGAAGTGAGCATGAGACGGATTGATTACCGGTTTAACAAAGATTGAAGTCCCAAGCCTTTTGCAAGAAACAATAGTTGGCCCTTGGGGGCTAATGGAAGCTGAAGTTCTTCTCTTCTCAGCCAGATTCATGCTATTAAAGTCTCAAGCACTTTGCAAGCAAGAGTACTTGACCCTTGGGGGCTAATGGAGGCTAAAGTTGTTCTCTTCTGAGCCGCATTAATGTTATTAAAGTCTCAAGCACTTTGCAAGCAAGAGTACTTGACCCTTGGGAGCTAATGGATGTGGAATTTTTTCTGAAATTAATAGTTCATGAAAATAAAAGTCCCAATCACTTTGCAAGCAACAACACTTGGCACTTGGGGGCTAATGTACATCGCTTATGTATTATCAGTTAATTATATTAGCCCGACGGCAACAAGGTTATTACCGCCGGCTCATGGATGGTGTGCAGGCAAGTTCTATCCAATAATAATAAGGCCCGGCTCATTCAACCTGATTAAGCCGGACCTTGGGGGCTACACATGCAATGTTCCTCAAGGATGGATTTTCGTTGAGTAGTATGCCGATTTAAAAGGTGACAATTGGTCTAATGTCTACAATATATTCAGTTTTATCATATTCACTAGACTTGGGTGCTGGAAGGACAATTAGAAATTGGTCAAGAATGTTACCTCAAATTTTTTGTGGACCTGATTGAGAAAACCAGAAAAGACTTCGCCGGTACTGAGTTGTGCATACTGAGACATGTCAAACCTCACTCGTCGCTTTTCAACAAGTTATTTCATGGCGGTGTGTTTGGCTAACACAGTTGGGTTGCTCGGCTCTCGGAAACTAGTACCAATAAATGTAACGTCTTCAGGCCGGTTTTCTACTGGCTCAGATGGGGCAGGGGGCTCAACAGGTGCAGGATCAACCTTGGCAGGATTAGTGGCGGCATCAGGTATCTGAGGAGGAGCATCATGGGTCGTTTCCTCAGTTGGTCTATGAACATCTGTTGCCGACGCCTGCAGCGCTGGTTCAATGACCTTGGGGTCAACTGCCGGTTTATTTACCCTGGCCCTCTTGACAGGTTTGGCTTGACCTCTGCGTGAATTAAAGTAAGTCGCTACAAGGTCATAAAGATTTAAGGATAAGTTGAACAAAGAAGAAGTCATTTACCCAGGGGTGGTCTTGAAAGCCAGAAGTTGACTCTGAGATGAATCGCCAAAAGATGAACGAGAGTTTTCCTGTTAATTTGAATCGGAGGAGTTCAGTGGTTGTTGTATAAGACCCATTAGCGGATAATGAGAGTTTATGAATGGAAATACTCATTCCGGCATTCTCGCCGAGGCGGGGTATTGGGTAAACCGGAGGGCAATTCCTCTTCTCCGGAGTTTCGAGTCCGACGCCGACTCTGGTGTTACTATTGCTTCAAAAGAAAGTGAGGATCTAAATGAGCTGAAGGGTGTGAAAATCTTGCTTTCTGGATAACCCGTCGAACTTTTTGTCTTGGCAAGGATTCTAAGCCGGAGGAAATAGTAATTACCCCTTCATCTGCGGCCTGACTGGCCTCCCTGTCATCCTGGCAATAATCAGTGTCAATAAGATAGTTGAAGTAAGAACCAAGAGAGTCAAGGACTACCTCCGACTCAGTGCCGTAGTTTAGTTCAAACAGTTCGGAAGCACTGGGTTTCTTCTTGGTCTTCTTAACAGTTTTTTTGGCGGCTCTGGCTCTCTTGGCAGCTTCATGATCATAAGATTTCTTCCAGAAGGCCAATTTAGCCTGTGAGAGGTGGTAAATTCAAGATTGTCAAGGGAACTGTAATTATAAAAAGGCAACAGTTAAGGTTAAGACTTACCTCTGGTGCCGGGTTAGATTTGTAGAAAGGCAACATGCCCACTTTGCTGCAGTCAGACAAGGATTCATTTAAAATGGTTTTTGTCATATTTGCGATGACATTTTCCTCCAGATCCTCAGAGCTATGATGCAAAGGGTCATTCTTTTCTCCAGTATACTCACACATTAAACCAGACCTATGACTCAGACGAATATTTCGCCAAGCGAGCCAGCACCGGGCTAAGTCAATTCTAGTTAATCCATTTCCCAGTAGGGCCTTCACCTTTGAAAGAGTAGGAGCAATTGACTTGCATTCTGCAGCAGTGAGCTTTTCAGCAAAGGGTGATTGGTGTCTAAATGTTGAACACGGAGACCCGGCAATGGATGCTCGTTAGCCGGAGAAGTATCTTTACAATAAAACCAAGTTTTATTCCAATCTTTCGGATGACTCGACACACAGGCATAAGGAAAAATAGAGTCTCTCCTTGTTAGGATGAAGACAGCCCCAAACTCCAAGCTAGGGCCATTGGTAAATTCGTTCTGGCGGTTTAAATGAAAGAACTCCATAAAAAGCAAGATGTTGGGCTCTTCTTGAAGATATACTTCACAAAAAACCTGAAAATTGCAGATATTTGACACGAAATTGGGTCCGATGTCTTGGGGATGAAGCTAGAAAAAGTGCAGAACATCCCTGAAGAATTTAGAGCCGGGCAGTGAGAAACCCTGGTTCATGTGGTCAGTGAAAACAATCACTTCATCATCTGTAGGTGCAGGTCTTTCTTCGCCCGAGTTAGGAGCACGATAAGGCATAACTGGAGCATTTGGCAGATATCCGACTTGGACAAAATCGGCCAGTGTGTCTTTAGTAACAATTGAAGGGACCTAGTTGGACATGGTGATTGTCTTTGGTGGCATTGTGAACAAGCAGACCTAAAGAAGGAAAGATTATTACCGGTTTAGAATCACTTCGTTAAAACCGGAAACACATTATTACTACAAGTTCAACATGTCATCTTAAATGGGGCCTAATGGCATAAGAATAATTATAAGTCGGAAAATTAAGCCGCCATGACAGATGCGAGTATTCAGAAAAGCAAATTTCACTAAGTTTGGGAAAAACATTTTTTTGCAGGTTGCAGCGGTAATTTTGTATCTACAGCTGTTCGAAAATCAAGATTAAAATGACGAACAGGCAAACCTAAAGTTCAAGGTCATACAATTTCTGAGGATGAATCTACTCTACCAGAGATGAGATTTCATGACGTTTTATAAGGAGATATGAACAGCATCAGCGTATAAAGATATACCAAGATCAGAAGAGAAGATATAATGGCGGACCGAAGAGGAACGGGGACGAACTTCACAGAAACCCTAACAGGTTTAAGATGAAAGAACAAGAAGAACATACCTAGTCGGATGAGCGGCGGCGATGCACGGGAGAAGCCCGACGGCATCAGGCGGATGCTGCAGAAGCTGATGAAGGCGAAGCAGAAGACGGCGGCGCCGGTGAAGCTCAGAGACATAGAGTCGCGAGGAAGAAGACGAGACGGAAGAAGCGAGGGGAGAATGGAAAGGGCTCCTGGCCCTATTTATAAGCCAGATGGATGAGGTTCACGCACGAAAATCGAGGAGGCAAGTAAACATGAAAGTGACGATACATGCGCCTCGATTGTCGTGATCCTATTAATGTGGAAATATTTGTTAGAATCTAGATAGTTCAAAGGCCAGCAACAGGTGATGTCACGGCAGGTTACCGTTATTTCAAAAACTGACGTCATGGCGGATCACTATCATTTCAAAAACAGATGTCACGGTGGGTTACAGTCTCTCGCAAGAAGATGAAAAAAGATTGACATGAACAAGTTCAAATCAACCTGGGGCCTAATGTTGGGGATATAAGTATTTCATATGACCCGCCCAGGAGGGGCCGGGTTACCCAACAGTGGTTCATGGGCCCAGCCCAGAAGCACGTTAAAGATGGCGGTTTAGTTAAGGGCCCAAGGCCTGCGGCGGCTTACAACCTGTAAGTATCAACCGCCATATATGTGACTTGTATTGTAAGGCATGTAATAAGAGTCACCGGTCCGGACACGATTGTATGAGCCGGCCGGGACTCCGTAGGCCGCAGGGCGTCAACCCGTGTATATAAGGGGACGACCCAACAGCGGCTTAGGGAAAGAAACAACAGATCGAGGGCTAGGCAAGCGCAGCCGCACCCTAGCAATTGACACCCCAACAATTCCACCTCAAACTAGATTAGATTTGACCCTCATCGGAAGGGGCCGAACCAGTATAAACTCCCTGTGTCCTTTTTCTTGTTCTTAACCCGTTCAAGCTAACCACGTCGCTATGGCTCTGCAATCAAGTCCATACCTTAGGACATCTGTCGTGACACTTCCACGACAGATACCTTGTTCAATCTCATTACCGGCAAGTCTCTTTACTCGTTCCGTAACACATCATCATGTGACCATCTTCTTAGTCACATAGAGCTCATTACGATGATGTCTTACCGAGTGGGCCCAGAGATACCTCTCCGTCATACGGAGTGACAAATCCCAGTCTCGATTTGTGCCAACCCAGCAGATACTTTCGGGGATACCCGTAGTGTACCTTTATAGCCACCCAGTTACGTTGTGACGTTTGGCACATCCAAAGTACTCCTACGGTGTCCGGGAGTTGCAAAATCTCATGGTATAAGGAACAGATACTTGATATTGGAAAAGCTTTTGCATACGAACTACACGATCTTGTGCTAGGCTTTGGATTGGGTCTTGTCCATCACATCATTCTCCTAATGATATGATCCCATTATCAATGACATCCAATGTCCATGGTCAGGAAACCGTAACCATCTATTGATCAACGAGCTAGTCAACTAGAGGCTCACTACGGACATGTTGTGGTCTATGTATTCACACATGCATTACGATTTCCGTATAATACAATTATAGCATGAACAATAGACAATCATCATGAACAAGGAAATATAATAATAACCATTTTATTATTGCCTCTAGGGCATATTTCTAGCAGTCTCCCACTTGCACTAGAGTCAATAATCTAGTTACGTTGTGATGAATCGGACACCCATAGAGTTCTGGTGTTGATCATGTTTTGCTCGTGGAAGAGGTTTAGTCAACGGATCTGCGACATTCAGATCCGTATGCACTTTACAAATATCTATGTCTCCATCTTGTATATAATTACAAATGGAGTTGAAGCGGCGCTTGATGTGCTTGGTCTTCTTGTGAAACCTGGGCTCCTTGGCAATGGCAATAGCTCCAGTGTTGTCACAGAATAGAGTCATCGGGCCCGACGCGGTTGCAATAACTCCTAGGTCGGTGATGAACTCCTTCATCCCGACTCCTTCCTGTGTTGCTTCGGAAGAATCTATGTACTCCGCTTCACATGTAGATGCCGCCACGACGCTTTTCTTGCAACTGCACCAGCTGAATGCCCCACCATTCAAAATATACATGTATCCGGTTTGTGACTTGGAGTCATCCGGATCTGTGTCGAAGCTAGCATCGACGTAACCCTTTACGACGAGCTCTTTGTCACCTCCATACACGAGAAACATATCCTTAGTCCTTTTCAGGTACTTTAGGATGTTCTTGACCGTTGTCCAGTGTTCCATTCCGGGATCACTTTGGTACCTCCCCACCAAACTTATGGCAAGGTTCACACCAGGTCTGGTACACAGTATGGCATACAAAATAGAACCTATGGCCGAGGCATAGGGGATGACACTCATATTTTCTCTATCTTCTGCCGAGGTCGGTCATTGAGCTGTGCTCAATCTCATACCTTGCAACACAGGCAAGAACCCTTTCTTGGACTGATCCATATTGAACTTCTTCAATATCTTGTCAAGGTATGTGCTTTGTGAAAGACCAATGAGGCGTCTCGACCTATCTCTATAAATCTTGATGCCTAATATGCAAGCAGCTTCTCCGAGGTCCTTCATTGAAAAACACTTATTAAAGTAGGCCTTTATGCTTTCCAAGAGTTCTACATCATTTCCCATCAACAATATGTCGTCCACATATAATATGAGAAATGCTACAGAGCTCCCACTCACTTTCTTGTAAATACAAGCTTCTCCATAAGTCTGTATGAACCCAAACGCTTTGATCACATCATCAAAGCGAATGTTCCAACTCCGAGATGCTTGCACCAGCCCATAGATGGAGCGCTGGAGCTTGCATACCTTGTTAGCATTATTAGGATCGACAAAACCTTCCGGCTGTATCATATACAATTCTTCCTTAAGGAAGCCGTTAAGGAATGTCGTTTTGACGTCCATTTGCCATATCTCATAATCATAGAATGCGGCAATTGCTAACATGATTCGGACGGACTTCAGCATCACTACGGGAGAGAAAGTCTCATCGTAGTCAATCCCTTGAACTTGTCGATAACCCTTAGCGACAAGCCGAGCCTTATAGATGGTCACATTTCCATCTGCATCAGTCTTCTTCTTAAAGATCCATTTATTTTCTATGGCTCGCTGATCATCGGGCAAGTCAACCAAAGTCCATACTTTGTTATCATACATGGATCCTATCTTGGATTTCATGGCTTCAAGCCATTTGTTGGAATTCGGGCCCGCCGTCGCTTCTTCATAGTTCGAAGGTTCACCGTTGTCTAACAACATGATTTCCAGGATAGGGTTGCCGTACCACTCTGGTGCGGAATGTGTCCTTGTGGACCTACGAAGTTCAGTAGTAACTTGATCTGAAGCTTCATGATCAACATCATTAACTTCTTCTCTAGTCGGTGCAGGCACCACTGAAACATCTTCCTGTGCTGCGCTACTTTCCATTTCAAGAGGGGTTACAACAACCTCATCAAGTTGTACTTTCCTCCCACTTACTTCTTTCGAGAGAAACTCTTTCTCCAGAAAGGATCCATTCTTGGCAACAAAGACCTTGCCTTCGGATCTGAGGTAGAAGGTATACCCAATAGTTTCCTTAGCGTATCCTATGAAGACGCATTTTTCCGATTTGGGTTCGAGCGTGTCAGGTTGAAGTTTCTTGACATAAGCATCGCATCCCCAAACTTTTAGAAACGACAACTTAGGTTTCTTCCCAAACCATAGTTCATATGGTGTTGTCCCAACGGATTTAGACGGTGCCCTATTTAAAGTGAATGCTACAGTCTCTAAAGCATAACCCCAAAATGATAGCGGTAAGTCGGTAAGAGACAACATAGATCGCACCATGTCTAACAGAGTACGATTACGACGTTCAGACACACCATTACGTTGAGGTGTTCCAGGCGGCATTAGTTGTGAAATAATTGCACATTTCCTTAGGTGCGTGCCAAATTCGTGACTTAAATATTCTCCTCCACGATCTGATCGTAAGAACTTTATTTTTCTGTCACGTTGATTCTCAACCTCATTCTGAAATTCCTTGAACTTTTCAAAGGTCTGAGACTTGTGTTTCATAAAGTAGACATAGCCATATCTACTTAAGTCATCAGTGAGGGTGACAACATAACGATAGCCATCGCGAGCTTCAACACTCATTGGACCGCACACATCAGTATGTATGATTTCCAACAAGTTGGTTGCTCGCTACATTGTTTCGGAGAACGGAGTCTTGGTCATCTTGCCCAAGAGGCATGCTTCGCACGTGTCAAATGATTCATAATCAAGAGACTCCAAAATTCCATCTGCATGGAGCTTCTTCATTCGTTTGACACCAATATAACCAAGGCGGCGGTACCACAAGTATGTGGGGCTATCATTATCAACCTTACATCTTTTGGCATTCACACTATGAATATGTGTAACAACACGTTCGAAATTCAGTACAAATAAACCATTGACCAGCGGGGCATGACCATAAAACATTTCTCTCATATAAATAGAACAACCATTATTCTCAGATTTAAATGAGTAGCCATCTCGCATTAAATGAGATCCAGATACAATGTTCATGCTCAAAGCTGGTACTAAATAACAATCATTGAGGTTTAAAACTAATCCCGAAGGTATATGTAGAGGTAACGTGCCGACGGTGATCACATCGACATTGGAACCATTCCTGACGCGCATTGTCACCTCGTCCTTCGCCAGTCTCCACTTATTCCGCAGCTCCTGCTTTGAGTTACAAATGTGAGCAACTGCACCGGTATCAAATACCCAGGAGCGACTACGAGCGCTGGTAAGGTACACATCAATAACATGTATATCACATATACCTTTGACGTTGTCGGTCTTCTTATCCTCTAAGTATTTGGGGCAATTCCTCTTCCAGTGACCCGTTCCCTTGCAATAAAAGCACTCAGTCTCAAGCTTGGGTCCATTCTTTGGCTTCTTCCCGGCAACTGGCTTACCGGGCGTGGGAACTCATTTTGCCGTCCTTCTTGAAGTTCTTCTTACCTTTTCCTTTCTTGAACTTAGTGGTTTTATTCACCATCAACACTTGATGTTCCTTTTTTATCTCCACCCCCGCTGATTTCAGCATTGAATATACCTCAGGAATGGACTTATCCATCCCTTGCATATTGAAATTCATCACAAAGCTCTTGTAGCTAGGTGGGAGTGACTGAAGGATTCTGTCAACGACCGCATCATCTGGGAGATTAACTCCCAGCTGAGACAAGCGATTGTGCAACCCAGACATTTTGAGTATATGCTCGCTGACAGAACTATTCTCCTGCATATTACAACTATAGAACTTGTCGGAGACTTCACATCTCTTGACTCGAGCATGATCTTGGAAAACCATTTTCATCTCTTGGAACATCTCATATGCTCTGTGTTGCTCAAAACGCTTTTGGAGCCCCGATTCTAAGCTGTAAAGCATGCCGCATAGAACCAAGGAGTAATCATCACTACGCGCCTGACAGGCATTCATAATGTCTTGAGTTGCTGGGAAAACGGGTGCATCACCTAGCGGTTCTTCAAGGACATATGCTTTCTTCGCAGCTATGAGATGATCCTCAAATTACAGACCCAATCCTTATAGTTGCTACCATGTCTTTCAGCTTGGTTTTCTCTAGGAACGCGTTGAAGTTGAGGGCAACATTAGCGTGGGCCATTTGATCTACAAGACATATTATAAAGATTTTATACTATGTTCATGACAATTAAGTTCATATAAACAAATTTAATGAACTCCCACTCAGATGGACATCTCTCTAGTCATCTAAGTGATACATGATCTGAATCGACTAGGCCGTGTCCGACCATCACGTGAGATAGACTATTCATCAACGGTGAACATCTTCATGTTGATCGTATCTTCTATACTACTCATGTTCAACCTTTCGGTCTTCCGTGTTCCGAGGCCATGTCTGTACATGCTAGGATCGTCAAGTCAACCCTAAGTGTATTGCGTGTGTAAATCTGGCTTACACCCGTTGTATGCGAACGTTAGAGCCTATCACACCCGATCATCACGTGGTGCTTTGGAACAACGAACCTTAGCAACAGTGCATAGTTAAGGGGAACACAATTCTTGAAATTTTAGTGAGAGATCATCTTATTTATGCTACCATCATTCTAAGAAAATAAGATGTAAAACATGATAAACATCACATGCAATCAAATAGTGACATGGTATGGCCAATATCATTTTGCTCCTTTTGATCTCCATCTTCAGGGCTCCATGATCATCATCGTCACCGGCATGACACCATGATCTCCATCATCGTGTCTTCATGAAGTTTTCTTGCCAAACGTTACTTCTACTACTATGGCTCATGGTTAGCAATAAAGTAAAGTAATTACATGGCGTTTTCAATCACACGCAGGTCACACAATAAAATACGACAACTCCTATGGCTCCTGCCAGTTGTCATACTCATCAACATGCAAGTCGTGATTCCTATTACAAGAACATGATCAATCTCAAACATCACATATATATATCATTCATCACATCCTTTTGGCCATATCACATCACACGGCACATGCTGCAAGAACAAGTTAGACGTCCTCTAATTGTTGCTGCAAGTTTTTACGTGGCTGCTATAGGTTTCTAGCAAGAACCTGTCTTACCTACGCCAAAACCACAACGTAATAGGCCAATTACTATTTACCCTTCAAAAGGACCCTTTTCATCGAATCCGATCCGACTAAAGTGGGAGAGACAGACACCCGCTAGCCACCTTATGCAACTAGTGCATGTCAGTCGGTGGAACCTATCTCACGTAAGCGTACGTGTAAGGTAGGTCCGGGCCGCTTCATCCCACGATGCTGCCGAATCAAGATAAGACTAGTTGCGGCAAGTAAATAGACAAAATCTACGGCCACAACATTTTGTGTTCTACTCGTGCATAGTAACTACGCATAGACCTAGCTCATGATACCACCGTTGGGATCGTTTCAGAAATTCAAAAAAATTCTACGCATCACCAAGATAAATCTATGGAGTTACTAGCAACGAGAGGGGGAGTGCATCTTCATACCTTTGAAGACCGTGTTAAGGAAGCGTTGCAAGAACACAGTTGGTGGAGTCGTACACGAAGCGATTCAAATCGCGGCCGAATCCGATCTAAGCACCGAATAATGGTGCCTCCGCGTTCAACACACGTGCAGCCCGGTGACGTCTCCCGCGCCTTGATCCAGCAAGGAGAGAGGGAGAGGTTGGGGAAGACTCCGTCCAGCAGCAGCACGACGGCATGGTGGTGGTGGGGGAGCGTGGTACTCCAGCATGGCTTCACCAAGCGCTTTGGAAGGAGGTGGAGGAGTTGGAGAGGGGGAGGGCTGCGCCAGGGTTCAGGTGCGGCTGCCCTCCCATCCCCTCTCTTTATATAGGGGAAGGGGAGAGGGGGTCGGCCCCCCTAGATCAGATCTAGAGGGGGGCAGCGGCCAGGTGGGGGGAGTTGCCCCCCAAGCAGGTGGGGCGCCCCCACGTCCTAGGGTTTCCCAACCCTAGGCGCCTTGGGCCCTTGGGGGGGCGCACCAGCCCACCACGGGCTGGTTCCCCCTTACTTGGTCCATGTGGCCCACCGGGGTAGGTGGCCCCACCCGGTGGACCCCCGGACACCTTTTGGTAGTCCCGGTACAATACTAGTGGCCCCGAAATCACTCCGGTGACCAAAATATGACTTCCCATATATAAATGTTTACCTCCGGACTATTCCGGAACTTCTCGTGATGTCCGGGATCTCATCCGGGACTTCGAACAACATTCGGTAACCACGTACATACATTCCCTATAACCCTAGCGCCATCGAACCTTAAGTGTGTAGACCCTACGGGTTCGGGAACCATGTAGACCTGACCGAGACATCTCTCCGGCCAATAACCAACAGCGGGATCTGGATACCCAAGTTGGCTCCCACATGTTCTACGATGATCTTATCGGATGAACCACGATGTCAAGGATTCAATCAATCCCCTGTGCAATTCCCTTTGTCTATCGGTATAGTACTTGCCCGAGATTTGATCGTCGGTATACCGATACCTTGTTCAATCTCGTTACCGGCAAGTCTCTTTACTTGTTCTGTAACACATCATCACGTGACAAACTCGTTAGTCACATAGAGCTCATTACGATGATGTCTTACTAAGTGGGCCCAGAGATACCTCTCCATTATACGGAGTGACAAATCCCAGTCTCGATTCGTGCCAACCCAACAGATACTTTCGGGGATACCCGTAGTGTACCTTTATAGCCAACCAGTTACATTGTGACGTTTGGCACACCCAAAGTACTCCTACGGTGTCTGGGAGTTGCACAATCTCATGGTATAAGGAACAGATACTTGACATTGAAAAGCTTTAGCATACGAACTACACGATCTTGTGCTAGGCTTTGGATTGGGTCATATCCATCACATCATTCTCCTAATGATGTGATCCCGTTATCAATCACATCCAATGTCCATGTTCAGGAAACCGTAACCATCTATTGATCAACGAGCTAGTCAACTAGAGGCTCACAAGGGACATGTTGTGGTCTATGTATTCACACATGCATTACAATTTCCGGATAATACAATTATAGCCTGAACAATAGACAATCATCATGAACAAGAAAATATAATAATAACCATTTTATTATTGCCTCTAGGGCATATTTCCAACAGATATGTCTCATGATTTTAACTTTCCTTAATTTCGTAGACAACCCCATGATAAAGAATTACCTAATAAGGATGAAAATGATATCTGCTAGACCATGAAAATGATATGTATATGAATGAGAGAAGGGAAATAGATGAAATATTCTTTAAGCAAGGACCCGTATTAAAAAATAACTTGCTTGTTGAAATTCAAGGGGATCCTCCTCCACCCAAGGGTGACCCCGTGTTTGAACTTAAACCATTACCTGATACTTTTAAGTATGTTTATCTCGATGAAAAGAAGATATATCCTGTTATTATCAGTGCTAACCTTTTCGAACAGGAAGAAGAAAAATTATTGAAAACTCTGAAGAAGCATCGTGCTGCTATTGGATATACTCTGGATGATCTTAAGGGCATTAGTCCCACTTTATGCCAACACAAGATAAAGTTGGAAGAGGATGCTAAACCGGTTATTGATCATCAACGATGGTTAAATCCTAAGATGAAGGAAGTGGTAAGGAAGGAAATACTAAAGCTTCTAGAGGCATGTATAATCTATTTAGTTGCTGATAGCCAGTGGGTAAGTCTTGTCCATTGTGTCCCTAAGAAGGGATGTATGACTGTTGTTCCTAATGATAAAGATTAATTAATCCCGCAAAGAATTGTTACAGGTTATAGGATGGTAATTGATTTCCGCAAATTAAATAAAGCCACTAAGAAAGATCATTACCCTTTGCCTTTTATTGATCAAATGCTAGAAAGGTTATCCAAACACACTCATTTTTGCTTTCTAGACGGTTATTCTGGTTTCTCTCAAATACATGTGTCAAAAGGGGATCAAGAAACGACCACTTTTACGTGTCCTTTCGGTACCTTTGCTTATGATGTATGCCTTTTGGTCTATGTAATGCACCTGCTACCTTTCAAAGATTCATGATGGCTATATTCTCTGATTTTTGTGAAAAGATTGTTGAGGTTTTCATGGATGACTTTTCCGTTTACGGAACTTCTTTTGATGATAGCCTGAGAAACCTTGATCGAGTTTTGCAGAGATGTGAAGACACTAATCTTGTCTTGAATTGGGAGAAGTGCCACTTTATGTTAATGAAGGCATTGTCTTGGGACATAAAATTTCTGAAAGAGGTATTAAAGTTGACAAGGCTAAGGTTGATGCTATTGAGAAGATGCCATGTCCCAAGGATATCAAAGGTATACGAAGTTTCCTTGGTCATGCCGGGTTTTACAGGAGGTTCATTAAGGACTTCTCCAAAATCTCCAGGCCTCTGACTAATCTCTTACGAAAAGATGTTCCTTTTGTCTATGATGATGATTGTTTAGAAGCATTTGAAATACTTAAGAAATCCTTGATCTCTGCACCTATTGTCCAGCCTCCCGACTGTAATTTACCCTTTGAGATTATGTGCGATGGTAGTGATTATGCTGTAGGTGTTGTTCTAGGAAAAATAGTTGATAAGAAATTAAATGTTATCCTATATGCTAGTAAACCTCTAGACAGTGCCCAGAGAAATTATGCTACTACTGAGAAAGAGTTTTTAGCAGTTGTATTTGCATGTGATAAGTTTAGGCCTTATATTATTGATTCTAAAGTAACTATTCACACTGATCATGCTGCTATCAAATACTTTATGGAAAAGAAAGATGCTAAACCTAGACTTATTAGATGGGTTCTCCTGCTGCAAGAATTTGATTTGCATATTATTGATAGAAAGGGAGTTGAGAACCCCGTTGCAGACAACTTGTCTAGGCTAGAGAATATTCTTGATGACCCACAACCTATTGATGATAGCTTTCCTGATGAACAATTAGCTATCATAAATACTTCTCGTACTACTCCATGGTATGCTGATTATGCTAATTACATTGTTGCTAAGTTTATACCACCTAGTTTCACATACCAACAAAAGAAAAAGTTCTTCTATGATTTGAGACATTACTTCTAGGACGATCCACGCATGTATAAAGAAGGAGTAGATGGTATTATTAGATGTTGTGTACCTGAGCATGAACAGGAACATATCCTATGCAAGTGCCCCTCCGAAGCTTATGGAGGACACCATGCTGGAGATAGAACTGCACATAAGGTATGGCAATCTAGTTTTTATTGGCCTACTCTCTTCAAGGATGCTCATAAGTTTGTCTTATCTTGTGATGAATGTCAAAGAATTGGTAATATCAGTAGACGTCACGAAATGCCTATGAATTATTCACTTGTTATTGAACCATTTGATGTCTGGGGCTTTGATTATATGGGACCGTTTCCTTCCTCCAATGGGTATACACATATTTTAGTTGCTGTTGATTATGTTACTAAGTGGGTAGAAGTTATTCCAACTAGTAGTGCTGATCACAACACCTCTATTAAGATGCTTAAGGAAGTTATTTTTCCGAGGTTTGGAGTCGCTGGATACTTAATGACTGATGGTGGTTCACACTTTATTCATGGTGCTTTCCGTAAAATACTTGCTAAGTATGATGTTAACCATAGAATTGCATCCCCTTATCACCCACAGTCTAGTGGTCAAGTAGAACTAAGTAACAGAGAGCTGAAATTAATTTTGCCAAAGACTGTTAATAGGTCTAGAAAGAATTGGTCCAAGAAACTTGATGATTCATTATGGGCCTATAGAACTACATACAAAAATCCTATGGGTATGTCTCCATATAAAATGGATTATCGAAAAGCATGTCACTTACCTCTTGAGCTAGAACATAAAGCATATTAGGCTATTAAAGAGCTCAATTATGATTTCAAACTTTTCGGTGAGAAGAGGTTATTTGACATTAGCTCGCTTGATGAATGGAGAACCCAAGCTTATGAGAATGCCAAGCTATTTAAATAAAAGGTTAAAAGATGGCATGACAAAAGGATACAAAAGCGTGAGTTTAATGTAGGTGATTATGTCTTTCTATACAACTCTCGTTTAAGATTTCTTGCAGGAAAACTTCTCTCTAAATGGGTAGGCCCTCACATTATAGAGGAGGTCTATCATTCCAATGCCATAAAAATCAACAACTTCGAAGGCACGAATCCGAAGGTGGTGAACGGTCAAAGAATCAAGCATTATATCTCAGGTAAACCTATGAATGTTGAAACCAATGTTATTGAAACCGTAATCCCGAAGGAATACATAAGGGACACTTTCCAGAACGATCCAGACACCAAAAAGGAAGAGGTATGTGGTACGGGAAGTAAACCGACTCCAAAACAGTTATAATGGCAATTTTTTACCGTTTTGGAATATTTAGAAAAATAGAAAAATAAGAGGCAGTCCGGAAGAGACACGAGGCGTCCACGAGGGTGGAGGGCGTGCCCTACCCCCTTGGGCGCGCCCCTGCCTCATGGTCACCTCGTGTGTCTCCCGCACTCTGATTTCTTACACGTTACTTCTTTTGGTCGGTAAAAATTCATTATATATTCTACCGAAGGTTTTGACCACCGCACCACGCGAATATCCTCTGTTTTTGTTTCGAGCTGTTGTTTCTGACAGATTTTTCATCATGACATCCTCAAGCACCCCCAAGGACAAGTTCTTCGAGAAGGTCATCAACCCCTACCTCACGGAGGTGCTGCACATACGTGATGTTGAGGGACCAAGGAGGACCGGAAGCGTGGAGACAAGACTCGAAGCATTGGAGCAGCAAGTTTTCAAGTGCCAAGGTATGGTGGAACGAGGACTCAACGCCAACCACATGATGATCACGGAGCTCGCCAACAATCACAAGCTGGACGCCAAGATCGTTGGGGAGGCTATCTCCGATCTCCAAGAGAAAATCGAGCACCTCCAAGACCAGATCTATGACCTGCAAAACCAAAACTATGAGTATGAATATAGATTCAAGAAGATGAGTTTGGCTGCAGATTTGAGGATCCCGGAGACTCGATCATCCTTCTACGATGGTGAGCCCATGCCTTAGAAGATGGACGACAATCCTACATCATCAAATATTACATCACCACCTCCGAAGAAGGAGACATAATCATATGGGTATGGGCACTCCCCTTGGCAACTACCTAGCTTGGGGGAGGTGCCCCGGTATCGTATCACCATCACACTCCTATCTTTACCTTTTTCTTAGTTCGATCCTTTTGGTAATAGCTTGATCTAGTAGAATAAAGTTAGCAAGATCTAGTTGTGAGCTTTTTGTTTGTGATCTTTATCTTTGTAACCAAGTCCGTGAGCTATATAATAAAGATTAGTCTTGAGTCAAGGGCTTGATTTCCTCACTTTGGTCATGAGAGAATAAAAGAAAATATAAAAAGTATCAAAGAGATCATATTGATCTTATGGGAAGTAATGACTTCACATATAAAGGGTATGATGAATAAAAGTTGTTGAGAGTTGACAAACATAGTTTTGGTCATCATTGCAATTAATAGGAAGTAATAAAGAAATAGAGGTTGCACATACAAATATACCATCTTGGACATATTTTATGATTGTGAGCACTCATTAAAATATGACATGCTAAAGAGTTGATGTGGACAAGGAAGACAACATAAAGGGTTATGTTTTCTTATATCCAAAATAAAGTATATTGTCATGGATCATCCAACATGTTGAGCTTGCCTTTCCCCCTCATGCTAGCAAAAACTCCTTGTACCAAGTAGAGATACTACTTGTGCTTTCATACATCTTTAAACCCAGTTTTTCCATGAGAGTCCACCATACCTACCTATGGATTGAGTAAGATCCTTCAAGTAAGTCGTCATTGTTGCAAACTCTCTAAAATATGCATGATTTATTAGTGTGGAGGAAATAAGCTTTACACGAACTTGTGATATGGAAGTAATAAAAGCGACGGACTGCATAATAAAGGTCCTTATCACAAGTGGCAACATAAAGTGATGTTCTTTTGCGCTAAGATTTTGCGCATCCAACCATAAAAGCACATGACAACCTCTGCTTCCCTGTGCGAAGGGCCTATCTATTATTCTTGCCTTATAAGAGTCAAGGTGAAAATCACCTTTCCTTTTTACATTTTATCCTTTGGCAAGCACATTGTGTTGGAAAGATCCTGACATATATACCCACTTGGATGTAAGATATCATAATCTATTACTGTTGACATTACCCTTGAGGTAAAAGGTTGGGAGGCAATACCATAAGCCCCTATCTTTCTCTGTGTTCGATTAAAACTACATACCCATAAGTATTGAGTGAGTGTAAGCAATTGTGAAAGACTATATGATAGTTGAGTATGTGGGCTTGGTGGAAAGCTCTTATATTGACTCTTTCCGATGTTACGATAAATTGCAATTGCTTCAATGACCGAGATCATAGTTTGTTGGTTTCCAATGAAGTTTCTGAGTCATACTTGACATTGTGAATGAATTGTTACTTTAGCATAAGAATCATATGACAATATATGTGTGTTGTTGTTATAAGAATGATCATGATGCCCTCATGTCCGTATTTTATTTTTATCGACACCTCTATCTCTAAACATGTGGACATATTTTTCGATTTCGGCTTTCGCTTGAGGAAAAGCGAGGTCTAAGCTTGGGGAGTTGATACGTCCATTTTGCATCATGCTTTTATATTGATATTGATTGCACTATGGGCAGTTATTACACGTTATGTCACAATACTTATGCCTTTTCTCTCTTATTTTACAAGGTTTACATGAAGAGGGATAATACCGGCAGCTGGAATTCTGTGCTGGAAATGGAGCAAACATTGGAGACCTATTCTGCACAACTCAAAAAGCTCTGAAACTCCACTAAACACTGTTTCAGAAAATATAAAGAATACCTGGCGAAAGATATCTGCCAGGGGGGCCACCACCTGTCCACGAGGGTGGGGGGCGCCCCCCCCTCTAGGCGCGCCCCTGCCTCATGGGCCAGTCGGTGACCCTCCCAATACCCATCTTCTCCTATATGAGGTGTTTTGACCTAGAAAAAATCATAAGAAGTCTTTCGGGACCAGACGCCGCCGTCTCGAGGCGGAATCTTGACGGAACCAATCTAGGGCTCCGCCGGAGCAGTTCTGCCGGGGATACTTCCCTCCGGGAGGGGGAAATCATCACCGCCGTCATCACCAACGACTCTCCCATCTTGGGGAGGGCTATCTTCAGCAGCATCTTCACCAGCACCATCTTCTCTCAAATTCTAGTTCATCTCTTGTATCCAATCTTTGTATCAAAACCTCAGATTGGTACCAGTATGTTGCTAGTAGTGTTGATTACTACTTGTAGTTTATGCTAGTTGGTTTACTTGGTGGAAGATCATATGTTTAGATCCATTATGCATATTAATACCCCTCTGATCATGAACAATATTATGTCTTGTGAGTAGTTACTTTGGTTCCTGAGGACATGGGAGAAGTCTTGCTATGAGTAGTCATGTGAATTTGGTATTCGTTTGATATTTTGATGAGATGTATGTTGTCTGTCCTCTAGTGGTGTCATGTGAACGTTGACTACATGACACTTCACCATTGTTTGGTCCTAGAGGAAGGCTTTGGGAAGTAATAAGTAAATGATGGGTTGCTAGAGTGACAGAAGCTTAAACCCTAGTTTATGCGTTGCTTCGTAAGGGGCTGATTTGGATCCATGTGTTTCATGCTATGGTTAGGTCTACCTTAATACTTCTTTTGTAGTTGTGGATGCTTGCAATAGAGGTTAATCATAAGTGGGATGCTTGTCTAAGTAAGGACAGCACCCAAGCACCGGTCCACCCACATACCAAATTATCAAAGTACCGAACGCGAATCATATGAACGTGATGAAAACTAGCTTGACGATAATTCCCATGTGTCCTCGGGAGCGTTTACCTTCATATAAGAGTTTGTCCAGGCTTGTCCTTTGCTAGAAAAAGGATTGGGCCATCTTGCTGCACCTTATTTACTTTTACTATTTGTCACTTGCTACCAATTACCTTATCACCAAACTATCTGTTACCGATAATTTTAGTGCTTTCAGAAAATACCTTACTGAATACTGCCTATCATTTCCTTCTGCTCCTCGTTGGGTTCGACACTCTTACTTATCGAAAGGACTATGATAGATCCCCTACACTTGTGGGTCATCATAGGGCACGCCCCCTACCTTATGGGCCCCTCATGCCTCCCATGACGGACTTCTTCCACCTATAAATACTTATATATTCCAGAAACATCAGAACATCCATCGAAACCACTTTCCGCCGCCGTAACCTTCTGTTCTTGCGAGATCCTGTCGGGGACGAACCGATCGACAACTATGTGATCACTGGAATCCCTTCTATGGTTGACGGGCGTGGGGTTGTGCAAAGAGCGGGTCTAGGAGTCAGCACAAGGATCATTTACCCAAGTTTGGGCTGTGAAGATGCGTAATACCCTAGTCCTGCTTTGATGTGTATTTGAGTGTTCTGGAGCTCTTGAACTAGCTACGGTCCGTGCCTAGTCCAAAAGATCTGAATCCTTCTCTAGTATGCCTCGGGCCTCCTTTTATAGTCAAAAGAGGTTGCCACAGTGGCACATAGGAGGTGGAAAGGTATACATTGTACAAGCTTATCTCCTGCCATTACGGGACAAGACACATTAAATGCGCTACTTAGGTGTCCACTCGCTTTATCGGGGACGACAACGAGGCCCGTCCTGTCCACCGCCGCTCCGTTTGGCTGCGACGCGTGTCCAGGCCAACGAGGCATGCAGCGCCATGTAGATTGGCAAGCAGCTGAGATGGCATGGTGGTAGGGTCTTCACGAAGATCTGCATGCCACCATGCAGGTGCTTGATAATACGTCTCCTTCGTATCTATAATTTTTTATTGTTCCATGCCAATATTCTACAACTTTCATATACTTTTGGCAACTTTTTATACTAATTGTTGGGACTAACATATTGATCCAGTGCCTAGTGCAAGTTCCTGTTTGTTGCATGTTTTTTGTTTCGCAGAATATCCATATCAAATGGAGTCCAAACGGAATAAAAATGGACGGAGATTTTTTTGGGAATATATGTGAATTTTGGGAAGTGGAACCAACATGAGACGATGCCCGAGTGGGCCACCAGGCAGGGGGCCCGCCCTGGGCCCTCGTGGCCACACCGTAAGGCGGTTGATGCCCTTCTTTCGCCGCAAGAAAGCTAATATCCGGATAAAAATCGTGTCAAAAAATCAGCCCAATCGGAGTTACGGATCTCCGGGAATATAAGAAACGGTGAAGGGCCAGAATCTAGGAACGCAAAAATAGACAGAGATAGAGAGACATATCCAATCTCGGAGGGGCTCTCGCCCCTCCCACGCCATGGAGACCACGGACCAGAGGGGAAACCCTTCTCCCATCGAGGGAGAAGGTCAAGGAAGAAGAAGAAGGAGGGGGGCTCTCTCCCCGTCGCTTCCGGTGGCGCCAGAGTGCCACCGGGGCCATCATCGTGTGACGGCGATCAACACCAACACCTCCGTCATCTTCACCAACATCTCCATCACCTTCCCCCATCTATCTACAGAGGTCCACTCTCCCGCAACCCGTTGTACCCTCTACTTGAACATGGTGCTTTATGCTTCATATTATTATCCAATGATGTGTTGCCATCCTATGATGTCTCAGTAGATTATCGTTGTCTTATCGGTGATTCATGAATTGCTATGATTGATTTTAATTGCTTGTGGTTATGTTGTTGTCCTTTGGTGCCCATCATATGAGCGCGCGCGTGGATCACACCATAGGGTTTGTTGTATGTTGATAGGACTACGTATTGGAGGGAAAGAGTGACAGAAACTTCAACCTAGCATAGAAATTGATGCATACGGGATTGAAGGGGGACCAATATATCTTTATGCTATGGTTGGGTTTTACCTTAATGAACATTAGTAGTTGCGGATGCTTGCTAATAGTTACAATCATAAGTGCATAGAATTCCAAGTAACGGATGACATGCTAGCAGTGGCCTCTCCCACATAAAACTTGCTATCGGTCTAGTAACGTAGTCAATTGCTTAGGGGCAAGTTCGCAACACCTACCACCACTTTTCCACACTCGCTATCATTAAATTTATTGCTTCTTTATCTTAACAACCCCTAGTTTATATTTATGTGTTCTTTAAATTCTTGCAAACCTATCCCACAAAAACCACAAAGTACTTCTAGTTTCATACTTGTTCTAGGTAAAGTAAACGTCAAGCGTGCGTAGAGTTGTATCGGTGGTCGATAGAACTTGAGGGAATTTTGTTCTGCCTTTTGCTCCTCGTTGGGGTCGACACTCTTACTTATCGAAAGAGGCTACCACTGATCCCCTACATTTGTGTGTTATCAAGACCTTTTTCTGGCGCTGTTGCCGGGGAGCAATAGCGTGGGGTGAATATTGTCGTGTGTGCTTGTTTGCTTTATCACTAAGTATATTTTATTTGCTTTTCTAAGTTGTTCTCTATCTTTGGTTATGGATATGGAACACGAAATACCAAAAAACTTAGGTGTACTTGCTACTCACGGAGATGGGGAACCTCCTAAAACCCTCAATGCTCATTATGTGAAAGATATTATGTACGACTTTGATAATCCTGAGAAAACCCCATTCAACTATGTAATGGGAGTAACGTTGGATCAACGTGAATATTTTAGGGATTATCGCTTGACACAAAAAGGGAAACTGTTATGGGATCAAATTCATTTGTTGCATTGGTATGCTCGTCAACTATGCTTGAGATATGATTGTACTTGTTGCTCTAGGATGAAGGCTCCATAGCTTTCCTTCTCATGCAAATTTTATGATAATGAAACCTTAGCTTCTTATGCTAATGGTATATATATGATTATTATGATGTGGAACAAATTGAAGAATTCGTTGCTTTTAAGGGTGCTTATGAAATTGAATCTCTGTTTAAAAAGAATGATGCTTTTGATGATGATGTTTCTAGGCTAGAAAATCTTACTATATTGAAATATTGCTATTTGAATTATGAATATAACTCCAATATTGATGCGTTTATTGAGAAAGTCTCCGCTGTCCAAGAAGAGACTAATACTGATGACATTGTGAGCTCATTAGATGAAAAAGATGACAAGGAGAGTGAAGAACAAAAGGAGGAAGAGCGGATTAGCTACCTGTTCCCACCTTCTAATGAGAGTAACTCTTCAACTCATACATTGTTTATTTTCCCTTCGTGCTTACCGAAGGACGAATGCTATGATGATTGCTATGATCCCTTGGATTCTTTTGAAATATCCCTTTTTGATGATGCTTGCTATGCTTGTGACCAAGATGCCAATATGAATTATGCTTATGGAGATGAACTTGCCATATGTCCTTATGTTAAATATGATATTGTTGCTATTGCACCCACTCATGATAGTCCTATTATCTTTTTGAGTTCTCCAAACTACACTGTATCGGAGAAGTTTGCACTTATTAAGGATTATATTGATGGGTTGCCTTTTTCTGTTACACATGATGATTTTGATTAATATAATATGCATGTGCTTGCTGCTCCTACTTGCAATTATTATGAGAGAGGAACTACATCTCCGCCTCTCTATGTTTCCAACATGATAAAATTGCAAGAAACTGCTTATACTATGCATTGTCCTTTACTTGATGTGCATGAATTGTTCTTGTATGACATGCCTATGCATAGGAAGAGAGTTAGACTTTGTTGTTTCATGACACATATCATTTTGTGCTCACTACTAAAAAACAAATCATTGTTAATTAAAATTGGCTTTGATATACCTTGGGATCCGGGTGGATCCATTACATGAGCACTATATGCCTAGCTTAATGGTTTTAAAGAAAGCACTGCCAGGGAGACAACCCGGAAGTTTTAGAGAGTCATTTATTTCTCTTGAGTGCTTAAAACAAGAAAATAAATAGCGGAACCTAAAAGTTTTACAAAAAGAAAAGCGAAAGTGAGAAAGACGAGCATTGTTAAAGTGGGAGCTAGCCTTGAACTTTGTTCATGCCCATGGAAACTTTGTGAGCCTTGATTACAGAAACTTTTCAATAAAAATAAGTATCCCCTTGTACAATTCCTTTATAAAAATAAGAGTTTCCTTTAGGATGATTAAACCGCTTGTTGGTTTGTGCGATGCAAAAACAAAAACTTTGGCTGTAGTGCGTGATTTTACTCTTTTTTTACTGGAACGTCGAAAGGATCTGAAACTTTTTGCAAAGTCTTGCTATACAAATTGTTGTTTTTTCCTAATTTTTCCATAATTTTTAGGGTTACAGAAGTATGGTTAATGTTCAGATTACTATAGACTGTCATGTTTTTACAGATTGTTGTTATAGCTTCATTATTTGCATATGTTTGAATTCTTGTTGATGCCTCCTTGACTTGGGGCCATAGAATTATGATAGAATACAGTGGGTAATGTTTGTTTATAATTATACAATAATGTTAGAGCAGTGCATGATGTGATTTTATTGATCATATGCACTAACCCCGCCACTAAAAGTGTGGCTAAGTTTTGTGTGGATGAAGTGTTCGAAGACTGAGGATGTGTCGATGTGAGAAGAAGGAGGAGAGGCAAGAGCTCAAGCTTGGGGATGCCCAAGGCACCCCAAGTAAATATTCAAGGAGACTCAAGCGTCTAAGCTTGGGGATGCCCCGGAAGGCATCCCATATTTCTTCAACAAGTATCGGTATGTTTTCGGATTCGTTTTGTTCACATGATATGCGTAAATTCTTGGAGCGTCATGTGCTTTTTCTTTTTCTTTTAATAAATGCACCATGCTGGTATGAGATAGTCCTTGCTTGATTTATAGAATGCTCTTTGCACTTCACTTATATCTTTTGAGTATGGCTTTATAGAATGCTTCATGTGCTTCACTTATATCATTTGAAGTTTGGATTGCCTGTTTGTCTTCACATAGAAAACCGCCATTTGTAGAATGCTCTTTTGCTTCACTTATAATTGTTAGAGCGTGGACATAACTTTTGTAGAAAGAATTAAAACTCTCTTGCTTCACTTATATCTATTTAGAGAGTTGACAGGAATTGGTCATTCACATGGTTAGTCATAAAATCCTACATAAACTTGTAGATCGCTGGATATGATATGTTTGATTCCTTGCAATAGTTTTGCGATATATAGATGCTAATATGTGGGAGGTACTAGTGAATGATTGTGGTCTAGTAAAAATATTGGTGTTAAGGTTTGTGATTCCCGAAGCATGCACGTATGGTCTCCTAACTATGAAACCAAATTGGCGCGCATTGTATTTTGATTGTTTATCTTTGCGTGAAGGTCGGGGGCGCGCGAGGGTTAACTCCTACCAACCTCCCCCCTAGGAGCATGCGTCGTAGTATTTTTGCTTCGAGGGCCAATAGATTTTTCGCAATAAGTATGTGAGTTCTTTATGACTAATGTTGAGTCCATGGATAATACGCACTCTCACCCTTCCACCATTGCTAGCCTCTCTTGTACCGCGCAACTTTTGCCGGTACCATACACCCACCATATACCTTCCTCAAAATAGCCACCATACCTACCAATTATGGCATTATCATAGCCATTCCGAGATATATTGCCATGTAACTCCATCGTTACGTTTATTATGACATGCACCATCATTGTCATATTGCCTTGCATGATCGTAAGATAGCTAGCATGATGTTTCCATGGCTTGTCCGTTTTTTGATGCCATTGCTACTCTAGATCATTGCACATCCCCGTACACTGTCGGAGGCATTCATATAGAGTCATATTTTTGTTCTAGTATCGAGTTGTAATATGGAGTTGTAAGTAAATAGAAGTGTGATGATCATCATTATTAGAGCATTGTCCCTTGAAAAAAAAGAAAAAAAAAGGCCAAAAGAATAGAAAAAAAAGAAAGGCCAAATAAAAAAAGGAGAAAGGCCAAATAAAAAAAGGAAGGCCATAAAAAAGAAAAAAAAGAAAAGGAAAAAAAGGGGACAATGCTACTATCTTTTTCCACACTTGTGCTTCAAAGTAGCACCATGATCTTCATGATAGAGAGTCTCCTATGTTGTCACTTCCATATACTAGTGGGAATTTTCATTATAGAACATGGCTTGTATATTCCAACGATGGGCTTCCTCAAATGCCCTAGGTCTTATTGAGCAAGCAAGTTGATGCACACCCACTAGTTTACTTTTGAGCTTTCATACACTTATAGATCTAGTGCATCTGTTACATGGCAATCCCTACTCACTCACATTGATATCTATTGATGGCCATCTCCATAGCCTATTGATACGCCTAGTCGATGTGAGACTTTCTCCCTACTTTTGTCTACTACAACCTACTATTCCACCCATAGTGCTATATCCATGGCTCACGCTCGTGTATTGCGTGAAGAGTTGAAAAACTTCGAAAAAGTAAAGTATGAAAAGAATTGCTTGGCTGACACCAGGATGGGCATGATGGGTACCTTGTGTTAAGAAAAGGGAGCATAAAAGACTATATGATTTTGTAGGGATAACGTTCTTTAGCACTGATATTTTGAAAGACTTGATTGTTTGTTGGGATGCCCGAGTATTAAATTCTTTTATGTCAAATGATAGACTATTGCTTTGAATCACTCGTGTCTTAATATTCATGCCATGATTAGATTTGTCGGGGGAAACTGTCCACCACGAGCACCTATGGGACCGGAGCCCCTTGTACGTTGCGGTAAGGGAGAGGAGGGAGCACAAAGAGCAGATCGAGGAGAACACGCGGGCAGTTTACCCAGGTTCGGGCCGCGACGGACGCGTAAAACCCTACTCCTGCTTAGATTGTATTGAGTGTTGGAGCTCGGGAGCTTGAAGAACTAGCTACACCGAGCGAGAGAGCTGTCTAGGTTCCGAACCCTTTCTACGTTGTGCATGGGCCTCCTTTTATAGCTCAAGGGGTCACCGACAGGTGCCAACGTAGAAGAAGGGCAAAAATGTAACTTTGGTGGTAGTTGTAACAGTGCGGGAACAGTGCGTGAACAGTGGATGAACAGTGGTCATCACCTACTTTGACAGTGGGGGACAAGAGCATTAAATGCCCGTCGCCGTCGACCCCAAAAGCGCCCGCCCGTGCGTCTCCGTTCGCCACGGCGGTAGCCTCGTCACCGTGGAGTGCCACCGTGTCCCCCAGGCTGCACAGCCATCCGCCACGCGTCCCTGGAAAGACCCCAGGGCGACGCGTGGGCCGATGAGCTGGAGCGCGGGCACACAGCGTGAGTTCCCCCCGGCAAGCACCTTGCCGGGGCCTTGACCTTGCCGGGCCCTGGAGCTTGCCGCTCCCCGGGCCCTGCCGGGGCGCATGCTGCGCCGAGGCATGTCTTCTGAGATGCAGTCTTCTGGTCTTCCTGGCAAGCTCCTCTTGCCAGGGTCTTGCGTTAACGTGATAGTCTTGAGCCTGGGACGGCCTTCCCGGCAAGCTCCACTTGCCGGGGTCTTGATCTTCTGACTCGTATACTTTGTTTTTGAATGGCTTAATAAGGACCAGAGAGGTTTCCGGCAAGCACGTGGTAGACCCTGCCGCGGGAAGCTGCCACTGCCCGTGCACAAGTTGGGGTACTAAGGTACCCCTATCTTAATACACCGACAGGAGCCCCCGGGCCTGGGCCACACACGGTGCCGAGCGCTGTTGGGCCAGGCCCAAAATAGTGCACGGGCACGCGCGGCCCACGGCGAGCCGTAATTCCCCTTCCGCATCTGCCGCGTCCCTCCCTAACGGCACGCGTCGATTACGGCATCGTGGGAGAGATCGTGGCCATGTTCTTTAATGGGAAATGCGGAGCGTCCCCCACTTCCCCCCTTAAAAGCAGAGGAAGCAGGGGCCGTTACCTTACTTCGTCTTCATTGCTTCTTCCACCTCCAGAAATCCCCCTCTACGCTCCGCCTCCACACCTCCTCCGCCGTCTTCCGCATCCGCGGCGCCGCCGAACTCCTCGCCCCTTTACCTCGCCGCCTCCGCCATGGCCCCGAAGACCGAGAAGGCGAAGGCGGAGAAGGCCAAGAAAGAGAAATCCGAGCAGGTGGCGAAGCTTGCTCTCCTGCGGAAGAGGAATGTCGTCTTCGCGCCAAGGCTCGGCGCAAGGGAGCTCTGGAACAAGTACTACCTCTTCTGGGCCAAGAAGACCAAGGCGCATCCTCGCACCAGAGTCTACCCGGCCGCCGCCCGAGATCTGTACCCCGGCGGGTATTTCTTCTTCGCTGTCTTCTTTCACTGCGGCTTGTGCCCTCCGTTCTCGGAGTTTTTCTGCGACATCATGAACACCTACAACCTCCATCTCTTAGACTTCACCCCCAACGCCATCCTTACGATGGCGGTTTTCGTACATCTGTGCGAAAACTACATAGGGATATATCCAAACGTAGCACTCTTTCGGCATTTCTTCATGCCTAGAGTAGAGGCCGGCGCCCCCCTCTCCGGGGGGATCTCCTGGATCTTCCGCTTGAACAAGAAGGAATCTTATCTGAAAGGGGAGCTCCGCGGCAAGTGGGAGGAGTGGCGCGCGGATTGGTGCTGGGTAGTGGAGGACGAACCGCAGCCTTTCACTGCGCCGCGCACAACAGCTATAGTGCGCGGCAGGGACTGGAGTGATTTGGCCGCAGATGACGTCAAGCTCAACGTTGCCCTTGTCAGGATACTTCGTCTCCGGACAGCCAAGTTGACCATCGGAGAAGTAGGGGCAGATTTCCTCCGCCGCCGCATTGCCCCTTTACAGGAGAGGAAAAGGCCAGCATGGGAGTTCGGCAATGCGGCGGACATTATGAGGCTGCGCCCAGGGTTGAACTTCAACTTCACGTCGCTGGAGCTGAAGGGGATGGTCCGGGAGCTTTTTAAGCACGATCCGGCCCATCCGGAGTGGTTTAGACCTCCCCGGGGAGTGGTGCCGCTGTGCAACAGCACCGCCCGGGATGCCTTGCGTGCGATGATGCCCGCGTGTGACTCTCATGGCGTCGACCCAACATGGATAGTGCCCACGCCGGACGCCATTATGAGTTTCTTTGATAACTTGGTCGAGGTGCCGAAGAACACCGAAGAGGTCAGGGGTCTCACCCGGGCCACCACGGATCGGGAGATAGCTTATATTGCTACCCGGGTAGAAGAGGCCGCCGCAGCCGCAGCGGTAGGAGACTTCGGGTTCACCGTTGACGAGGCAGAGGCCGAGGACGCGTCGTGCCAGGCCGAGGAGGCAGAGATACGGAGACTTCTCAAACTTCCGCCCGACGAGCTCGCCGGGGTCCCTTCTCTGAGGCATGCCGGGATCCCCGGAGTTGTGAGCGAGGCCGCGGCAAGAGGCGATGTCGCCGGAGGAAGCAGAGGTGCCGGAGGGAGCGGAGCCACCGGAGGGAGCAGGGCCGCGGGGCAGGGTGCTGGGCCCAGCGAGCCCACCGAGGAGGAGGAGGAGGAGGACGCCGGAGCCGATGAGGATATTGGCGGATCTCTGGGGCTAGACGATGTCTCCTCGTCCTGGGAGAGCTCTCCGCCCCGGGCAAGTCCCAAGCGAACTCCGTTGAAGCGCCTCCGCAAGGCGCCAACAGCGACGAGGACACAGGCGCCCCGACAACAGCCTGCTCGCCGGGTGATGCGAGCCACCAGGGGGAGCCAGGCTGCGACGGAGGCGCCCCGCACATCAGCCGCGACGGAGGCGCCCCGCGCAACAGCTGCGGCGGAGGCGCCCCATGTGCCAGCGCCAAGTGGAGGGGGATCCTCTCGGCGCCTACGGAGGCTGGGTCTTCGCAGCCCCCAGCCCCGGAGACCGCCAAGCGCCCGAGGGAGCCTTCTCCTCCTGCTCCTCGCGCGGGGGCACCTCAGGTGGAGTTCGACTTCTCCGCCCTGAGCGACGACGACGACGACGAGGAACAGGAGTAAGCACTTGTATTTTGTAGCTTTTTCAATTCTGTCTTGATTCTTTCGTTGATGATTCTGATCTTGTTTCTTGATTTTCCTGCAGGACCCTGACCCAGCGGATGGCGAAGAGGGCCAAGGTCCCCGTGGTCGAGGTCGAGGACGACTCGCCCGTCGCGGCGACAAGGGACGCGCCGGCGACGAACTTGCCGGACCCAAGCGCTGCTCCGAGGAGCAGCCCCCAGCGCAGCCCCCAGCGTAAGTCTGGGCTTGATCTTTCCGCTTGTCGGGCGCGCATGAGGTCTTTGCTTGATATTAACGTTTTGATGCTCTGTTTGTCTTGCTTGTCTTGTGCAGAAACAGAGCCGCAGCCGCATGGGCAACCAGAGGTCACGCCCGAGGAGCTGCTGATCCCACCCTCCCCGCCAAGGACAAACTCCCCGGCGAGGGAGGATGTTCCGCCAAGGACGGGCTCCCCGCCAAGGGCGGGCAGCCCGACAAGGGTGGCCACCCTGCCAAGGGAGGGCACGGGCGGCCCTCCGCCAGCAGGAGCCACCGCTCCACCGCCAAGGGAGGACTCCCCGGCGAGGGAGCCAGTCGTTGGGGATGTCCGCGAAGGTAAGTTTTGTAGCTTCATCTTCTTGGACTTGTCTTTTTGGATATTTGCTTGATCTTCTTTCTTTTCTTCTTCTTCTGTTAGATCCTCCTCCCCCGGAGCGGATGGAGACGGAGGTCATCGTCGAGGAGGAGGGCGCGCAAGGCGACGCCGGCAACGCCACTGTCGTCGAGGACATGGCGGGAGCCGACGAGCCTGCCGCGGAGGAGACTGTCCCGACCGCAGACGCAGCGGCCGGGGAGGGGGACGGCGGCCACACTGCCGGCCCGGAGGCGGCAGGAGCGTCGAGCGCTGCGCCGGCCGTCGACCCCTTCGCCGGCAAGGAGCAGTCGAGTTTCTATCTTGAGGCCCCCGGTGGCGTTTTCATTCAAGTGCCATGGGGATCCTCGTCGCGAGCCCCCGTGGAGGGGGAGACCTTTGATGGAGAGGTCCTCGCCTCCGCGGGGTTGAAGATCGTTGAAGCGCCCGGCGGAAACGACGAGCCGGAGGAGGAGAAGCTGCTTCGCCAGCTCCTGGCCCTTTACCGGGCCAGGCAGGCGAAGCTGGACTCCCGAGAAGCCCTCACCGCCAAGGCCGCAGCAGACTTGGAGAAGCGTGCCGTGGAACTCCGTGCAGCCAACCAGGCGGCCCTCCGCGACTTGGCGGAGGAGCGCGAGAGGCTTGCCGGAGAGCAGCAGGAGTTCCTCCTGGAGAAGGCTGAGGCCGAGGAGCAGCAGCGGCTGGTCGGTGAAGAGCTGTCCCGGCGAGAAGGAGAGCTCACCCAGCGGAAGGTCGACCTCGACGCCCACGAGGAAGACCTTACCGCCCGGGAGCAGGCCCTTGGCGGAGAGCTGAAGGAAGCGAAGGCCGCCGCAGCCACCGCGGAGACCGCCAAGAAGGACCTCGAAGCTAAGGTGGTGCAGCTGGAGGAGTACCTGAAGGCGAGCACGGAGAGGGTCACCGCGCTCAACATAGAGCGCGAGAAGCACGCCCATACCAACTCAGAACTCCAGGTACGCCTCTCCAAGCAGGGCGACGAGCTCAAAGCCGCAAAGGACTCAATTGCTGATCTGGAGCTGAAAGTCTCTACGTTGACCAACTCGCTGGACGCCGCCCGGGGTCGCGAAACCAAGCTGAAGGACGAGCTCCACAAGGAGCGAGGCCTGGTGGAGAGCGCCGCCACTTCAGCTAACAACTTCCGCCGGACCGTCAAAATATGGACTGAAGATCTGGTGGCTTCTGCTGGCAACATCGACAAGGAGCTGATGGCGTTGAGGGTGGAACACCTCATATACTCTCCGGATCCAAATCTCCCCCACAGCGCCAAGCTCAGTCTTTTCTTCAGGGGGATCGCGCCGGCACTCGCACGTCTGCAGCAGAAGCTCCCCGCGCAGCTGGCCGAGGAGTCGCGCCAACTCTGCGCGGGGACCCTGGAGCGCGTCTTGACCAAGATTGTTTACCGCAATCCTGGTATTAATCTCGTCAACGTCCTCCGCAGCTTGCCGGCCGACGCAGATCAGGAGGCCCTGAAGGCGCAGGTCGCCCACATCATCGCCAAGGTGAACAAGATCTCCAGGCGTGAAGGCGACCGCGTAGATTAGGCCTCTTTCTTTTTATTTCCCTTGCTGCTGCAAAGTGTGCCATGGACATGAATCTATTAGTGATTGCGACAAGTTATCCCTTGTAATATATTATCTTATTTTGAGCAATCAGTGCAATGTTATCTCCCTTGCTTTGGTCCTTTACTTTGTATGCTTTTAACCCTACGCTTCCAGGGGACTCGCCGGCAAGGGACCCTTGCCGCGAGGGCTGAGTGCTGGACTCTGAGCAGCCTGCTGGCAAAGGCCTTACCGGTAAGCAACCTTGCCGCAGCTAGCCGCAACGCACTTAGCTTGCTGAGCGAACTCGAAAACGAAGTAAGGGCGCGACACTTGTCGCAGCTCACTTAAGTCGTTGAGCGTACTCGAAAACAAGGTAAGGGTGCGTCTAGCCGCGGGTAGGTTCCTCCGCGCACAGGTTTTCCATACAAAGTGTGGTTGTTCAAGGAAGATAACCAAAATTTAAAAATTTGAACTGCTCAAATTCTGGTAACTTAGCTTTCATATATTGCTTGCTTCCCCGACAAGGCTTCTCTTTCTTGAACAGCGCTTGGTTTATCCTTCATCTCCTTTCCCCCCGGCAAACTTGTGCGCGAGGAACATTCCTTCTGCTTAAGAGGGAAAGAAAAAGAGGAGGGAAAACAAGTATATGGCCTTTCGGCGTGCTGATGCTTACCAGGTACGTGTGTTGCACAAGATGCCAAACAATGCATGCAAATAACGAAGAAAAGCATGGAAAAGGCAAATAGTGCAAAACACAAGAGCTTTACTGATGCACGGGATCTGCGCTCGGCTTTGTACAAAGGATTACATGCGACAGCGGCAAGACTTGTACAAAAGGGTGGTTGCCGGAGCGGATCACGGCAACCGCGCCTTATGGGTGAAACTTTCGAAGATGCTCTATGTTCCAGGAGTTGCTCACCGGTAAGCCTTCTTCGGTCTCAAGGCGGACAGCGCCAGGCCTTGTGACTTGTCTCACCCGATAAGGGCCTTCCCACTTCGGCGTCAACTTGTTGGAATTCTTGGCGGACTGAACACGCCGAAGAACAAGGTCGCCTTCCTCGAGACTCCTGGCCTTAACCTTGCGGCTATGATAGCGGCGCAAGGCTTGCTGGTATCGAGCAGCTCGTACAGCAGCCTGGAGACGTTCCTCCTCGAGGAGCAATGCATCATTTTGTCGCAGTTGCTCTTGCTCGAGCTCATCATAAGCGAGCACTCGAGGAGATCCGTATACGAGTTCCGTGGGGAGAACTGCCTCTGCTCCATAGACAAGAGCAAAGGGTGTCTGTCCGGTGGCTCGATTTGGTGTCGTTCTGATTGACCAAAGAGCCGCCGGCAACTCCTCTATCCAGTTTCTTCCGCACTTGCGCAGCCTGTCAAAGGTCCTTGTCTTGAGTCCGCGCAGCACTTCAGCATTTGCCCTCTCCACTTGACCGTTGCTCCTCGGGTGAGCAACAGAAGCGAAGCAGACCTTGGTTGAGTCAGCTTGAGCAGGAAGGTCCCTGGTTCCACAGGTAACTTCATCGCAGCACACTTTGAAAGGCCATCTGCAATTTCATTCTGAGCTCTTGGAACGTGCTTCATTTGCAGACCTTCAAAGTGTTCTTCAAGCTTCCTCACTTCATCTACATAAGCTTCCATCAAAGGGCTCTGGTAACTCTTGTTAATTTGTCGGACCACCAACTGAGAATCTCCCCGCACAATCAGCTTCTTAATCCCAAGTTCGGCCGCAATCCTGAGGCCGGCAAGCAAGCCTTCATACTCAGCAGTATTGTTTGTCGCTTGCTCCCTGGGAAAGTGCATCTGGATAACATACTTGAGGTGCTCTCCGGTGGGCGCTATGAGTACCACGCCGGCACCGGCGCCTTGCAGCGAGAAGGCACCATCAAAGTACATTACCCATTCACTCGTCGCTTCTTGTGCGGGTACGCTTGTCTCTGGAACTTCTTCATCGGGCGTTGGGGTCCATTCAGCTATGAATTCTGCCAAAGCTCGGCTCTAGATAGTTGAAGTACTCTCAAACTTGAGACCAAAGCTCGACAGCTCCAATGCCCACTCAACGATCCTGCCTGTTGCTTCTGGATTTTGCAATATCCTCTTCAACGGAAAGCGAGTGACCACTGTTATCTCATGTGCTTGGAAGTAATGGCGCAGCTTTCTCGAGGCCATGAGGAGGCCGAAAAGCAACTTCTGCACCCCGGAGTATTAAAAGGGAACTCACAAAATACACCGGGCGCTGCACCATCTTTCTTCGCACTTCTCCTTGTTCCTACGCAGAGTTGTCCTTGTCGGGGCCAGAGCTTGTCGGAGCAGCCCCCTGCTTGTCGCTGGATTCACTTGCCGGTGGTGCAGACTCTTCCTCTGCCTCCCTCTCCACTACCAACGCAGCACTAACAACTTGATTGGTTGCCGCTAAGTATAGCAGCAACTTCTCTTGTGGCCTAGGTGCGACAAGTATTGGAGTGGAGGATAGGTATCGTTTCAAGTCCTGCAGCGCTGCCTCCGCTTCCGGAGTCCATTTCATAGGACCTGCCTTCTTCAAGATTTTGAAGAAAGGTAGGGCGCGTTCTGCAGACTTTGAAATGAACCTACTGAGGGCAGCTACACAACCTGCAAGTCTCCTTACGTCCTTGACGCGCTTCGGGGCTTCGATCTGCTCGATGGCTTTTATCTTGTCGGGATTAGCTTCAATCCCCCTCTGGGACACAAAGAAACCGAGAAGCTTGCCAGAGGGGACTCCGAAGACGCACTTCTCGGGGTTCAACTTGAGCTGGATCTTGCGCAGGTTCTCAAAAGTTTCTTCCAAATCTTGAATCAGGGTATCCCTGCTCTTGCTCTTCACCACTATGTCATCCATGTAGGCTTCTATGTTTCTGTGGATCTGTGGCTCAAAAGCAGTGTGCACTACCCTTGCAAATGTAGAGCCTGCATTCTTCAATCCAAAGGGCATGCGTATGAAGCAATATGTGCCGCATGGAGTGATAAATGCAGTCTTCTCTTCGTCTTCCTTGGCCATGAAAATCTGGTGGTAGCCGGAATATGCATCAAGGAAGGAAAGTAGCTCACATCCGGCGGTGGAGTCAACAATCTGGTCAATGCGCGGCAAGGGAAATGGATCCTTGGGACATGCTTTATTCACATCGGTGAAGTCTATACACAGTCTCCACTTCCCGTTGGCCTTACGCACGACAACTGGATTTGCTAACCACGTGGGATGGATCACGCCTCTAACCAGGCCTGCTGCTTCTAGTTTCTTGATCTCTTCGGCAATGAATTCTTGGCGCTCCACGGCTTGCTTCCTGACCTTCTGCTTGACGGGCCGCGCATGAGGACAAACAGCAAGCTTGTGCACAATTACCTTCCTGGGAACACCGGGGATGTCAGATGGTTGCCACGCAAACACATCGACATTCGCCCGCAGGAAGGCAACGAGCGCGCTTTCCTATTTGCTGTCCAGGGTAGCACTGATGGTGAAGGTACCACCAGTGCCGTCCTCCTTGGCGGACACTTTCTTGGTTGCCGGTGGAGCGGCCATTCCCTTCTTGCACTTGCCGGTGGAGCTCGATGGAACGTCCTCGACGGCAGCGCAGCACTCCGAAGAGGTGTGTTTGCCGGAGTGGGTCCCAGAGCACTTGCCGGACTTGGTCTTGGTCTTCTTCTCCCCGGGAGCTTCAGCGGCAAGCATGCTGCTCTCCGCCACGGCTGCTGCATCCCGGTAGATCTTGTCGGCGCAGATAAGCGCGTCCTTCTTGTCGCCATGGACAGTGATGACGCTTATCGGCCCCGGCATCTTGAGTACATTGTAGGCATAGTGGGAAGCTGCCATGAACTTGGCGAGGGCAGGACGTCCAAGTATCCCATTGTATGGCAATGGGATGTCGGCAACATCGAAGGTTATCCTCTCCGTCCTGAAGTTCAGCTCCCCGCCAAAGGTCACTGGCAGAGTTATCTTCCCCTTGGGCTTGCTCCTCCCCGGGTTTATTCCTTGGAACGAACCGGTCTCTTCGAGCTCGCCATCTGGGATTTGGAGTTTCTTGATCACAGCTGAGGAGATCAAGTTCAGGCCGGCCCCGCCGTCAACTAACATTTTGGTGACCTTGAGGTTGCGGATAGTTGGTGAGACCAACATCGGCAAGCACCCGACCGCAGTAGTGCGGTCAGGGTGATCCTCAAGATCAAAAATGATGGGCGTGCTGGACCACTTCAGCAGCCTGCGCGACTCAACGGGCGGCTCTGCTGCGTTTACTTCCCGCACCCACTGCTTGAGTTGGCGGTGGGAAGTGTGCAGAGAGGCGCCTCCGTCAACACACAGGACTTCTGTGGCCTTCTGGAACTCCTGCTCGCTGTTATCACCTTCCTCCATGTCGTCGTCATCCTCTTCTTCTTCGTCCTTGTCGCGGCCCCGGGGAGGTCGATCACCTTGCCGCTGCTTGGCCTTGCCGCGGCGTCCTCCCCGGCCATTGAATGGCCGCTTCTTGCTTGGCTCTCCTCCGCCACCTTGGGCCTTCTCCTTGTCGCGCCGCTCGTATTCAGCTTTCTGCTGCTCTACGAGGTACTCGACGCGCTTGCAGTTCGAAAGGTCGTGACCCTTGGTGCGGTGGATCTTGCAGTATTGCTTGTCGGAGCCGTCCTGCTTGTCGGCTGCCGCTACAGGGGCAGGCTCCTTGCCGGATCCGCCGGCCTGTGCTGTCTTGGCGGGAGCCTCCTTGCCGGACTTCTCGACGACCAGCACTTCCTTGTTCTTCTTCTTTCTGTTGTTTCGCCGCCGGCTCTTCTTTGCCGGGGCGGCATCCTCGCTGTCGCTTCCCCCTGCGCCAGCATCCTCCTCGGGGAGTCTCCTCCCCTCTTCGGCGCGCGCGCACTTGTCAGCCAGAGCATAGAGCTCGCTGACATCCTGTATCTTGGTCATGGCCATCTCCTCACGCATGCGGCGGTTACGCACGTTCTGGTGGAACGCGCTGATAACCGCGGCAGGGTGGACGTCAGGGATATTGTGCTGCACGCGGCTGAATCGTTGGATGTACTTGCACAGGGTCTCTCCTTCCTTCTGGGCCAAGATGTGGAGATCACTCTCCTGGCCATGGGGTTTGTGGCCGCCTGTGAAGGCGCCAACAAATTGGTGGCACAGATCTGCCCATGAAGAAATAGAGCCTTCCGGCAAGTGCATAAGCCAAGAACGAACGTTTGGCTTAAGCACCAGCGGGAAGTAGTTCGCCAATATCTTCTCGTCGTGCCCCCCGGCAGCCTGCACCACGATGGTGTATATGCTGAGAAACTCCGAGGGGTGCGTCTTGCCGTCGTACTTCTCCGGTACGTCGGGCCTGAAGTTTTTCACGCTGGGCCACTGGACACGCCGCAGCTCACGGGTAAACGCAGGGCAACCTGCCGCGTACGGCAAGTCGCCTGGCTCACCGGGCGCGGGTGTGTCAACAGCGGTCCCAGCACGCTGATCTGATTGTCGCCGAGCTTCTCGGCGGCGCTCGATTGTTGTCCGAGCGTCTTCTTGTCGCTGGTCGTCAAGGACTTGGCGCTGGTCCCAACGAGCCCGCGGATCCGACGACGCCGTGGAGTCGTCGTCGACGTTAATCCGGCGGGGAGGCGTCTTCTGCTTCCACGGCGGGGTGTGCATGGTGGTTGCACCCCCGGCGGTCTTTTCGCCGTCGGCCTTCATCTTCTCGACTTGCCGTGGCCGCGAAGTCGCCGGCTGCTACGGCGTGTCGTTGTTGGCGAAGGCGATGAGGCTTTGGATTGTTGCCCTCCAGTCTTCGGCCTTGTCTGCCGCTGGAGGGAAGTCGAGGAGCAGTTGCGCTCTTGCGAGTGCTTCTGCTGGAGAGGAGGGGAGCGGGGACGAGCGGTGCGAGGAGCGGGATATGCTCGGACTCCTAACGGGGTTAGAAGGAGCAGGTTCCCGCCCCGGCGACCGCGCCTTGCTCGTGTCAGGACGGTGGCCCGGAGCATCCCGCGAAACTCCGGCTTGCCCTTGCCCCAGCAAGCGAATGGTACCTCCTGTACCACGGCGCTGCTGGGTTGTCGTTTGCTGAGATGGACGTGGCGCATCTACGGACACCGAGGCTCGGTCGTCCGTCTTGTCCTTAGATTTGGTGGTGCCGCGAGTTTCCTCACCGGCGACCACTTTTCCGCCGGCGTCTCCTCCACCCACCGTTGGTTCTGGTGGCGGTGGAACAGACGCAGACGGGCCTGCGACCTCCGAGGCTTTCTTCTTCGGGGCCATGCTGTTGTTGCTGGAGTTGATGAAGCTGGAGAGGTTGATGAAGAATGCGCCCGCGTGAACGCCGGATCAGGTCCGCACAACCTCGACGCCCCCTACCTGGCGCGCCAAAGATGTCGGGGGAAACTGTCCACCACGAACACCTATGGGACTGGAGCCCCTTGTACGTTGCGGTAAGGGAGCGGAGGGAGCACAAAGAGCAGATCGAGGAGAACACGCGGGCAGTTTACCCAGGATCGGGCCGCGACGGACGCGTAAAACCCTACTCCTGCTTAGATTGAATTGAGTGTTGGAGCTCGGGAGCTTGAAGAACTAGCTACACCGAGCGAGAGAGCTGTCTAGGTTCCGAACCCTTTCTACGTTGTGCATGGGCCTCCTTTTATAGCTCAAGGGGTCACCGACAGGTGCCAACGTAGAAGAAGGGCAAAAATGTAACTTTGGTGGTAGTTGTAACAATGCGGGAACAGTGCGTGAACAGTGGATGAACAGTGGTCATCACCTACTTTGACAGTGGGGGACAAGAGCATTAAATGCCCGTCGCCGTCGACCCCAAAAGCGCCCGCCCGTGCGTCTCCGTTCGCCACGGCGGTAGCCTCGTCACCGTGGAGTGCCACCGTGTCCCCCAGGCTGCACAGCCATCCGCCACGCGTCCCTGGAAAGACCCCAGGGCGACGCGTGGGCCGATGAGCTGGAGCGCGGGCACACAGCGTGAGTTCCCCCCGGCAAGCACCTTGCCGGGGCCTTGACCTTGCCGGGCCCTGGAGCTTGCCGCTCCCCGGGCCCTGCCGGGGCGCATGCTGCGCCGAGGCATGTCTTCTGAGATGCAGTCTTCTGGTCTTCCTGGCAAGCTCCTCTTGCCAGGGTCTTGCATTAACGTGATAGCCTTGAGCCTGGGACGGCCTTCCCGGCAAGCTCCACTTGCCGGGGTCTTGATCTTCTGACTCGTATACTTTGTTTTTGAATGGCTTAATAAGGACCAAAGAGGTTTCCGGCAAGCACGTGGTAGACCCTGCCACGGGAAGCTGCCACTGCCCATGCACAAGTTGGGGTACTAAGGTACCCCTATCTTAGTACACTGACAAGATTACTGATCAAGATTATGCTAGGTAGCATACCACATCAAAAATTATATTTTTTATCATTTACCTACTCGAGGACGAGCAGGAATTAAGCTTGGGGATGCTGATACGTCTCCTTCGTATCTATAAATTTTGATTGTTCGATGCCAATATTCTACAACTTTCATATACTTTTGGCAACTTTTTATACTAATTTTTGGGACTAACACATTGATCCAGTGCCTAGTGTCAGTTCCTGTTTGTTGCATGTTTTTTGTTTCACAGAATATCCATATCAAACGGAGTCCAAAAAGAATAAAAACGGATGGAGATTATTTTTTTGGAATATATGTGAATTTTGGGAAGCGGAACCGACATGAGACGATGCCCGAGTGGGACACGAGGCAGGGGGCGCCCCCACCAGGGGCAGGCGCGCCCTGGGCCCTCGTGGCCACACCGTAAGGCGGTTGATGCCCTTCTTTCGCGGCAAGAAAGCTAATATCCGGATAAAAAACGTGTCAACAAATCATCCCAATCGGAGTTATGGATCTCCGGGAATATAAGAAACGGTGAAGGGCCAGAATATGGGAACGCAGAAACAGAGAGAGACAGAGAGACATATCCAATCTCGGAGGGGCTCTCGCCCCTCCCATGCCATGGAGACCATGGACCAGAGGGGAAACCCTTCTCCCATCTAGGGAGAAGGTCAAGGAAGAAGAAGAAGGAGGGGGGCTCTCTCCCCCTCGCTTCCGGTGGCGCCAGAGTGCCACCGGGGCCATCAGCGTGTGACGCCGATCTACACCAACACCTCCATCATCTTCACCAACATCTCCATCACCTTCCCCCATCTATCTACAGCGGTCCACTCTCCCGCAACCCATTGTACCCTCTACTTGAACATGGTGCTTTATGCTTCATATTATTATCCAATGATGTGTTGCCATCCTATGATGTCTGAGTAGATTATCGTTGTCCTATCGGTGATTGGCGAATTGCTATGATTGATTTAAATTGCTTGTGGTTATGTTGCTGTCCTTTGGTGCCCATCATATGAGCGCGCGCGTGGATCACACCATAGGGTTAGTTATATGTTGATAGGACTATGTATTGGAGGGAATGAGTGACAGAAACTTTAACCTAGCGTAGAAATTGATGCATACGGGATTGAAGGGGAACCAATATATCTTAATGTTGTGGTTGGGTTTTACCTTAATGAACGTTAGTAGTTGCGGATGCTTGTTAATAGTTCCAATCATAAGTGCATATAATTCCAAGTAAGGGATGACATGATAGCAGTGGCCTCTCCCACATAAAACTTACTATCGGTCTAGTAACGTAGTCAATTGCTTAGGGGCAATTTCGCAACTCCTACCACCACTTTTCCACACTCGCTATCATTAACTTTATTGCTTCTTTATCTTAACAGCCCCTAGTTTATATTTATTTGTTCTTTACATTCTCGCAAACCTATCCCACAAAAACCACAAAGTACTTCTAGTTTCATACTTGTTCTAGGTAAAGTAAACGACAAGCGTGCGTAGAGTTGTATCGATGGTCGATAGAACTTGAGGGAATATTTGTTCTGCCTTTAGCACCTCATTGGGTTCGACACTCTTACTTATCGAAATAGGCTACAATTGATCCCCTACATTTGTGGGTTATCAAGACCTTTTTCTAGCGCCATTGCCTGGGAGCAATAGCTGAATATTCTCGTGTGTTCTTGTTTGCTTTATCACTAAGTAGATTTTATTTGCTGTTCTAAGCTGTTCTCTATCTTTAGTTATGGATATGGAACATGAAATACCAAAAAACTTAGGTGTACTTGCTACTCACGGAGATGGGGAACCTCCTAAAACCCTCGATGCTCATTATGTGAAAGATTTTATGTACCACTTTGATAATCCTGAGAAAACCCCATTCATCTATGTAATGGGAGTAACGTTGGATCAACGTGAATACTTTAGGGATTATCGCTTGACACAAAAGGGAAACTGTTATGGGATCAAATTCATTTGTTCCATTGGTATGCTCGTCAACTATGCTTGAGATATGATTATACTTGTTGCTCTAGGATGAAGGCTCCACACCTTCCCTTCTCATGTAAATTTAATGATAATGAAACCTTAGCTTCTTATGCTAATGGTGTATATGATTATTATGATGTGGAACAAATAGAAGAATTCATTGCTTTTAAGGGTGCTAATGAAATTGAATCTCTGTTTAAAAAGAATGATACTTTTGATGATGATGTTTCTAGGCCTGAAAATATTGCTATATTGAAATATTTCTATGTGAATTATGAGTATAACTCCAATATTGATGCGTTTATTGAGAAAGTCTCCGTTGTCCAAGAAGAGACTAATATTTTGCAGGAAACTATGGAAGAAGAAACTGATGACATCGTGAGCTCATTAGATGAAAAAGATGACGAGGAGAGCGAAGAACATAAGGAGGAAGAGCGGATTAGCTACCCGTGCCCACCTTCTAATGAGAGTAACTCTTCAACTCATACATTTTTTAATTTCCCTTCGTGCTTACCGAAGGACGAATGCTATGATGATTGCTATGATCCCTTGGATTCTTTTGAAATATCCCTTCTTGATGATGCTTGCTATGCTTGTGGCCAAGATGCCAATATGAATTATGCTTATGCAGATAAACTTGCTATAGTTCCTTATGTTAAACATGAGATTGTTGCTATTGCACCCACGCATGATAGTCCTATTATCTTTTTGAGTTCTCCAAACTACATTATATCGGAGAAGTTTGCACTTATTAAGGATTATATTGATGGGTTGCCTTTTTCCATTACACATGATGATTTTGATGAATATAATATGCATGTGCTTGCTGCTCCTACTTACAATTATTATGAGAGAGGAACTACATCTCCGCCTCTCTATGTTTCCAACATGATAAAATTGCAAGAAACTACTTATACTATGCATTGGCCTTTACTTGATGTGCATGAATTGTTCTTGTATGACATGCCTATGCATAGAAAGAGAGTTAGACTTCATTTTTTCATGACACATATCACTTTGTGCTCACAACTAAAAAACAAATCATTGTCAATTAAAATTGGCTTTTATATACCTTGGTATCCGGGTGGATCCATTACATAAGCACTATATGGCTAGCTTAATGGCTTTAAAAAAAGCGCTGCCAGGGAGACAACCCGAAAGTTTTAGAGAGTCATTTATTTCTGTTGAGTGCTTAAAACAAGAAAATAAAGAGGGAAACCTAAAACTTTTTCAAAAGAAAAGCGAAAGTGAGAAAGACGAGCATTGTTAAAGTGGGAGCTAGCCTTGAACTTTGTTCATGCCCATGGAAACTTTGTGAGCCTTGATTATAGAAACTTTTCAATAAAAATAAGTTTCCCCTTGTACAATTCCCTTGTATTATACAAATAATGTGCCAAGAGTTTCCTTTAGGATGATTAAACTGCTTGTTGGTTTGTGCGGTGCAAAAACAGAAACTTTGGCTGTAGTGCGTGATTTTACATTTTTTACTGGAACGTCGAAAGGATATGAAACTTTTTGCAAAGTCTTGATATACAAATTGTTGATTTTTCCTAATTTTCCATAATTTTTAGGGTTACAGAAGTATGGTTAATGTTCAGATTACTACAGACTGTCCTGTTTTCATGGATTTCTGTTATAGCTTCATTATTTGCATATGTTTGAATTCTTGTTGATGCCTCCTTGACTTGAAGCCATAGAATTATGATAGCATACAGTGGGTAATGTTTGTTTATAATTATACAATAATGTTAGAGCAGTGCATGATGGGATTTTATTGATCATATGCACTAACCCCGCCACTAAAAGTTCGGTTAAGTTTTGTGTGGATGAAGTGTTCGAAGACCGAGGATGTCTCGATGTGAGAAGAAGGAGGAGAGGCAAGAGCTCAAGCTTGGGGATGCCCAAGGCACCCCAAGTAAATATTCAAGGAGACTCAAGCGTCTAAGCTTGGGGATGCCCCGGAAGGCATCCCATCTTTCTTCAACAAGTATCGGTATGTTTTCGGATTCGTTTCGTTCACATGATATGCGTAAATTCTTGGAGCGTCGTGTGCTTTTTCTTTTTCTTTTAATAAATCCACCATGCTGGTATGAGATAGTCCTTGCTTGATTTATAGAATGCTCTTTGCACTTCACTTATATCTTTTGAGTATGGCTTTATAGAATGCTTCATGTGCTTCACTTATACCATTTGAAGTTTGGATTGTCTGTTTCTCTTCACATAGAAAACCGCCATTTGTAGAATGCTCTTTTGCTTCACTTATAATTGTTAGAGCGTGGACATAACTTTTGTAGAAAGAATTAAAACTCTCTTGCTTCACTTATATCTATTTAGAGAGTTGATAGGAATTGATCATTCACATGGTTAGTCATAAAATCCTACATAAACTTGTAGATCGCTGGATATGATATGTTTGATTCCTTGCAATAGTTTTGCGATATAGAGATGCTAATATGTGGGAGGTACTAGTGAATGATTGTGGTCTAGTAAAAATATTGGTGTTAAGGTTTGTGATTCCCGAAGCATGCACGTATAGTCTCCTAACTATGTAACCAAATTGGCGCGCATTGTATTTTGATTGTTTATATTTGCGTGAAGGTCGGGGGAGCGCGATGGTTAACTCCTACCAACCTCCCCCCTAGGAGCATGCGTCGTAGTATTTTTGCTTCGAGGGCTAATAGATTTTTTGCAATAAGTATGTGAGTTATTTATGATTAATGTTGAGTCCATGGATTATACGCACTCTCACCCTTCCACCATTGCTAGCCTCTCTTGTACCGCGCAACTTTCGCCGGTACCATACACCCACCATATACCTTCCTCAAAACAGCCACCGTACCAACCTATTATGGCATTTTCATAGCCATTCCGAGATATATTGCCATGTAACTCCATCGTTACGTTTATTATGACACGCACCATCATTGTCATATTGCCTTGCATGATCGTAAGATAGCTAGCATGATGTTTCCATGGCTTGTCCGTTTTTTGATGCCATTGCTACGCTAGATCATTGCACATCCCGGTACACCGCCGGAGGCATTCATATAGAGTCATATTTTTGTTCTAGTATCGAGTTGTAATATGGAGTTGTAAGTAAATAGAAGTGTGATGATCATCATTATTAGAGCATTGTCCCTTGAAAAAAAAGGCCAAAAGAATAGAAAAAAATTAAAGGCCAAAAAAAAAGGAGAAAGGCCAAATAAAAAAAGGAAGGCCAAATAAAAAAAGGAAGGCCAAAAAAAGAAAGGAAGAAAAAGAAAAAAAGGGGACGATGCTACTATCTTTTTCCACACTTGTGCTTCAAAGTAGCACCATGATCTTCATGATAGAGAGTCTCCTATGTTGTCACTTTCATATACTAGTGGGAATTTTCATTATAGAACTTGGCTTGTACATTCCAACGATGGGCTTCCTCAAATGCCCTAGGTCTTCATGAGCAAGCAAGTTGATGCACACCCACTAGTTTTCTTTTGAGCTTTCATACACTTATAGATGTAGTGCATCTGTTACATGGAAATCCCTACTCACTCACATTGATATCTATTGATGGGCATCTCCATAGCCCATTGATACGCCTAGTCGATGTGAGACTTTCTTCCTACTTTTGGCTACTACCACCTTCTATTCCACCCATAGTGCTATCACTACTGGAATCTGGCACTTTGCCCTCTGCCATGGCAGATGGCAAAGGCATGGTCGGCGGATGGCAAAGGCTTTGCCATCAGCCAGCAGATGGCAAACAGTTTGTCTGAATTCCAGTGGGCAAAGGCTTCTTTGCCATCTGCGGGCTGATGGCAAAGAGCCTGTGCCTTTGCCACCAGCTGGCAGATGGCAAAGCCTCTTAACGGGGTTAGCCCCGTTAGAAGGATAACGGCATACTTTGCCATCAGCCAGCAGATGGCAAAGGATGCAGGCTCTTTGCCATCTGCTGGCTGATGGCAAAGGCTGCAGGCTCTTTGCCATCTGCCAGCAGATGGCAAAGGCTGCATACTTTGCCATCAGCCAGCTGATGGCAAAAAGCTTTGCCATCTGCTGGCAGATGGCAAAGAGCCCAAATAGGCTAGTCCAAAATTTTTCTCTGGATGACACGTGGTTTCTTTGCCATCTGCCAGCTGATGGCAAAGCTCTTTGCCATCTGCCAGCAGATGGCAAAGTGTCTATATTGCCCCATTTAATTTTGTTTTTCATATATCAATTCATTTTCACAAAAAATCAAACACAAATATATTTATATGACCAATATAGCATATTCAACACATATTACCAATAGTCATGAACACACACACACACACACACACACATATATATATATATATATATCCAACACATGTTACCAATAGTAGCAAGTTTCATCCGTACATATACATAGTTTCATCAATATTACACAGTTTCATCCATAGGTAGCAAGTTTCACAAGGTCAAAAAAAAAAACTAAATACAAGCACTCCATCAACCCAAGCTTCCGTGATCTTAAGCAAATCTATAAAATGGGAAAGAAGAAAGTTAGAAGAAGAAGACTAGAAGAAGAAGATTATTATGATGCAACTAAAATGTGAAGATTATTATGATGCAACTTATATCTGTCAAATAGGTAATTTTGGAGCTAAGTAAGGTCATTATGTCATTTTGGACGTAGCTAAGCATATGAAGTCATTTAGGAGCTAAAATATGACATTTCTTAAGCATATTATGTCATTTTAGAGCCAGTTAAGCATATTAAGTGATTTAGGAGGAAAATATGCTAAGTATAGGTCATTTTAGAGCTATCCTAGGTTAAATAGGTCATTTTTAAGCTAGCTAAGCATATTAAGTCCTTTTGGAGGAAAAAATGCTAAGTATAGGTCATTTTAGAGCTATCCTTGGTTAAATAAATCATTTTGGAGCTAATCAAGCTTATCTTGTCATTTTTGAGCTAGCTAAGCATATGGAGTTATTTAGGAGGAAAAAATGCTAAGTATAGGTCATTTTAGAACTAGCCTAGGTTAAATAGGTCGTTTTGGAGCTAACTAAGGTTATTATGTCATTTTGAAGCTAGCTAAGCATATGAAGTCATTCAGGACCTAAAATATGTCATTTCTTAAGCATATTATGTCATTTTAGAGTTAGCTAAGCATATTAAGTCATTTTGGAGGAAAAGATACTAAGTATAGGTCATTTTAGAGCTATCCAAGGTTAAATAGGTCATTTTTAAGCTAGCTAAGCATATTAATTCATTTTGGAGGAAAAAATGCTAAGTATAGGTCATTTTAGAGCTATCCTAAGTTAAATAGGTCATTTTGGAGCTAATTAAGCTTATTATGTAATTATTACTCCCTCCGTCCCAAAATAAGTGACGCAAAAATGACTCAACTTTGTACTAACTTTAGTACAAAATTGAGTCACTTTTGCGTCACTTATTTTGGGACCGTCCCAAAATAAGTGACGCAAAAATGACTCAACTTTGTACTAACTTTAGTACAAAATTGAGTCACTTTTGCGTCACTTATTTTGGGACGGAGGGAGTATTAAGCTAGCTAAGCATATTGAGTCATTTAGGAGGAAAAAAATGCTAAGTATAGGTCATTTTATAGCTAGCCTAGGTTAAATATGTTAATTTTAGAGCTAAGTAAGGTTATTATGTCATTTTGAAGCTAGCTAAGCATGTGAAGTCATTTAGGAGCTAAACTATGTCATTTCTTAAGCATATTAAGTCATTTTGGAGGAAAAGATCCTAAGTATAGGTCATTTTAGAGCAATGCTAGGTTAAATAGGTCATTTTTAAGCTAGCTAAGCATATTAAGTCATTTTGGAGGGAAAAAATGCTAAGTATAGGTCATTTTAGAGCTATCCTAGGTTAAATATGTCATTTTGGAGCTAATTAAGCTTATTATGTCATTTTTGAGCTAGCTAAGCATATCGAGTCATTTTGGAGGGAAAAAATGCAGTATATGATTATGTCGCTAGTATCCTTATGGCAGAGAACCCTAATTAAGCTTATTATGTCATTTTTGAGCTAGCTAAGCATATCGAGTCATTTTGGAGGAAAAAAAATGCTAAGTATATGATTATGTCTTTAGTATCCTTATGGCAGAGAACCCGGGCCGACATGACTAGTCATAGAACCAAGGTGGCACAAACGTACAGGGACAGGCATACATGACCCAGCAATGCACGTGTCGGTCATCAGCGAGTGCAACCAAGTCGTAGCAAGCTACAAGGACTTTGGTGATACACCGCGTGACATTTCCCCGTAGGGACAGACACAGGAGCAAAGAAGGACACATGCCGGTCAATCCATGTGTTCCGGAGCAGTAGCGAACTACCATGGCTCAGTGGAAGCACTAGGAGGCATTTCCCTGTATGGAAGGCTACCAAAGGCACACGACTAGATGTCAAATCCCACAAATACAATGCATTTCAAACATACACACATTATGTACGATATGTGTAGATACAACATGGCATCACAACAAAACTCTATTAAGCAAAACACTTGGGAAACTTACCGTCATCATGAAGGTGTAGGTGTAGGTGTAGGTGTAGGACCGGTCGCGCCAGTGGCAGACGGAGAAGGATCGGTCGATGCTTGTCGGGAGTTACGCTGCACCAAAGATTATTTCCAATGTATCATTAGCATGATGCAACTCAAATGTGAAGACTAGTAACTAATGACCGTTCAAATGAAACTCACCGTGCCCGCCAGAGCAATGACTGGCAACGACGGAGGGGTCTGGCCGTTCTTCTCGCACATGGACTGCACATTTGGTTTTGACGAGTCAGTTATATTAGTTACTAATGAAAGGAACATTGTGTGCATGATTTAGCTAATATGCAGAAGAAACTTACCACGAAGAGATCGTAGATGGCCCGGTTAGCCGAGTCGTTCCGGTTCCTCTCCTCCTCCAACAGCCTAGCCGTCCTCTCCTCATTCTCCCTCTCCCTCTCCGCCGCCTGTCGGTCCCTCTATTAATCGCCTAACTCCATGGATGCATTCACAAAGATATAAGCCATATCCTTAGCTTTGATCATACCTCTATTTACAAAGATTATGTGTTATATATAAGTATTGTGACGATAATGGTCAAACATTCAAATTAAACTTTAACGGCGCCGCATCCTATGCATCTGGCTAGGTTTACGTATCCCTACATCTGCAGCCTATAAGGAATGGAAATATTGACAAAATGAAAATTGGAAACATAGAGTAGAAATTCACCTGCTCTCAGTGGGTCTATGTTCATTGCCCTGAGACTGATTGTTGCAGCAAATTTCACGAGCTCTTAATTGTCCACTCGCTCCCTCCAATAGATCTGATGTAAGACATGTAATAGTATAAATTGATCTAGCTCCTTGTCGTTGAAAGAACTTGTCCATTAAATCCATTAAAATGCACCTGATTTATATGATGGCGTTCTCTTTTGGAAAATAATTAATGGGGGAGTGAGCAATAGTATAGGGAGGGTGGTGATCATTTACAAACAATCATGCTAATTGAAACACTTCTGATGCCAATCGAATTGAAACAAACAATTATAGGAAAAAGAAGGAGCCAGATTTGGCCTTGAATTAGACGTCAAAGAAAGCAGACATAATACAAGAGTATAATCTAATAGAAGAAACAGAATATGACACACTCGTATGTTGTCATATATACTGGTAAGTAGAGATCACACTGCAACCCAAAATGGGAAAGATTACATAATGGCGTTGGAAGCAGATTGTATAAAAAATAGCAATATAAAATACAATTCTTACTCTCCTTTGTCATCGACCAATTCTCTGCTCAACACAAACCCAATTGCACAAGGTTTAACAAGAGAAACTAATGTTAATCTGGGAATGTATCAGTTCAAAAGTCAATGTATCAATTATTCGTTAGGCAAAAGGCTAGTTCACGTGTCTATAAATAAAAGAAGTGGCTAGCAGCACAGTTCCATAAGTTGTCTACATAAATATCAAAGTACATGATCTCACCTACCACTGTCAAAATCATCTACGCACTGTACTGATGTTATAAATTATCATTCTTTGTGTTTACAAAGGAAAAACAAATTTGGTTATATGATATTTTCTAGTTTAGAAATAATATATATTATGTTTCCAACAATAACCTTTCACTCCAAGAATACAATAGTTACAATACATTTTCGCAAAACTTTGCATGCAAAATGCCATTAGTACATGCCTTGCAGAAAAAAGAATTTGAGGATCAATTCCACGGTACTAGACCACATTTTAGAATTAAGTTAATCGGCATATTGTCCGTCAGAATTTGCTCACACGTTAAGAAAAATGTTCTATACAGCAACACATTTAGAGAGCTTCAGCTTTACAACCTTTTAGCAGATTTACTTACGAAGTAATGTAAACAATGACAAAAATGAAATTTCAGTCTTCTGATGCTTGTCATGAATGCCTGGACTTCAACAGAAGAAAGGAGGGAAATAGTTTTATTATGATGGGTGAGTATAAGTGATGATCCCTCAACCATTTTTCCTAGGATAAAGCAAGGTACAACTGCATAGAAAAAGCGAAACATCGATACTTACTCCTAATTCCTTCCTTATAGGAGTCACTGAAAGATGTATTCTACCGAGCACATTGTAGGACTGCTAACTAAAAATACACCTCTTTATATTCAATTATACCAGAACCATGCCAAGACTGGTATGACACTAAGACACATGTATGGCAGAACCATGTATGACACTATTGAGCTTTTTTCTCACAACAGCGGGTAAGAAGTTAGCAATGGGTGGGTATGCCTGCTTCTATACATTGAACTAACATTATCAATTTGACAATTGGGTCAAGTGTTCTTGGGATAGTTCACAGTTTTTAGTTTAGTGGTAACAATATTCTGGCTTTACATGAACCTCGAGTAGTGCAAGTCTCATGGTGCTGCAAATTGTACTGAAATTGATAATTGTATCTAGTGACTATTGAGAAAGTAATCTCTTACTTGTTTTCATGAAGCTGCAGCAAGCTGACACCATGGCTGTATAATCTCTCATATGGCGTGAGAAAAAAACAATGTGGAAAGTCTGACTTGACCGAATCGAGGAAATCAAACAAAAACCTCAGCATTGGAGAACTAATTTGAACCTGCAAGGGGTCTATTTAACAAATCAAACCAAAATAATCTAGTTTCCATAAGAATCGGTCAAAACCTAGAAAACTTTCCTCAGCCAAATCACTTCCGTGTATGCAGATGGTGCTGGGGATAAGAAATGTCGTACCTTCATGGGCAAGCAGCAAATCGGCGAAGTTGACGGCAGGCTTGGAGAAGTGAGCAGCAATACAGTCGATGTTGTTCTCCTCGTCCTCGGACTCCCGAGGAAGGAGATCCCGCGGCGGCTCGGGCGCGATGGACGGGATCGACGGCGGATCCCGCGGTGAAGGGTGGATCCCGCGGTGGCTGCCACGGCGAAGGGCGGCTCCGAGCGAAGGGCGTGGCGGACGGCTCCAGTGGAAGGAGGAACAGCGCGGGAGGAAGAGGAGGACTGGGCGAGAGATCGAGGTCGTGCCGGCGGGGCGGGAGGACGTGGGTTGTGCGTTGTTTGTTTTTTTCTGAAAGGTGGAGCGCCTATTCAACAAATGACGTGCGGGGTGAGACGAAGCGGTACATTAGCGTTTCGTTAACGAAGACTATTTCGTTAACGATGTATTTAGACCGTTGATGTTGTGATTAGACGATCCAAATTATGAGTTGGATCTGCCTTCTCTTCCTTTTATAAGGGTAGTAGATAGGGGTAGTAGATAGTAGATGAAATCATATTGTTACAAACGATGATGGAGATACCATGTATGAGTGGTCTGATGATTTTGTTTTGTAGGAAGTATGATAGGAAGTGTTTCCCTTTTTTTACATATGTGGATGGGTGGGGAGAGAGGGAGGGGATAATTAACCCCACAATTTTTTTTACCTGAAAAACAATAATCCACCTCTTTGCCATCTGCTGGCAGATGGCAAAGATTCTTTGCCATCTGCTGGCAGATGGCAAAGAGGTGGGGCTGGTACGTCGTTAACCCCTTGACGGCAACAGGAGTTGGCTACCTCTTTGCCATCTGCTGGCAGATGGCAAAGATTATTTGCCATCTGCTGGCAGATGGCAAAGATTATTTGCCATCTGCTGGCAGATGGCAAAGAATTGGCTGATGGCAATCATGTTCTTTGCCATCTATTAGTTCTTTGCCATCTGTTTTTTATAAGCAGATGGCAAAAAAGTTCTTTGCCATCAGCTAGCAGATGGCAAAGAGCTGGCTGATGGCAAAAACCCAGATTCCAGTAGTGTATATCCATGGCTCACGCTCGTGTATTGCGTGAAGAGTTGAAAAACTTCGAAAAAGTAAAGTATGAAAACAATTGCTTGGCTGACATCGGGATGGGCATGAGGGGTACCTTGTGTTATGAAAAGGGAGCATAAAAGACTATATGATTTTGTAGGGATAACGATCTTTAGCATTGATATTTTGAAAGACATGATTGTTTGTTGGGATGCCCGAGTATTAAATTCTTTTATGTAAAATGATAGACTATTGCTTTGAATCACTCGTGTCTTAATATTCATGCCATGATTAGATTACTGATCAAGATTATGCTAGGTAGCATTCCACATCAAAAATTATATTTTATATCATTTACCTACTCGAGGACGAGCAGGAATTAAGCTTGGGGATGCTGATAAGTCTCCGTCGTATCTATAATTTTTGATTGTTTGATGCCAATATTCTACAACTTTCATATACTTTTGGCAACTTTTTATACTAATTTTTGGGACTAACATATTGATCCAGTGCCTAATGTGATTTCCTGTTTGTTGCATGTTTTTTGTTTCGCAGAATATCCATATCAACTGGAGTCCAAACAGAATAAAAATGGACAGAGATTATTTTTTTGGAATATATGTGAATTTTGGGAAGCAGAACCAACATGAGACGATGCCCAAGTGGGCCACGAGGCAGGGGGCGCGCCCACCAGGGGCAGGCATGCCCTGGGCCCTCGTGGCCACACCGTAAGGCGGTTGATGCCCTTCTTTCGCCGCAAGAAAGCTAATATCCGGATAAAAATCGTGTCAAAAAATCAGCCCAATCGGAGTTACGGATCTCCGGGAATATAAGAAACGGTGAAGGGCCAGAATCTGGGAACACAGAAACAAAGAGAGACAGAGGGACAGATCCAATCTCGGAGGGGCTCTCGCCCCTCCCACGCCATGGAGACCATGGACCAGAGGGGAAACCCTTCTCCCATCTAGGGAGAAGGTCAAGGAAGAAGAATAAGGAGGGGGGCTCTCTCCCCCTCGCTCCTGGTGGCGCCAGAGTGCCACCGGGGCCATCAGCGTGTGACGGCGATCTACACCAACACCTCCGTCATCTTCACTAACATCTCCATCACCTTCCCACATCTATCTACAGCGGTCCACTCTTCCGCAACCCATTGTACCCTCTACTTGAACATGGTGCTTTATGCTTCATATTATTATCCAATGATGTGTTGCCATCCTATGATGTGTGAGTAGATTATCGTTGTCCTATCTGTGATTGGTGAATTGCTATGATTGATTTAAACTGCTTGTGGTTATATTGCTGTCCTTTGGTGCCCATCATATGAGCGTGCACGTGGAGCACACCACAGGGTTAGTTGTATGTTGATAGGACTACGTATTGGAGGGAAAGAGTGACAGAAACTTCAACCTAGCGTAGAAATTGATGCATACGGGATTGAAGGGGGACCAATGTATCTTAATGCTATGGTTGAGTTTTACGTTAATGAACGTTAGTAGTTGCGGATGCCTGTTAATAGTTCCAATCATAAGTGCATATAATTCCAAGTAAGGGATGACATGCTAGCAGTGGCCTCTCCCACATAAAACATACTATCGTTCTAATAACGTAGTCAATTGCTTAGGGGCAATTTCACAACTCCTACCACCACTTTTCCACACTCGCTATCATTAAATTTATTGCTTCTTTATCTTAACAGCCCCTAGTTTATATTTATTTGTTCTTTATATTCTCGCAAACCTATCCCACAAAAACCACAAAGTACTTCTAGTTTCATACTTGTTCTAGGTAAAGTAAACGTCAAGCGTGCGTAGAGTTGTATCAGTGGTCGATAGAACTTGAGGGAATATTTGTTCTGCCTTTAGCTCCTCATTGGGTTCGACACTCTTACTTATCGAAAGAGGCTACAACTGATCCCCTACACTTGTGGGTTATCAAGACCTTTTTCTGGCGCCATTACCTGGCAGCAATAGCTAAATAATCTCGTGTGTGCTTGTTTGCTTTATCACTAAGTAGATTTTATTTGCTGTTCTAAGTTGTTCTCTATCTTTAGTTATGGATATGGAACACGAAATACCAAAAAACTTAGGTGTACTTGCTACTCACGGAGATGGGGAACCTCCTAAAACCCTCGATGCTCATTATGTGAAAGATATTATGTACTACTTTGATAATCCTGAGAAAACCCCATTCAACTATGTAATGGGAGTAACGTTGGATCAACGTGAATACTTTAGGGATTATCGCTTGACACAAAAGGGAAACTGTTACGGGATCAAATTCATTTGTTGCATTGGTATGCTCGTCAACTATGCTTGAGATATGATTATACTTGTTTCTCTAGGATGAAGGCTCCACACCTTCCCTTCTCATGCAAATTTAATGATAATGAAACCTTAGCTTCTTATGCTAATGGTGTATATGATTATTATGATGTGGAACAAATAGAAGAATTCGTTGCTTTTAAGGGTGCTTATGAAATTGAATCTCTGTTTAAAAAGAATGATGCTTTTGATGATGATGTTTCTAGGCCTAAAAATCTTGCTATATTGAAATATTGCTATTTGAATTATGAATATAACTCCAATATTGATGCGTTTATTGAGAAAGTCTCCGTTGTCCAAGAAGAGACTGATATTTTGCAGGAAACTATGGAAGAAGAAAATGATGACATTTTGAGCTCATTAGATGAAAAAGATGACGAGGAGAGCGAAGACAAAAGGAGGAAGAGTGGATTAGCTACCCGTGCCCACCTTCTAATGAGAGTAACTCTTCTACTCATACATTGTTTAATTTCCCTTCGTGCTTACCAAACGACGAATGCTATGATGAATGCTATGATCCCTTGGATTCTTTTGAAATATCCCTTTTTGATGATGCTTGCCATGCTTGTGGCCAAGATGCCAAAATGAATTATGCTTATGGAGATGAACTTGCTATAGTTCCTTATGTTAAACATGAGATTGTTGCTATTGCACCCACGCATGATAGTCCTATTATCTTTTTGAGTTCTCCAAACTACATTATATCGGAGAAGTTTGCACTTATTAAAGATTATATCTTGTAGTGCTGCTTCGGCCTCTGGGGTCCACTCCATTGGGCCCGTCTTTTCCAAGATTTTGGAAAAGGGAAGGGCGCGCTCGGCAGATTTGGAGATGAATCTGCTCATGGCGGCAACGCAGCCAGCAAGACGACGCAGATCCTTGATCCGCCTGGGTGCCTCAATTTGCTCGATAGCCTTGATCTTGTCTGGATTCGCCTCGATCCCACTCTGTGACATGAAGAAACCGAGAAGCTTACCGTACGGAACGCCGAAGACACACTTCTCAGGGTTCAGCTTGAGGTTGATCTTGCGCAAATTCACAAACCTCTCTTCTAAATCCTGTATGTGCGTTGCCTTGTCCTTGGTTTTGACCACTATGTCATCCATATAGGCTTCCATATTTCTATGTAGCTGAGGCTCAAAACCAATTTGGACTGGTCTTGCGAATGTTGAGCCAGCACTCTTCAACCCAAAAGGCATTCATATGAAACAATACGTGCCACATGGGGTGATGAATGATGTCTTCTCTTCATCCTCTCTCGTCATGAAGATTTGATGGTATCCTGAGTAAGCGTCAAGGAATGATAACAGGTCACACCCAGACGTGGAGTCTACAATCTGGTCAATGCGCGGCAACGGGAAGGGTCCTTTGTACATGCCTTATTGATGTTTGTGTAATCAATAGACAGTCTCCACTTCCCAATTGCCTTGCGCACCACCACCGGATTGGCCAACCACATTGGATGGAGTACTCCTCTCACCAAGCCTACCGCCTCCTACTTCCTGATTTCCTATGTGATGAACTCTTGCCGTTCCAGAGCTTGCTTCCTGACCTTCGACTTGACAGGCCACGCGTGAGGGCAGATAGCAAGATGGTGCTCAATCACCTCCCTGGGAACACTGGGATGTCGCATGCTTGCCACGCAAACACGTCGACATTTGCCCGCAGGAAGGTGACGAGTGTGCCTTCCTATTTGCTATCGAGGGTGGAGCTTATGTTGAAAGCCCCTCCCGTGCCATCCTCCTTGACGGACACCTTCTGGGTTTCTAGTGGTGCAGCTCTAGATTTCTTGCTCTTGCCGGTGGAGCTCTCTGGCATGTCCTCGACGGGAGCACTGCACTCCGAAGAGGTGCGCTTGCCAGAGTGGGTGCAAGAGGTCTTACCGGTCTTCCTCCCTCCTGGGGCTTCAACGGCAGGAGCAAGTGCCTTGGCGGTAGTCGCTGCAACTGCCTCCCGGTAAAGTTGATCAGCGCAGATAAGCGCATCCTTCTTGTCGGAGGGGACGGTGATAATGGTCATTTGCCCAGGCATCTTCAATGTGTTGTAGGAGTAATGTGATGCTGCCATGAACTTGGCTAACGCTGGGCGGCCGAGGATCCCGTTGTAGGGCAAGGGGATCTCGGCAACATAAAAAACAACCCTCTCTGTCCTATAGTTCAACTTACTTCCGAATGTCATAGGCAGTGTGACTTTAACCTTCGGCTGACTCCTTCCCGGGTTGACCCCTTGAAACGTGCCCGTTTCTTCGAGGTCTCCATCAGGAATCTGCAGCCTTTTGATCACAATGGGCGAGATCAAGTTCAGACCGGCCCCGCCATCAACCAACATTTTCTTCACCTTGAGGTTGCGTATTGTTGGCGAAACCAACAATGGCAAACACCCGACCGCAATTGTGCGATCAGGGTGATCCTTGGTGTAAAAAATGATAGGTGTGCTGGACCACTTCAGCGGCTTCTGGCCATCAAACGAAGGTTCTGCTGCTGTGATCTCACGCGCCCACTGCTTGAGCTGGCGGTGAGAGGTGTGCAGAAAGGCACCACCGTCAACGCACATGGCCTCCATAGCTTTCTGGATCTCTTGCTCGCCGGACTTGTCGTCCTCATCATGATCATTGTCTTTTTGCTTCTTGTCACGGCCTCGGGCGGGCTTTTCTTGTTGGTTATCCTTGCCGCGGAGGCCAAGCTGGCCGCCACGCTTCTTGCCGGATCCCTCAGCACCATCTTGGCCCTTATCCTTGTCCCGCCTTTCATATTTGGCTTTCTGCTTCTCTGCGAGCTGCTCGACTTGCCGGCAGTTCTGGAGGTCATGGCCCTTGGTGCGGTGGATCTTGCAGTACAGCTTGTCGGTGCCTCCTGGCTTGTCGGCAGCCGCCAAGGCCCAGCAGGCGACACACCCGGCAAGTTCCTTGCCGGGATCGTCTGCCTTGGTCTTCTTGGCAGCGACGGCGTTGTCGGATCCCTCGACAGCAAGAATGACCTTGACCTTGCGTTTCCTATTGCGGCGTCGGCCCTTCTTCGCCGGGATGACGGCGTCTTCGTCTGAGGAATCGGTTTCCACACCGGCGTCTTCGCCGGGGTACTTCCTTCCCTCTTCAGCCCGAGCGCATCTGTCGGCCAGAACATAGAGTTCGGCCACATCCTTGACCGTATTCATCGCCAGCTCTTCGCGCATCTTGCGGTTACGCACATTCTAATGGAATGCACTGATGACGGCGGCGGGATGAATATCTGGGATGTTGTACTGCACTTGGTTGAATATCTGTATGTACTTGCACAGGTTTTCACCTTCTTTCTGGGGGATGACATGCAAATCGCTTGCTTGGCCATGAGCTTGATGACCTCCCGTAAAGGCTTCAACAAACGCATGGCACAGATCCGACCAGGAAGAAATAGAATCTACTGGCAAGTGCATCAACCATGACATGACATTGGGTTTAAGCGCCAACGGGAAGTAATTGGCAAGCACCTTGTCGTCACGTGCTTCGGCGGCCTACATCGCGGTGGTGTAGATGCTAAGGAACTCTGACGGGTGAGTCTTGCCATTGTACTTCTCGCCGAAGTCCGACTTGAATGTGAAGTGAGTGGGCCACTCGAACTGCCGCAGCTCACGGGTAAAGGCTGGACAGCCTACCACGTAAGGTAAGCCTCCAGGGCCTCCCGGTGCTGGGTGGTCCATAGTGGGCCCTGCCCGCCTATCTGACTGATGGCATGCTTCACGCATGCGCTTGATGGTAGTTTGAGCGTCTTCATGGGCTCGCTCCCGAAGAACTTGGCGCTGATCGCGGTGGGTCCGCGGGTCGGACGACACTATGGAAATGTTATCGCAAGTGTCATCCCGATGGACCAGTGCCCGTGGTAACTGGCAAGGAGGAGGAGAATGCACCGTGGCTGCAGCGCCTCCGGTCCTTCCACCATTCGTGTGCGGTGGCTCAATAGAGCGTCGGCCTAAGGGCCCCGCTGGCCGCGGCTCGTCTTTGTTGGCGATGCGGACAAGGCTTCGGATGGTGGCTCTCCACTCGTCGAGCTTCTTCGCGGTAGGAGGGAAGTCGAGAAGCAACTGCACGCATTCAGGCCTCCACCGATGTGGGCGGCGGCGAAAGCTGCGTGGACCATGATGTGCTTCGACTTCTAACCACGTTAGAAGGAGCTCTATCATGGCCCTATGGTAGTACGCCGTTTTCGCCAGCACCTCGACGAGCATGTTGGTCTTCTACGTCCCGCGAATGATGCACATGGCTCTTTCCGCGGCGGCACCCGGGGTCACCAGCTTGGTGACACTGCTTATCGCGCACGACATGGGAGGAGTGCATTGTGGGCGCCGGCGTGTGCGTCTTGGAAGTCGCTACGCCGCCCGTACGTGGCATGACGCCGCTCTTGGAGGGCCCCGCGCCACCTGCTGGGGGCTCGGCTCCGCCTTTGGACCTGGTGGCGTGCGACTCGTTGTCTTGTGTACGAACGACGCCGCTTGCCAAGCTTCGGCTGCTAGAGCGACGTGGGTGTTCGTGGGCCACGCCTCGGCTTCCATCCGCGACCACCCCGTCGCCCGCATGCACCGGCACGGGCCGTTCGGCTCCAGATGAACCAATCGCCGTGATCATCTTCTTCTTGGGATCCATGGCAATGAAGAACGGCTAAACTAACCACTAGACCAGATTTTCACAACTGCGCCCCCTACCTGGCACGCAAAAGATGTCGGGGACGAACCGATCGACACCTATGGGATCACTGGAATCCCTTCTATGGTTGACGGGTGCAGGGTTGTGCAAAGAACGGGTCTAGGAGTCAGCACAAGGATCATTTACCCAGGTTCAAACCGCAAAGATGCGTAATACCCTAGTCCTGCTTTGATGTGTATTTTCACAACTTGTTACGAGATGCCTAGTTGAGGAGCTCGTTGCTATTGATGTGTTTGTCCCCATGTTGCATGCTCATATGTTTTAGATTCCCCATCATGTGTTCTTTGCTGGGGTGCAAACCATTTGCCATGTTATGCCTTGAGGTGACTTAAACATGCTCACAAACATGCCATGAAAATGTTACTGTTTTAACACTTAGTGAAATTTCACTAAGTCTGGAAACTGTAATATCCTGATGCTATGTTTGCTTGTTGTCCTAGGCAAATCCATGTTAGTTTTGGGGTGGCTATTGATCATTCCTTGTTTTATATGTTGTTGTCTATCCATACATGTCCTCACATGCTCATTTGGGTTGCTGTAGCCTATTTAATTCTTGCTCCCAAGTTGCTATAAAATATTGCTGTCAGGTTTTTAGTGTCATGATCAAAATGTTGTAGCTTGTTGCTATTGATCCATGCCTCCTATGGAGTTGCTCCAATGGAGTTGTTTGCTGTAGGATATTTCTACTTCATGTCCATGCTTCTTGTCACCATGTTTGAGTGCTATAGAGTATATATTTCTTGCTCCGAAGTTGCTATGTGGCTGTTAATTTCAGCTTTGCATTGTTTCTTGTTTCGGGTGTATCTTTTAGTCCGTTGCTCCGTTTTGAGCAAGTCCTATATGAAACTTGTGTGGTTTTGCATGTAGATTCATAATATCATCTTGTTAACATGTTTGGAGTATGTTTGCTTGATGTTTGGGTGCATCTCGCACCGTTGCCATGCTTATCTTGTTTTGATCATATCTTCTAGACCGTAGCTCCGTTTTAAACAAACTTTACATGAAACTTGACTAGAATTTCGTGTAGATTGTTATGGTGCATGTTAAATTGCTGTTTAACAACTTCAACTTAAGGTTTGTTCAGATCTGGACTAATTTCAAACTATGCATATGAGGACTTACCGGATTTGTCTTAAGTAGTTTCCGGCCTCATTTAAACCTATTGTTTCTTGTGTTGTTTCTCTGTGCTTCCTACCCTGCCATGTTATGCTTCCTAAATAGACTTGTCTTGCATCCTACTTGCTTGAGTATATTTTCTTGTTCTTGTGTTGTTTCCCTGTGCTTCCTATGTTATCATGCTGTGCATCCTAAGTGCATCTGTAGTGCTTCCTTAGTGCATCAGCCATGCATCTTGTAGTTTGCGCATTGCACCTTGTTTGATTTCGTGCCTCGTGTGTTTTTGTGTTGAGTAGAGCCGGAAGCCGAGACAGAGTATGAGAACGAGGTTACTACCGAGGTTGAGAACGAGGAGCCCTCTTACGATCCCATCGACGACTCGACACGCAAGATGACCTGACCCAGATATCATTACTATCTTTGCCTATTGCTAGAAGTCTCGCTCTTTAGCTTATTGCCTCGATGCCCATGTTTGTCTGTCAGCCTCCTATTGTAACCATGAATCTGTCTAACCACCCAACCTATGCAAACCTTTGATTGGCTCCGTAGGCTTCGCTCAGCCCCTCTTATAGCATTGCTAGTTGCAGGAGAAGATTTGAAGATTCTTGCTTCATGTTGAAGTTTGTTGGGATATCACACTATATATCTATTAATTGAAATCATCTATATATTGGTAATGGGTGGAAGGCTGAGCCTCTTGCTCGATGATTTGTTCCACTCATGCCGCCCTAGGAACCGTATAAACCGGTGTTATGTTCCTTGATTATGTGTTCCTCACACGGTTGGGGTTATGGGACCCCCTCGATAAACCGCTTAGCGCTAAGTCTTTTCCAGCAAGTCCCAACATTGGTACTATTTGCCTAATAACTAAAAACTTGCATAGTGCTTCGCAAACCCGAGTTCTTAATCAACAACCCCCGGGCCAGTGCTCCACATGAGTGTTGGTCCGAACTGAGCGGACTGCGGGGCCACCACGAGGAAACTCGAGGATTGGTATACACTTGTAGGACGTCTCATCTGGTCGTGGCCTGAGACTAGATACGCGCGGCTACTATCAGGGTGTCGGCACGCCGGGAGGATTTGCTGGATTAGTCTTACCTTAGTCGGAGTATCTTGAGCACGGGATTCCGAGAATACTCGGGCCTTTCCACCTTGGAGTTGCGACTCCGCGGACCGTGGGCTTGTAATGGGCCAAGTTGGAACACCCCTGCAGGGTTTTGAACTTTCAAAAGCCGTGCCTGCGGTTATGTGGCAGATGGGAATTTGTTAATATCTGGTTGTAGAAAACTTGACACCATGTTCAGAACACACTATCAGCGTGAGTACCGTGACGGTCATTTTCTGAAAGGGGTTCGGGAAGTGAACACGGTGGGGTTATGTTTGACGTGTTTAGATAGGATCACTTCATGATCACTTTGTCGCTCGTGGCACTTCTCTTCTCGCTCTTAATTCGTAAGCTAGTGCTAGTGCAGCTGCAGCCTTTTATTCTTTCTTCAGCCTTGTTCCACACCCAAGGCTTAGATAGTTTTGCTACCCGGGAACGGGATTGCTGAGTCCTCCGTGGCTCACAGATTCTACACCACACCAGATGCAGGTACCATGGTGAGCTACTCAGGTGACGGCACAGAGCTATACTGGGAGTACGATGAGGAACGTAGCCGTTACTATGTGCACTATCCCGATGATCATTAGTGGTTTCTACTAGGGGCGATTCGAACCTGTGGCTTTATATATGTTTGGTATCTTTCATTTGGATCTTCACCCGTAGACGGGTTGTGATGTTATTTGGATGATGATTTGCTATGTAATGAATTGTGTGACGTGGCGAGTGTAAGCCAACTATCTCTTTTCCTTTTCATCCCTATTTTTACATGAGATGTGCAAAGATACCGAACTTGAGATCATTCCAGAATGGGCTTATACCTTTAAGTCGTGCCTCGACACGTAGGAGGTACAGTCCCATCCTGGGCATTACAGATATTATGAATTTTAAACAACTTGATCATGAGCATGTTGCACCATCTTGGGAGAGGATGAAACTTATGATAAGAAATTGTCCTACACATGGTTTGAATCTATGGATATACAAAAAATTTATGCCGGATTAAACTCTGCTTCTAGAAATCTTTTAGATTCGGCCATGGGAGGTACTTTCATGGACATCACTTTAAGAGAAGCTACTAAACTCCTAGATAATATAATGGTTAACTATTGTCAATGGCAAACCGAAAGATCATCCACTAGTAAAAAAAGTGCATGCAATTGAAGAGATTAATGTTTTGAGTGGAAAGATGGATGAACTTATGAAATTATTTACTAACAAGGGTGGTAATATTGATCCTAATGATATGCCTTTGTCTACCTTGATTGAGAACAATAATGAATCTATGGATGTGAATTTTGTTGGTAGGAACAATTTTGGTAACAACGCTTACAGAGGAAATTTTAACCCTAGGCCTTTTCCTAGTAATTCCTCTAATAATTGTGGTAATTCCTACAACAATTCTTATGGAAATTATAGTAAGATTCCCTCTGATTTTGAGAATAGTGTCAAAGAATTTATGAATTCACAAAAGAATTTTAATACTATGATTGAAGAAAAATTGCTTAAGATTGATGGTTTGGCTAGAAGTGTGGATATAATTTCTCTTGATGTTGATTCTTTGAAGCTTAGACCTATTCTACCAAAGCATGATATCGATGAGTCTCCCAAAGCTATGATAATTTTCATTGATGAGTGCAAATAAAGAACCGCTTGGATGCATGCGAAAAAAGAATGGTTTATAAAAACGTGTTCTTCTCGTTCCTGTGAAAATAATGATGAAGATCTTAAAGTGATTGATGTGACTCCTATTGAATCTTTGCTTCCTAAAATAAATCTTGATAAAGATGGGACTGGAGATGAGTCTACTTTATTTAAGAGGCGTCCCGATGATTCGGAGTTTTTGATCTTGATGCTTAAATTGATAAAAAAAGGGATAGATGAAGTAAAAACCCTAAGTAGTGATGAACCTACTAGATTAGATCTCAAGGAATTTAATTATGATAATTGTTCTTTAATAGATTGTATTTCCGTGTTGCAATCCATGTTGAATTCTCCTCATGCTTATAATCAAAATAAATCTTTTACTAAACATATCGTTAATGCTATGATGCAATCTTTTGAAGAAAAGCTTGAATTGGAAGTTTCTATCCCTAGAAAACTTTATGATGAGTGGGAACCAACTATTAAAATCAAGATTAAAGACTATGAGTGCCATGCTTAGTGTGATTTAGGTGCTAGCATTTCTACAATTCCAAAAACTTTATGTGATGTGCTACGGTTTCGTGAAATTTATGAGTATTCTTTAAATTTGCATCTTGCGGATTATAATATTAAGAAACCTATGGGAAGGATTAATGATGTTCCTATTGTTGCAAATAGGAATTATGTGCCCGTTGATTTCATTGTTCTTGATATAGATTGCAATCTTGCATGTCCTATTATTCTTGGTAGACCTTTCCTTAGACCAATTCGTGCAATTATTGATATGAAAGAAGGAAACATTAGATTTCAATTTACATTAAGGAAGGGCGTGGAAAACTTTCCAAAAAATAAAATTAAATTGCCTTATGAATTTATTATGAGAGCTACCTATTGATTGCATACCAAAGATGATAATACCTAGATCTGTTTGCGTTTTATGCCAAGCTACGGGCGTTAAATAATAGCGCTTGCTGGGAGACAACCCAAGTTTATTTTTTATTTTTACTTTTTGTTTCTGTTTTGCAAGTTTTACACATTATTACTTCTGTAGTAATTGTGTTTTGGTATTTTAATTATTGTTTGAGCCAAGTAAGACCTTTGTGATGGTTTACGGGTATCGTTGATTTGATTTTGCTGAAAATAGAATTTTTTACGTCCAGTGCAGAAAATTCAATAAGTCAGTGGATTGTCAAAACCTTCTGAAATTTGTACACAAAATTTATATACAAATTACCCACGTCTTCCAATTTTTTCAGTAGTTTTGTAGTTACACAAGTATGCGAAGTTCACAGATTGCTACAGACTATTCTGTTTTTTATAGATTCTGTTTTTATGTGTTGTTTGCTTATTTTGATGCATCTATGGCTAGTATCGGGGGGTATCCGTTGGAAACATAGCACGAAATTTCAAAAAATATTCCTATGATCACGCAAGATCTATCTAGGAGATGCATAGCAACGAGACGGGAAGAGTGTGTCTACGTACCCTCATAGACCAAAAGCAGAAGCATTAGATTAATGTGGTTGATGTAGTCGAACGTCTTCGCGATTCAACCGATCAAGCACCGAACGTACGACACCTCCGAGTTCAGCACACGTTCAGCTCGATGACTTCACTTGATCTCTAGATCCAGTAGAGGGTCGAGGGAGAGTTCCGCCATGACGATGGCGTGTTGACGGTGATGGTGAAGTAGATCCCGCAGGGCTTCGCCTAAGCACTACGACAATATGACTTGAGGTATAAACTGTGGACGGGGGCACTGCACATGGCTAAAAGAATAACTTCTGTGTTCTAGAGTGCCCCCTCCCCACGCATATAACGAAGGGAGGGAGAGGAGGCCGGCCGGCCCCTAGGGCGCGCCAAGGAGAGGAGTCCTACTAGGATTCCTAGTCCTAGTAGGATTCCTCCTCAAGGAAGGGAGGAAGAAAGAAGGAGAGGGAGAGGGAGAGGGAAAGGGGGGCGCCGCCGCCTTCCCCTAGTCAAATTAGGACTGCCATGGGGGATGCGTGGCTACCCCTTGCGGCCCTTCTCTCTCTCCACTAAGGCCCATGTAGGACCATTAGTTCCCCCGGGGGATTCCGATAACCCTCCGGCTCTCCAATATTTAGCAGGTACCTCGCGGAACTCATCCGGTGTCCAAATAACATCGTCCAATATAGCAGTCTTTATGTCTTGACCATTTCGAGACTCCTCGTCATGTCCGTGATCTCATCCAGGACTTCGAACAATCTTCGATCACCAAAAACTCATAACTCATAATACAAATCGTCATCGAAAGTTAAGTGTGCGGCCCCTACGGGTTCGAGAACTATGTAGACATGACCGAGACACCTCTCCGGTCAATAACCAATAGCGGAACCTGGATGATCATATTGGCTATTCTATGAAGATCTTTATCGGTCAAACCACAATGACAACATACGTTACCCCTTTGTCATCGGTATATTACTTGCCCGAGATTCGATCATCGGTATCTTCATACCTAGTTCAATCTCGTTACCGGCAAGTCTCTTTACTCATTCCGTAATACATCATCCCGTGACTAACACATTAGTAATTTTCTTGCAAGGCTTATTATGATGTCTATTACCGAGAGGGCCTAGAGATACCTCTCCGATACTCAGAGTGAAAAATCCTATTCTCGATCTATGCCAACTCAACAAACACCTTCATATATACCTATTGAGAATCTTTATAGTCACTCAGTTACGTTTGTGACGTTTGATAGCACACAAGGCATTCCTCCGGTATCCGGGAGTTGCATAATCTTATAGTCTGAGGAATATGTATTTGACATGAAGAAAGTAGAAGCGATAAAAACTGAATGATCAATATGCTAAGCTAACGGATGGGTCATGTCCATCACATCATTCTCCTAATGATGTGATCCCATTAATCAAATGACAACACATGTCTATGGTTAGAAAACTCAACCATCTTTGATTAATGAGCTAGTCTAGTAGAGGCTTACTAGGGACACTGAGTTTTGTCTATGTATTCACACATGTATCAAGTTTCTGGTTAATACAATTCTAGCATGAATAAAATACATTTATCATGATATATACGGAAATATAAATAACAACTTTATTATTGCCTCTAGGGCATAGTTCCTTCAGTCTCCCACTTGCACTAGAGTCAATAATCTGGATTACATAGTGATGATTCTAACACCCATGGAGTCTTGGTGCTGATCAAGTTTTGCTCGTGGAAGAGGCTTAGTCAACGGGTCTACAACATTCATATCCATATGTATTTTGAAAATCTCTATGTCTCCCTCCTTGACTTGACCGCGGATAGAGTTGAAGCGTCTCTTGATGTGCTTGGTTCTCTTGTGAAACCTGGATTCCTTCGCCAAGGCAATTTCTCCAGTGTTGTCAGAAAATATTTTCATTGGACCTGATGCACTAGGTATTACACCTAGATCGGATATGAACTCTTTCATCCAGACTCCTTCATTTGCTGCTTCCGAAGCAGCTATGTACTCCGCTTCACACGTAGATCCCGCCACGACGCTCTACTTGGAACTGCACCAACTGACAGCTCTACCGTTCAACTAAAATACGTATCCGCTTTGTGACTTAGAGTTATCCGGATCAGTCTCAAACCTAGCATCGATGTAACCATTTACGATGAGCTCTTTGTCACCTCCATAAATGAGAAACATATCATTGGTCGTTTTTAGGTACTTCTGGATGTTCTTGACCGTTGTCCAGTCATCCACTCCTTGATTACTTTGGTACCTCCCTACTAGACTTATAGCAAGGCACACATCAGGTCTGGTACACAACATTGCATACATGATAGAACCTATGGTTCAAGCATAGGGAATGATTTTCATTTTATCTTTATCTTCTGCAGTGGTCGGGCATTGAGTCTGACTCAACTTCACACCTTGTAATATAGGTAAGAACCCTTTCTTTGACTGATCCATTTTGAACTTCTTCAAAACTTTATCAAGGTATGTGCTTTGTGAAAGTCCAATTAAAATGTCTTGATCTATCTCTATAGATCTTGATACCTAATATATAAGCAGCTTCACCGAGGTCTTTCATTGAAAAATTCTTATTCAAGTATTCTTTCATGCTATCCAGAAATTCTATATCATTTCTAATCAGCAATATGTCATCCACATATAATATCAGAAATGCTACAGAGCTCCCACTGACTTTCTTGTAAATATAGGCTTCTTCGAAAATCTGTATAAAACCATATGCTTTGATCACTTCATCAAAGCATACATTGCAACTCTGAGATGCTTGCACCAGTCCATAGATGGATTGCTGGAACTTGCACACTTTGTTAGCATCTTTAGGATCGACAAAACCTTCTAGTTGCATCATATACAACTTTTCTTTGAGAAATCCATTAAGGAATGTAGTTTTGACATCCATTTGCCAGATTTCATAATCATAAAATGCGGCAATTGCTAACATGATTCGGGCAGACTTAAGCATCGCTACGGGTGAGACAGTCTCATCATAGTCAATTCCTTGAACTTGTCGAAAACCTTTCGCCACAAGTCAAGCCTTGTAGACAGTAACATTACCATCGGTGTCAGTCTTCTTCTTAAAAATTCATTTATTTTCAATGCCTTGCCGATCATCGGGCAAGTCAACCAAAGTCCACACTTTGTTCTCATACGTGGATCCCATCTCAGATTTCATGGCCTTCAGCCATTTTGCGGAATCTGGGCTCATCATTGCTTCCTCATAGTTTGTAGGTTCGTCATGGTCTAGTAACATGACTTCCAGAATAGGATTACCATACCACTCTGGTGCGGCACGTACTCTGGTTGACCTACGAGGTTCGGTACTAACTTGACCTAAAGTTTCATGATCATCATCATTAGCTTCCTCACTAATTTGTGTAGGCATTACGAGAACTATTTTCGGGAGAAGGTACTATTACCTCATCAAGTTCTACTTTCCTTCCACTCACTTCTTTCGAGAGAAACTCCTTATCTAGAAAGGATCCATTTTTAGCAACAAAAGTCTTGCCTTCGGATCTGTGATAGAAGGTGTACCCAGCTGTTTCTTTTCGGTATCCTATGAAGACACACCTCTCTGATTTGGGTTCGAGCTTATCAGGCTGAAGCTTTTTCACATAAGCATCGCAACCCCAAACTTTAAGAAATGACAGCTTAGGTTTCTTGCCAAACCATAGTTCATACGGTGTCGTCTCAATGGATTTAGATGGTGCCCTATTTACGTGAATGCAGCTCTCTCTAATGCATAACCCCAAAATGATACTCATAAATTGGTAAGATACATCATAGATCACACCATATCTAATAAAGTACGGTTACGACGTTCGGACACACCATTACGCTGTGGTGTTCCAGGTGGCGTGAACTGTGAAACTATTCCACGTTGTTTCAAATGAAGACCAAACTCAATTAATCGCCTCCGCGATCAGATCGTAGAAACTTTGTTTTCTTGTTACGATGATTCTCTACTTCACTTTGAAATTCTTTGAACTTTTCAAATGTTTCAGACTTAAGTTTCATTAAGTAGATATACCCATATCTTCTCAAATCATCTACGAAGGTCAGAAAATAACGATAGCCGCCACGAGCCTCAACACTCATTGGACTGCATACATCGGTATGTATTATTTCCAATAAGTCAGTTGCTCGCTCCATTGTTCCGGAGAACGGACTTCTAGTCATCTTGCCCATGAGGCATGGTTCGCAAGTATCAAATGATTCATAATCAAGTTATTCCAAAAGTCCATGTGCATGGAGTTTCTTCATGCGCTTTACTCCAATATGACCAAAACGACAGTGCCACAAATCTTTTGTACTATCATTATCAACTTTGCATCTTTTGGCATCAATATTACAAATATGTGTATTACCATGATCGAGATTCAACAAAAATAGACCACTCATCAAGGGTGCTTGACCATAAAAGATATTACTCATATAAATAGAACAACTTTTATTCTCTGATTTAAATGAATAACTGTCTCGTAACAAACAAGATCCAGATATAATGTTCATGCTCAACGCTGGCACCAAATAACAATTATTTAGGTCTAAAACTAATCCAGAAGGTAGATGTAGAGGTAGCGTGCCGACGTCGATCGCATCGACTTTGGAACCATTTCCCACGCGCATCGTCACCTCATCCTTAGCCAATCTTCTTTAATCCATAGCCCCTGTTTCGAGTTACAAATATGAGCAACCGGACTAGTATCAAATACCCAGGCACTACTATGAGCATTAGTAAGGTACACAACAATAACATGTATATCAAATGTACCGTTGTTCACTTTGCCATCCTTCTTATCTGCCAAATACTTGGGGTAGTTCCGCTTCCAGTGACCAGTCCCTTTGTAGTAGAAGCACTCAGTTTCAGGCTTGGCTCCAAACTTGGGTTTCTTCCCAGGAGTAGCAACTGGCTTGCTATTCTTCTTGAAGTTCCCTTTCTTTCCCTTGCCCTTTTTCTTGAAACTAGTGGTCTTGTTAACCATCAACACTTGATGCTCCTTTTTTATTTCTACCTCCACAGCTTTGAGCATTGCGAAGAGCTCGAGAATTGTCTCCTCCATCCCTTGCATATTATAGTTCATCATGAAGCCTTTATAGCTTGGTGGCAGTGATTGAAGAACTCTGTCAATAACACTGTCATCTGGAATATTAACTCCCAGCCGAGTCATGTGGTTATGGTACACAGACATGTTGAGTACGTGTTCACTGCCAAACTATTCTCCTCCATCTTGCAGCTATAGAACTTGTTGGAGACTTCGTATCTCTCAACTCTGGCATTTGCTTGAAATATTAACTTCAACTCTTGGAACATCTCATATGATCCATGACGTTCAAAACGTCTTTGAAGACCCGATTCTAAGTCGAAAAGCATGGCACACTGTACTATAGAGTAGTCATCAGACCGCGTCTGCCAGACGTTAAAGCGTCGACGTTAGCGGGAGGAGGCTTCTCACCTAGCGGTGCATCAAGCACATAATTCTTCTGTGCAGCAATGAGGATAATCATCAAGTTACGGACCCAGTCCATGTAGTTGCTACCATCATATTTCAACTTAGCTTTCTCTAGGAATGCATTAAAATTCAAGGGAACGGTAGCACGGGCCAATGATCTACAACAAAGATATACAAAAAACCATCAGGACTAAGTTCATGATAAATTAAGTTCAGTTAATCATATTACTAAAGAACTCCTACTTAGATAGACATCCCTCATGTTATCTAAATGATCACGCGATCCATATCAACTAAACCATGTCCGATCATCACGTGAGATGGAGTAGCTTTCAATGGTGAACATCTTATGTTGATCATATCTACTATATGATTCACGTTCGACCTTTCGGTCTCCAGTGTTCCGAGGCCATGTCTGTACATGCTAGGCTCGTCTAGTTTAACCCGAGTATTCTGCACGTGCAAAACTGTCTTACACCCATTGTATGTGAACGTAGAGCTTATCACACCCGATCATCACGTGGTGTCTCGGCACGACGAACTGTCGCAATGGTGCATACTTAGGGAGAACACTTGTACCTTGAAATTTTAGTAAGGCATCATCTTATAATGCTACCGTCGTTCTAAGCAAAATAAGTTGCATAAAAAGATAAACATCACATGTAATCAAAATATCTGACATGATATGGCCATCATCATCTTGTGCTTTTGATCTCCATCTCCAAAGCATCGTCATGATCTCTATCGTCGCCGGCTTGACACCATGATCTTCATCGCAGCATCGTGGTTGTCTCGCCAACTATTGCTTCTACTACTAGCGCTAACTCATAGTGATAAAGTAAAGCAATTACATGGCGTTCATAATACATACAATAAAGAGACAACCCTAAGGCTCCTGCCGGTTGCCGATAATTTACAAAACATGATCATCTCATACAATAACGTAAGTCATCACGTCTTGACCATATCACATCACAACATGCCCTGCAAAAACAAGTTAGACGCCCTCTAATTTGTTGTTGCAAGTTTTACGTGGCTTCTACGGGCTTCTAGCAAGAACCGTTCTTACCTATGGAAAAAAACCACAACGGTGATTTATGAAGTTTGTTGTTTTAACCTTCAACAAGGACGGACCGCATTCAAATTCGATTCAACTAAAGCATGAGAGAGAGACACCCACCAGCCACCTTTATGCAAACAAGTTGCATGTAACGATGGATCCGGTCTCATGAACGCTATCATGTAATGTTGGTCCGGGCCGCTTCATCTTACAATACCGCCGAATCAAAATAAGACGTTGGTGGTAAGCAGTATGAACATCACCGCCCACAACTCCTTTGTGTTCTACTCGTGCATATCACCTACGCATAGACCTGGATCATGATGCCACTGTTGGGAACGTAGCATGAAATTTCAAAAAAATTCCTACGATCACGCAAGATCTATCTAGGAGATGCATAGCAACGAGACGGAAAGAGTGTGTCTATGTACCCTCGTAGACCAAAAGTGGAAGCGTTACATTAATGTGGTTGATGTAGTCAAACGTCTTCGTGATTCAACCGATCAAGCACCGAACATACGGCACCTCCGAGTTCAGCACACGTTCAGCTTGATGACGTCCCTCGAGCTCTTGATCCAGTAGAGGGTCGAGGGAGAGTTTTGTCAGCACGACGGTGTGTTGACGGTGATGGTGAAGTAGATCGCGCAGGGCTTCGGCTAAGCACTACGACAATATGACCTGAGGTGTAAACTATGGAGGAGGGGCACCGCACATGGCTAAAAGATTAACTTGTGTGTTCTAGGGTGCCCCCTCCCCACGTATATAAAGGAGGAAGGGAGAGGAGGCCGGCCGGCCCCTAGGGCGCGCCAAGGAGAGGAGTCCTACTAGGACTCCTAGTCCTAGTAGTATTCCTCCTCAAGGAAGGTGGAAGAAGGAAGGAGAGTGAGAGGGAGAGGGAAAGGGGGGCGCCGCCCCCTTCCCCTAGTCCAATTAAGAATGCCATGGGGGGGGGGTGAGGCCACCCCTTGCGGCCCTCCTCTCTCTCCACTAAGGCTGATGTAGGCCCATTAGTTCCCCCGGGGGGTTCCGATAACCCACCGGCTCTCCGATATTTACCCGGTACCTCACGGAACTCATCCGGTGTCCGAATAACATTGTCCAATATATCATTCTTTATGTCTCGCCCATTTCGAGACTACTCGTCATGTATGTGATCTCATCCGGGACTCCGAACAATCTTTGGTCACCAAAAACTCATAATTCGTAATACAAATCGTCAGCGAACGTTAAGTGTGCGGACCTTACGGGTTCGAGAACTATGTAGACATGACCAACACACTTCTCCGGTCAATAACCAATAGCGGAACCTAGATGGTCATATTGGCTCCTACATATTCTACAAAGATCTTTATCAGTCATACCGTAATGACAACATACATTATTCCCTTTGTCATCGGTATGTTACTTGCCCGAGATTCGATTGCCGGTATCTTCATACCTAGTTCAATCTCGTTACCGGCAAGTCTCTTTACTTGTTCCATAATACATCATTCCGTCACTAACTCATTAGTCATTTGCTTGCAAGGCTTATTATGATCTGTATTACCGAGAGGGCCCACAGATACCTCTGATACTCGGAGTGACAAATCCTATTCTCGATCTATGCCAATTCAACAAGCACCTTCAGATATACCTATAGAGCATCTTTATAATCACCCAGTTACATTGTGATGTTTGATAGCACACAAGGCATTCCTCCGGTATCTGGGAGCTGCATAATCTCATAGTCCGAGGAATATGTATTTGACATGAAGAAAGTAGTAGCATTAAAAATTGAACGATCAATACGCTAAGCTAACGGATGGGTCATGTCCATCACATCATTCTCCTAATGATGTGATCATGTTAATCAAATGACAACACATGTCCATGCTTAGAAAACTCAACCATCTTTGATTAATGAGCTAGTCTAGTAGAGGCTTACTAGGGACACTGAGTTTCGTCTATGTATTCACACATGTATCAAGTTTCCGGTTAATACAACTCTTGCTTGAATAAAAGACATTTATCATGATATATAAGGAAATATAAATAACAACTTTATTATTGCCTCTAGGTCATATTTCCTTCAGTATGAACCATGGAAAAGTTGGAATACAATAGATATTACACCAATATGAAATTAGAATAAGATCACAACAGTACCTTGGGCGGTTATTTGCTTTGTTTTACTAACGGGGCTGACGAGATTTTTGTTGAGTCTTGTGTTGTGAAGTTTTCAAGTTTTGGGTAAGGATTTGATGGACTATGGAATAAAGAGTGGCAAAATCCTAACCTTGGGGATGCCCAAGGAACCCCAAGGTAAATTCAAGGACGGCCAAGATCCTAAGCTTGGGGATGCCTCGGGAAGGCATCCCCTCTTTCGTCTTCATCCATTGGTTACTTTACTTGAGGTTATATTTTTATTCCCTACATGATATGTGTTCTGCTTGGAGCATTGTGTATAGTATGAGTCTTTTTTTTAGTTTGTCACAATCATCCTTGCTGTACACACCTTTTGAGAGGGAGACGCTTCAATTGTGATTTATTAGAATACTCTATGTGCTTCACTTATATCTTTTGAGCTAGGAAATTTTGCTCTAGTGCTTCACTTATATCTTTTTAGAGCACAGTGGTGGTTTTATTTTGTAGAAATTGTTGAAATCTCTTGGTCCAATTATATTATTTTGAGAGTTCTAAAGAACAACATGGTAATTTGCTTGGGTTATGAAATTAGTCCTAATATGATAGACATCCAAAGGAGATATAATAAAAACCTTCATATAGAGAGCATTGAATGTTATGTGAAGTTTGGCTCCTTTTAATCGCTTTGAGATGTTAAGTTGGTAATATTAGAGTCATGCTAGAGGTAGTTTGTGAGGTTAAAGAAATAATTGTGCTAAGGTTTGTGATTCCCGAAGCATGCACATATGGCCTATGTAACCAAATTGGCGCGCACTGTATCTTGATTTATTCATCTTTGTGGGAAGGTCGGGGGTGCGTGATGGTTAACTCCTACCACCCCCTAGGGGCATGCGTCGTAGTATTTTTCTTTGAGGGCAAAGTAGAGTTTTTTTACAATAAGTATGTGAGTTCTTTATGACTAATGTGAGTCCATGGATTATACACACTCTCACCCTTCCACTTTCCTAGCCACTCTAGTGCCGCACAACTTTCGCCGATGCATAAAACCCTCCTTATATCTTCCTGAAAACAGCCACCATATCTACCTATTATGGCATTTCCATAGCCATTCCAAGATATATTTCCATGTAACTCCACCATTCCGTTTATTACGACACACTTAATCATTGTCATATTGCTTTGCATGATCATGTAGTTGACATAGTATTTGTGGCAAGGCCACCTTTCACATTTTTCACACATGCCACTCTTGGTCATTGCACATCCTGGTACACCGTCGGAGGCATTCCTATAGAGTCATATCTTTGTTCTAGTATCGAGTTGTAATTTCGAGTTCTAAGTAAATAAAAGTGCGATGATCATCATTATTAGAACATTGTCCCGTGTGAGGCTATCAAAAATAAAAGAGGCCCATGAAGCCCAAATAAAAAAAGAAGCTAATGAAGCCCACCAAAAAAGAGAGTCCAAAGAGCCCAAAACAAAATTAAAAAAATGAGAGAAAAAGAGAGAAGGGACAATGTTACTATCTTTTTCCACACTTGTGCTTCAGAGTAGCACCATGTTCTTCATGATAGAGAGTCTCCTATGTTGTCACTTTCATATATCACTAGTGGGAATTTTTCATTATAGAAATTGGCTTGTATATTCCAACGAAGGGCTTCCTCAAATGCCCTAGATCTTCATGAGCAAGCAAGTTGATGCACACCCACTAGTTGTCTTTTTGAGCTTTCATACACTTATAGCTCTAGTGCATCCATTACATGGCAATCCATACTCACTCACATTGATATTGATTGATGGACATCTCCATAGTCCATTAATTTTCCTAGTTGATGTAAGAATTTCTCCCACCTTTTGTCTATTACCACCTCCACTCCACCCGTAGTGTTACGCCATGGCTCGCGCTCATATATTGTGTGAATATTCGAAAAGTTTGAAAGAGTAGAGCATGAAAATAATTGCTTGTCTGACTCCGGGATGGGCATGAGGGGTGCTTTGTGTTAAGAAAAGGGAGCATAAGGACTATATGATTTGTAGGGATAACATTCTTTAGCCATGTTATTTTTGAAGCTTTATAGATTGCTTTTGGTATGATTAAAGTGTTATTGTTTTGATATTGAGAAACTTTTATTTTGAGTCTTATGGATCTGAACATTCATGTCACAATAAAAAGTATTACATTGATAAATATGTTGGGTAGCATTCCACATCAAAAATTCTATTTTTATCATTTACCTACTCGAGGACGAGCAGGAATTAAGCTTGGGGATGCTTGATACGTATCTATAATTTTTTATTGTTCCATGCTATTATATTATCTATCTTGGATGTTTTATATGCTTTTTTATATGATTTTTGGGACTAACCTATTAACCCAGAGCCCAGTGCCAGTTTCTGTCTTTTCCTTGTTTTTGAGTTTCGTAGAAAAGGAATATCAAACGGAGTCCAAATGGAACAAATTTTTTTGGAGATTTTTCTTGGACCAGAAAACATCAGATGGACTTGGAGTACACGCCAGGGGATCCACGAGGTGGCCACAAGGGTGGAGGGCGCGCCCCTACCTTGTGCGCCCCTCCTGCCTCCGCCGACCGACTTCTTCCGCCTATAAATACGTATATATTACAGAAACATCAGAACATCCATCGATACCACTTTTGCGCCACCACAACCTTCTGTTCTCGCGAGATCCCATCTAGAGGCCTTTTCCGGTACTCTGCCGAAAGGGGAATCAACCACGAAGGGCATTTACATCAACCCTATTTCCCTTCTGATGAAGTGTGATTAGTTTACCACAAACCTACGGGTCCATAGCTAGTAGCTAGCTGGCTTCTTCTCTCTTTTTGATCCTCAATACCATGTTCTCCTCGTTGTTCTTAGAGATCTATCCGATGTGATCTTCTTTTGCGGTGTGTTTTTCAAGATCCAATGAATTGTGGGTTTATGATCAGATTATATATGAATAATATTTGAGTTTCTTCTGAATTCTTTTTTGCATGATCTTATATCTTAGTAACTCTCTTCGAACTATCGGTTTTGTTTGGCCAACTAGATTGATAATTCTTGCAATGTGAGAAGTGCTTTGCTTTGGGTTCAATCCTGCGGTGCTCAATCCAAGTGACAGTAGGGGACATGACACCTATTGTATTGTTGCCATTGAGGATAAAAAGATGGGGCTTTCATCATATTGATATAGTTAATTCCTCTACATCATGTCATCTTGCTTAAGGCGTTACTCCGTTCTTATGAACTTAATAATCTTGATGCATGCTGGATAGTGGTCGATGTGTGGAGTAATAGTAGTAGATGTAGGCAGGAGTCGGTTTACTTGTCTCGGACGTGATGCCTATATTCATGATCATTGCCATAGATGTCGTTATAATTTATTTGCTTTTCTATCAATTGCTTGACAGTAATTTGTTCACCCACTGTAATATTTGCTATCATGAGAGAAGCCTCTAGTGAAACCTATGGCCCCCGGGTATCTTTTACATCTTATAAGTTTCAAATCTACTATTTTGCAATATTTTACTTTTCAATCTATAAACCAAAAACCCCCAAAATATTTACTTTATTGGTTTATCTATCTCTATCGAATCTCACTTTTTGCAAATAACTTAGAAGGGATTGACAACCCCTTTATAGCGTTGGGTGGAAGTTGTTTGATGATTTGTGCAGGTATTTGGCGACTTGTGTGTAATCTCCTACTAGAGTGATACCTTGGTTCTCAACAAACTGAGGGAAATACTTACTTCACTCTACTGCACACCCTTTCCTCTTCAAGGGAAACACCAACATTACCTTGGGAAAGGAGTGAGGAAGCAGATATCTGAAAGCTGCTCTTCAAGGTCCAGTAGGAGTGGCCTAAGGATTCCAAAGACAAGGGCTAAAACACTGTGGCTTCGGCCTCAGAGGTAAGCACAAATTCGCCGTATACGTATCCTATCCATATTTCAATTATAACAGGAGTTAGAACTCTTACGTTCAATTCAGGCCTGGACAAAGAAAGCGGAGCGGATCAACTATCCGGCTCCGTTGCCCGAAATCCCAGCCACACCCCAGTTGACGGCGATGCTGGTCCTAGCGCCGTACAAGGCGCCGGAGAAGAAGACCAAGAAGAAGGGCAAGGAGGTCAAGAGCGACCCCGACCCTAAGGGTCCTGCGGACACAGTGTCTGGGGAAACTGACACCCATTCCTCCCATGACGAAGAAGAGGAGGAGGGGGAAGAGGAAGAGAGCGACTCCCCCATCAGGGCAAGGGGGAAGAAGAGGGCGCCCCCCATAGATGCGGGCAAGGGGGCGCCCAGGAAAAAATTGAACATCCTGGACAGCTCGGCTTCAACATCCTAGCATAGTTTCCGAGTACGGCCCAAGATCAAGCCTTTGGCCGAATCTTAAGTATTCATACTTTTCGCTGTTGTGTTCAGTTTAATCAGCCAACATTGTCTAAGCAACTTCATTCGTTTATTTTCCAGTCCTCCCCGCATATTCCCTAAGGCTTCACTGTCATTAGGGAATTCTCTGCCAGCTGAAATGGTGGAGAGCGACACGCCGCCGCGGGCTCAATCGCTCGTCCTAGGGGATACCAAAGTGTCCTCCCTAAGGGCGTCCCCTGCACGAGCAGGTGGGAGCGGGGTGGACGAGAAGGTACCCGATGCCAACACGTCGGCCTCCGTCAGCCAAGCGGGAGCCATCCCTATGGCGACCGACGGCAGGGATCCCAAGCAATTCGGGGTCCCGCCGAACACTATTCTGGAGGCTAGTATGGCTCTGGAATTGGGAAGTCAGCCTCCTACGATCGGGGGAGGAGCATCAGCTCCAGCGGCGTCCTCCACTAATCCGGAGGCGCCGAACACACTGGAGGAAGCACTACGAGGTGCTTCTATCGTGGCGGAACACTGTACCCTGATGGGTGTGATGATGGGAAAGATTCAATCCACCAAGAACGGACTGAATGATGCCTTCAACAGCCTACTGACAGGATTCGAGGTATGTGATGTAATATTCTTAAAAAGAACTTCTTGATTTATTTGTATAAGGGAAGAAACCTGTATACGGACAACCTTATAGCCTAATACTTCCTACTGACAGCCTAATACTTTGTTTGATTCGGAAAAGAATCGAATAGAGGATCCATATAGTGTTAGCTAATACTATGTTTTTTGGATAGGCTTCCCTGGTCGCGGCATCTACCCAGGCTGCAGAGGTTTCCGAGCTCAATCGGAAGCTTCAATTAGTTGATGACGAGCTCGACCGCGTGAACAAGCGGTTGGATGAAATGCAAGGTATGCGGACTTTCAAAGAACTATTATGTCAAAAGATAATGTGCTTTGATTGTAAGAGTATAAACTCATGATGCTATGCGATTATATCAGAGTTGGTGTTGCCGAGGTCGAGACCCTCAAGGGCGCACTTGTAGAGGCCAAGTAGGAGGTCGAGATAAATAAGGCGCCCGCTGACAAAGCGGTTGTCGATTTGGAGGCCGAACATGCCTGCCGCCGGCGACATGAGTCTCGGGTGGCCGAAGTCAAACAAGAGCTACGAGATGCTATTCGCAAGTGCAAGGAGCTGGAGCATAAGACTTCGGATCAAGCATCCGAACTCAACCAGGCTGTCAATGCTGCCAAGGAGGCACGTATCGAGTCGCATAGTGCATGCGAGGAGATCAAATAGGAGCGGCAGATAGCGGCTGGTAAGGCCTTTTTTTTGCAGAGTATCTTTGGAGGTCAGAGGTATCTTGCACTGACGCGATTGTGGAGTTCTCCAGGCGCGTTTGTGGATCTCGCAAAGAGCATCGCCGATGCCGCCCAATTCTTTGGAGCCCAGGAGGGGAATAGCACGGAGAAGCTGTTCTAGTCGCAATTCCTTGCGCCAGAACATCCAGTACCTCTGAACGACCAATTGAAGCAGTTGGTCGAGCTGCACAACATGGTGGGTACAACCATGAAGGACTTGATACTCCGGCTCTGGCTCGCTGAGCCAATCCTGAGTGGCTACTTTGGATTGGTGAGGCGGCTTGTCGATGCGAAGCCGTTGGTCGATGCTTTGAAGCGTTCAGCCTGTATAAAATGTACAAGGATGGCATCTGCCCGTGTCAAGATGCACTGGGCGAAGATGAAGGCCGCCGATGTTGCTACTGCTGGCCCACCGGAGGGCAAGGATCATCATAGGCCGGAAAGGTATTTCGATGATGTCCTAGAAGGAGCCCGCATTGTAGAGGGCCAGTGCTCAAAGGACGTGGTCATTGAGTAATTGTGTTCGGATTGTAAAGACTAAGCTTATGAACCGATGTCTATATAATTTTGCGCTTTATATTGCATGAGAATTTTCCTCCTGGGCGGCCATTTATTATGTTTGAAAGTTTCCAGTCGTCGGCTTCAGTCCCCATGTAGATACTACAAGTGTGTTCGGTATTGCGCATGATCACTCTTTATCCAACATCTTGGTCCATAAAGGAGGTGTCCGCAAAACAAACCAGGCAATCAGACTATGCGGCTTTATTGCTTTCACTTAGCCATAGGACCTTTACTTGTGGGGCTAAGTACTAGCCCCTGGTGCGTCTGCAGCTATCCGAATTACGGTGCCCACTTTACGCGACTGGGCGAAGACCAACCCCTCGTATAACACAGAGTGGATCGCTATCGATCGTAGTATAACACTGAGTCACCGGATCGTTGGCCAGCTCTCGCTTATCACGACAGTCAGTTTTTGGCTTTCTCTACTGAGATACTTGACCGGATGAACTAGAAATACAACCGTAGTAGTTCTCTCTTTACTACCTTAGCCGAACAATGTGGAACGTAAGGTGGCAAGCACATGAGCCGGGCAACCCAACAATAGACCCAAGACATGATTCGGAGCCGATGCATATAATACAATATCTGGGACGCCAAACTATTCCCTATAGGTGTTCGGACTTGGAGGTGTGCCAGGCCGAATACAGCCCATGGTATTAAGTCCACACTTAAGGCACATGTGGCAATCTAACGTAGGGAGATAATGCAAGTGGTAATAAAACGAACTCCAAGCGAATTGGAACCGAACTGCTTCTTTTATGTCCCGTTTAGTACGGCGAACCGCGTGGTTACAGATAATTTCAATAACATCCTGGGCATTTAACATGCCAAAAGAAGAAAAGAAACTAAAAAGGGAAAAGGTTTACACAGAGCCTGAATCTAACGAAAAAAGAAATTTCGACGGGGGCTCTGTTGCACGTGTGCGCCGTTTCTCCTTCGTAATATGTCCTTGAAGAGGGAAGTTATGATGGCCGCCTGCCAAAAAAGGAATGAGAACTCTGGAAAAAAAATGCCCTGCATAGCCGTAGATAAGGTGGGTTCTTTTAATTAACCTATTAAAGAAAATATATTTTAGAGTCTGAATAGGGTCAAGCCGAACTACGGACTGTTTTTATGCAGTGTGCCTCCGGTGCCGCCCAAGGTATTTTAAGGGCGTAATTGTGGACATGAGGTACGTATGCTGCCACCTTGTAAGGCAGTCAGCAGGGGCATAACTGATAATCGAGCTCGGTTTCTTGTGAGCTGCCACATTGTAGTGCAGGCCGGACACGTTTTGAAGTGTCTCTGGTCTTGACGACTGATGAAATGTTCGGCTTGAATAATCCGCTTTGAACCTCGGCTGCTAGGGCCGCAATATCCTCCTCTGTATGGAAGGAGCGCTCCATGTTTCCATTGACCGTGATGACGTCGCGTGGTCCAGGCATTTTGAGCTTCCAGTAAGCATAGTGCGGGAATGCATTAAAGCGGGCGAAGGTCGTTCTCCCGAGTAGTGCATGATAGCCACTTCGGAAAGGAGCGATGTACAAGATTAACTCCTCGCTTCGAAAATTTTCTAGAGAGCCAAATACTACTTCTAGTCTTAATGAGACCGTGCAGTGGGCCTCTACGACAGGTATCACTCCTTTAAAGGTAGTGCCGCTAGGATTAATCCTTGATGGGTCTATCCCCATCTTGTGGACAGTGTCTTGGTATATCAGGTTGAGACTGCTGCCACCATCCATAAGGACTCAAGTAAGATGATATCCGTCAATTATAGGATCGAGCACTAGGGACGCTGAACCTCCGTGACGGATACTGGTTGGGTGATCCCTGCGATCGAAGGTGATCGGACAAGCCGACCATGGGTTGAACTTGGGGGCGACGGGCTCTATAGCATAAACATCCCTGAGTGCGCGCTTGCACTCCCTCTTAGGGACGTGAGTGCCGTAGATCATATTCACCGTTTTCACCTCAGGAGGAAATATCTTGTGCCCCCCCCCCCCGTGGTCAGTTGGCGAGGATCGTCTTCGTCCTCGCTTTGAGGTCCTTTCCCCTTGTGTTCGACATTTAACTTGCTGGCCGGCTTGAAGACCCAACAGTTTTTGTTGGTGTGATTTGCAGGTTTGTGAGGGGTGTCGTGAATCTGGCAAGGTCTCTCTAATATTTTGTCCAATCTGGATGGATTGTCTTTGTTGCCCTTGAACGGCTTCTTCCATTGACCGGGGCTGGAGCCACTGAATCTGGCGTTCACTGCCGTTTCATCTGTTTTTACAGCATTGTTCAGATGCTTGTTCTTGTTGCGCAGTGGCTTGCTAGTGCCATCCGTAACTTCAGAAGTGCCAGGGTCGATGGTACTATTACTTCTACGAGCTAGCCAACTGTCTTCATCCGTGCAAAAGCGGGTCATAAGTGTAGTAAGGGCTGACATTGTCTTCGGTTTCTCTTGGCCGAGGTGTCTTGCAAGCCATTCGTCCCAGGCGTTGTGTTTGAATGCCGCTAAGGCTTCGGCGTCCAGACAGTCGACAATTTGGTTCTTTTAAGTTAAGAACCGGTTCCAAAGCTTGTAGGCTCACTCCCCGGGTTGCTGGATTATGTGACTTCGATAATCAGCATACGGAGGCCGGACGCAGGTCCCTTGAAAGTTAGCCCGGAAAGCATCCTCTAAATCTTCCCAGCTTCCAATCGAGTTCTCTGGGAGGTTGTTCAGCCAGTGTCGTGCTGGCCCCTTTAGCTTGAGAGGTAAGTATTTCATGGCATGGAGTCATCTCCACGAGCCATGTGGATGTGAAGATTAAAGTCTTTGATCCATACTGCAAGATCCGTCATTTCATCATACGCCTCGATGTTTATAGGTTTAAACCCTTCGGTAAATTGGTGATCCATCACCACATCGGTAAAGCACAGGGGATGCGCAGCGCCCCTATATCGTGCGACATCGTGGTGTAGTTTGGACGACATTTGTGTTCGGTGTTGACCCCGAACTTGATTGTATCCAGCGTGCTTGGCTTGATAGCCACCGTCCCGTATGGGAGCACGTTCTCTTGATCCATAGATTGATCTGGCCTGACCGGCTTTTTTATTCAGGTCCTGGCGTAAATCGTACTTATGGCCCTGAGCCTCTGTATCATTTCCTTTACTGTGGGGAGGTGCAGGCTGGTGTACGACATTGCTAGCCACTTTGTCCCGTCCATGGGGTGGTCGGTCTGCTTGATCGGCCTGATTGTGCATCGACGGAATTAGCGCAAGGGCCTCGTCGTCGAATTGGGGCATCAATTTGCGTTTGGGATAGCTCTTTGTTTGGCGCTCACGACCGTATCTCTCTTCAGACTCTAGCACTTCATTCCATCTACCATTCAGCGTATCCTGTTCGGCCTTAAGCCGTTGTTGTTGTTTTTCAAGCTCCTTGTTGTGGCAATTGATAACCCGCAAGTGTAGGGGATCGCAACAGTTTTCGAGGGTAAAGTATTCAACCCAAATTTATTGATTCGACACAAGGGGAGCCAAAGAATACTCTTATGTATTAGCAGCTGAGTTGTGAATTCAACCACACCTGCAAACTTAGTATCCGCAACAAGATAGTTTAGTAGCAAAGTAATATGATAATGGCGGTAGCATCAATAAAAGTAACGGTAGTGTTTTTGTAGTTTTTGTGATTGTAGCAACGGAAAAGTAAATAAGCAACAAGAAATATGTGAAAAGCTCATAGGCATTGGATCGGTGATGGGAAATTATGTCGGATGCAATTCATCATGTAAAAGTTATAACCTAGGGTGACACAGAACTAGCTCTAGTTCATCAATGCAATGTAGGCATGTATTCCGAATATAGTCATACGTGCTTATGGAAAAGAACTTGCATGACATCTTTTATCCTACCCTCCCGTGGCAGCGGGGTCCTATTGGAAACTAAGGGATATTAAGGCCTCCTTTTAATAGAGTACCGGACCAAAGCATTAACACATAGTGAATACATGAACTCCTCAAATTATGGTCATCACCGGGAGTGGTCCCGATTATTGTCACTTCGGGGTTGCCGGATCATAACACATAGTAGGTGACTATATATTTGCAAGATTGGATCAAGAACACAAATATATTCAGGAAAACATAATAGGTTCAGATCTAAAATCATGGCACTCAGGCCCTTGTGACAAGCATTAAGCATAGCAAAGTCATAGCAACATCAATCTCAGAACATAGTGGATACTAGGGATCAAACCCTAACAAAACTAACTCGATTACATGATAGATCCCATCCAACCTATCACTGTCTAGCAAGCCTACGATGGAATTAATCACGCACGGCGGTGTGCATCATGGAATTAGTGATGGAGGAAGGTTGATGATGACGATGGCGATGATCTCCACTCTCCGGAGCCCCGAACGGACTCTAGATCAGCCCTCCCGAGAGAGATTAGGGCTTGGCGGCGGCTCTGTATTTAAAACACGATAATTCTTCCTCACTGATTTTTTACTCCCCGAAAGTGAATATATAGGATCTGGGGATATGTCAGTGGAGCACCAGGGGGGCCCACGAGGCAGGGGGCGCGCCCCCACCCTCGTGGACAGGGTGTGGGCCCCCTGGTCTGGATCTTCTTGTCGGTATTTTTTATATTTTCCAAAATAATTCTCCGTGGAGTTTCATGTCATTCTGAGAACTTTTTATTTCTGCACAAAAACAACACCATGGCAATTCTGCTGAAAACAGCGTCGGTCTGGGTTAGTTCCATTCAAATCATGCAAGTTAGAGTCCAAAACAAGGGTAAAAGTGTTTGGAAAAGTAGATACGTTGGAGACATATCAACTCCCCCAAGCTTAAACCTTTTCTTGTCCTCAAGCAATTCAGTTGATAAACTGAAAGTGATAAAGAGAAACTTTGACAAACTCTGTTTGCTCTTGTTGTTGTAAATATGTAATCCAACATTCAAGTTTTCAGCAAGATCATGAACTAACCACATTCACAATAACTTTCAGGTCTCAAGACTACTCACGTCAATGGCATAATAAACTAGCGAGCAATAATAATAAACCTCGGATGACAATACTTTCTCAAAACAATCATGATTTGATATAATAAGATGGTATCTCGCTAGCCCTTTCTGAGACCGCAAAACATAAATGCAGAGCACCTTTAAAGATCAAGGACTGACTAGACATTGTAATTCATGGTAAAAGAGATCCAGTCATGATCATACTCAATGCAAATTAATAGTAATACATGCAAATGACAGAGGTGCTCTGCTACTGGTGCTCCTTGATAAGAGGATGATGACTCTGCATAAAAGTAAATAGATAGGCCCTTCGCGGAGGGAAGCAGGGATTTGTAGAGGTGCCAGAGCTCGATTTTTAAATAGAGATGAATAACATTTTGAGTGGTATACTTTCATTGTCAACATAACAACCAAGAATCTCGATATCTCCCATGCTATGCACATTATAGGCGGTTCCCAAACAGAATGGTAAAGTTTATACTCCCCCAACCACCAACAAGCACACTCCACGGCTATCCCGAAACAACGGGTACCATCCAAACCAGCAATAGCCCTGGGGGGAGTTTTGTTTAATTATTATGATTTTGAGCATGGGACTGGGCATCCGGATTACCAGCCATTTTCTCATGAATGATGAGCGGAGCCCACTCATCGTGAGAATAACCCACCTAGCATGGAAGATATAGACAGCCCTAGTTGATACATGAGTTATTCGAGCATACAAAACAGAATTTCTTTTGAAAGTTTAGAGTTTGGCTCATACAAATTTACTTGGAACGGCTGGTAACTACCGCATATAGGAAGGTATGGTGGACTCATTGGGAATAACTTTGGGGTTTATGGAAGTGGATGCACAAGCAGTATTCCCGCTTAGTATAGGTGAAGGCTAGAAAGAGATTGAGAAGCGACCAGCTAGAGAGCAACAACGGTCATGAACATGCATTAAAATTAGTCAACAATGAATGCTAGCACGAGTAGGATATAAATCACCATGAACATAAATATCGTGGAGGCTATGTTGATTTGTTTCAACTACATGCGTGAACATGTGGCAAGTCAGATCACTTAATCGTTCAAAGGAGGATACCACCCCATCATATTACATCACAACCATTTTAATATCATGTTGGCACGCAAGATAGACCATTATAAACTCTCTGTTAATTAAGCATGGCTTAAGCAGCTATGATCTCTAATTGTCATTGCAAACATGTTTCATTCATAACAAGCTGAATCAGGAACGATGAACTATCATATTTACAAAGACAAGAGAGGTCGAGTTCATACAAGCTTTTCTCATATCAATTAGTTCATCATATATCATCCTTATTGCCTTTCACTCGCACGACCGAACGGTGTGGATAATAATAATAGTGCACATGCATTGGACTAAGCTCGAATCTGCAGACATTTAATACAAGAGAGAAAACAAGGTAATATGGCTCAAGGTTAAATCAACAATAAAGCATATGAGAGCCTCTAAGCATTTTAATCATAGTCTTGTACTCTTAACCCCCAAAGAAAAGAAAAGAAACTATTTACACGGGAAAGCTCCCAACAAGCAAAAGAAGAACGGGAAATCTTTTTGGGTTTTCCTTTAGTTACTACTACAAGAAAAGAAAACTAGCTAGAAGCTACAACTAATATTTTTTGTCTTTCTTAAGGATCTTTCTAGCACACGGGAAAAAGACTAAGAAAAAGAAATGAAACTAAACATGGATGGTACAGTGAAAGAGTATGAGCACCGACAATTAGAATAAGTGTGAACATGAATGTAAAGTCGGTGAGAAACACGTACTCCCCCAAGCTTAGGCTTTTGGCCTAAGTTGGTCTATGGCTAGTATTGGCCTAACGGATATCCAAAGTCGTAGTTTGGGTTGTACTAGGATGCAGCAGCTACTGCATGCTGAGCTGGAGCTCGAAGGCGGGCTGCTTCTGTCATATTATAATACACATTTTCCTCCTCCATAGTTATAGTGTATCTCCCTTTTGCCTGAAAGTCAAACAAAGTAGGGGAAGGAAGAACAATAGGGATGGCCTGCTGCCTATTAAAAATTAGTCGATATTTGAGGGTTTGGCCGTCCCTCTTTATAAACCGGTGACTAGTCATAGCATGGCAATCTAAATGAGCAGGAGGTAAAGGTTCGTCATTCTCATGCACAGGCACACCCAGAAAGCGGGCTATGCGAGTGGCATAAATCCCACCAAATAAATCTCCAATCATACCATTATGGTGTAGCCTACATGCAACAATGGCTCCCAAGTTATATTGTCAATCACCTAGTACAACACTCATGAGAACACTAAGTTCTGGGACACACATGTGACAAGCCTCATCTTTACCATTTATGCATCTACCAATAAAGAGAGCAAAGTAATGAATAGCAGGAAAATGGATGCTCCCTATGGTAGCATGTGTGATTTCCCCATAATTCCCCATTGTGATACTAGCAAGGAACTCTCTAAATTCAGATTTATGAGGATCACCCATACCGCCCCACTGTGGGAGCTTACAAGCATCATTAAAATCCTCTAAGTCCATGGTATAAGATTTATCATATAGGTCAAACAGGACAGTGTGAGAATTACGTGAAGATGAAAATTTAAACCTTCTCACAAAGCTATCAGTTAAGCCACGTTATTGAGGGCACTTATCTTGTATGAAGTCCTCGAGGTCGGTGTTACGCACATATGTCTAAAATTCATCCTTGATGCCAACCTGATCCATCAAGTCATCTGACGACCATTCAGAAGGTCGCACATCAGCATCCCTCGGTAGTTCATCGTCCGGCTCACGGAACGCGAGCCTCGGTTCTTGCTTCCTTGAAGAACCACCTCGGAAGTTTTTCCTATGCATTTTTCTAAAATTTTCTGAAATTTTTAGTAACTCAAAATAAAAGTTAACCAAACTCAATAATATTGATAGCAACAACTCCTACAAGTGGCTAGAGGCTATATCATGCATAAGAACTACTTGGGACCAAGAAAATTTAACATGCAAGCTCAATAACAAGGTCACCACAGTAGCAAAAAATTGCAATAAATAAAGCACTAGAACAAAAACTAATTGGACCAATGGAGGAGTCACATACCAAGGAACAATCTCCTCAAACAGTTTGGTGAATGGTGCTTTGAGAAAGGAGATCGAAAATGGCAGTAAGATGAGCTAGAACTCGGGTTTGAGCTGGTTGGTGACTTTTTTGGAAAGAAGGAAGAAGAGTGTGGGTGCAGGAATAAGTGGAGGGGGGCCACGTGGGGCCCACGAGGCAGGGGGCGCGCCCTGGTAGGTGCGCGCGCCCTGGACCCTAGTGGCCAGGTGTTGGCTCCCCTCGCTGTGTGTTCTGTGCCATATTTTCTCAAATATTCTAGAAAATTTCATATTTCATTTTCATGGCATTTGGAGAACTTTTATTTTCGGGATATTTCTTATTGCACAAATAAGTCTGGAAACAAACAGAAAATATTATTTTTGCTTTATTTATCCTAATTAACAGAAAGTAAAAGGACGGTACATAAGGTGGTGCTATCTAGATTCACCCATCCCATGCTCATCAAAAGGAATCCATTAACAAGGTTGATCAGGCCTTGTTAATGAACACTTTCCGAGTAGCATGAAACCAGAGAATTTTCGAATAACACTAGGTTACCTCCATGGGGATATGTTTGTCCCCAACAATAAGAATGTCATATGTCTTCTTGATAGTAGGAGGAGGAAATTCAAAACCTCCAATAGTGATAGTTGAAAATTTTCCAATATAATTGATACTGTGGACCTGAGGTTGTTTCCTCGGAAAGTGTACCGTATGCTCATTACCATTGACATGAAAAGTGACATTGCCTTTGTTACAATCAATAACAGCCCCTGCAGTATTCAAAAAGGGTCTTCCAAGAATAACAGACATACTATCGTCCTCGGGAATATCAAGTATAACAAAGTCCGTTAGAATAGTAACATTTGCAACTACAACAGGCACATCCTCACAAATTCCAGGGGTAGCAATTGATTTATCAGCCATTTGCAAAGATATTTCGGTAGGTGTCAACTTACTCAAGTCAAGTCTAAGATATAAAGAGAGGTGCATAACACTAACACCAGCTCCAAGATCACACAAAGCAGTTTTAACATAGTTTTTCTTAATGGAGCAAGGTATAGTAGGTACTCCTGGATCTCCTAATTTCATAGGTATTCCACGTTTAAAAGTGTAATTGGCAAGCATGGTGGAAATTTCTACTTCAGGTATCTTCCTTTTGTTGGTAATAATATCTTTCATATATTTAGCATAAGGATTTGTTTTAAGCACATCAGTGAAACGCACACACAAAAAGATAGGTCTAATCATTTCAGCAAAGCGCTCAAAATCCTCGTCATCCTTTTTCTTGGATGGTTTCGGAGGAAAAGGCATGGGTTTCTGAACCCATGGTTCTCTTTCCCTATCATGCTTCCTAGCAACAAAGTCTCTCTTATCATAACGTTGATTCTTTGATTGTGGGTATCAAGATCAACAGCAGGTTCAATCTCTACATCATTATCAATGCTAGGTTGAGCATCATCATGAACATCATCATTAACATTATCACTAGGTTGATGTTCATTACCAGATTGTGTCTCGGCATCAGAAATAGATATATCATTGGGATTCTCACGTGTGTCAGCTACAGGTTCACTAGAAGCATGCAAAGTCCTATCATTTTTATTTTTCTTCTTCTTAGAGGAACTAGGTGCATCTAAATTAGCTCTCTGTGAATCTTGCTCAATTCTCTTAGGATGGCCTTCAGGATACAGAGGTTCCTGAGTCACTTTACCACCTCTAGTAGCAACTCTAACAGCATAGTCAATATTCTTACCATTTAATTAATTGAGAAAATCATTCTGAGCCTTAAGTACTTGTTCTACTTGAGTGGTAACCATAGAAGCATGTTTACTGATGAGTTTCAACTCACCTTTATCTCTAGACAGATAATCACTCAAGCGTTCAACATATAAGCATTGTGTTGTAATTGTCTACCAACATAAGCATTGAAGTTTTCTGGTTTCACAATAAAATTGTCAAACTCATCTAAGCATTGGCTAGCAGACTTATAACTAGGTATATCACCTTCATCAAATATATAAAGAGAATTTACCTTTACTACCTGTGTCGGGTTATCAAGACCATGTATTTCTTTAATAGGTGGTAAATTCTTAACATCTTCAGCTTTAATACCTTTTTCTTTCATAGATTTCTTTGCCTCTTGCATATCTTCAGGACTGAGAAATAGAACACCTCTTTTCTTCAGAGTTGGCTTAGGGACTGGTTCAGGAAGTGTCCAATTATTTTCATTGGCTAGCAATTATTCAATAGTAATTCAGCTTGTTCAACTGTTCTTTCCCTAAAAATACAACTGCAAGATCTGTCATTTCATCATATGCCTCGATGTTTATAGGTTTAAACCCTTCCGTAAATTGGTGATCCATCACCTCATCGGTAAAGCACAGGGGGTGCGCGGCGCCCCTATATCGTGCGACATCGTGGCATAGTTTGGACGGCATTTGTGTTCGGTGCTGACCCAGAACTTGATTGAATCCAGCGTTCTTGGCTTGATAGCCACCATCTCGTATGGGAGCACATTCTCTTGATCCATAGATTGATCTGGCCTGACCGGCTTTTTTATTCAGGTCCTGACGTAAATCGTACTTATGGCCCTGAGCCTCTGTATCATTTCCTTTACTGTGGGGAGGTGCGGGCTCGTGTACGGCATTGCTAGCCACTTTGCCCCATCCACGGGGTGGTCGATCTGGTTGATCGGCCTGAACGTGCCTCGACGGAATTAACGCTAGGGCCTCGTCGTCGAATTGGGGAATCAATTTGCATTCGGGATAGCTCTTTGTTTGGCACTGACGACCGTATCTCTCTTCAGACTCTAGCACTTCATTCCATCTACCATTCAACGTATCCTGCTCGGCCTTAAGCTGTTGTTGTTGTTTTTCAATCTCCTTGCTGTGGCAATTGATAACCCACAAGTGTAGGGGATCGCAACAGTTTTCGAGGGTAAAGTATTCAACCCAAATTTATTGATTCGACACAAGGGGAGCCAGAGAATACTCTTAAGTATTAGCAGCCGAGCTGTCAATTCAACCACACTTGGAAACTTAGTATCTGCAGCGAGATAGTTTAGTAGAAAAGTAATATGATAGTGGCGGTAGCAGCAATAAAAGTAACGGTAGTGTTTTGGTAGTTTTTGTGATAGTAGCTAAGGAAAAGTAAATATGCAACAAGCACTATGTGAAAAGCTTGTAGGCATTAAATCGGTGATGGGAAATTATCTCGGATGCAATTCATCATGTAAAAGTTATAACCTAGGGTGACACAGAACTAGCTCCAGTTCATCAATTCAATGTAGGCATGTACTTCGAATATAGTCATACGTGCTTATGGAAAAGAACTTGCATGACATCTTTTGTCCTACCCTCCCGTGGCAGCGGGGTCCTATTGGAAACTAAGGGATATTAAGGCATCCTTTTAATGGAGTACGGGACCAAAGCATTAACACATAGTGAATACATGAACTCCTCAAACTATGGTCATCACCGGGAGTGGTCCCGATTATTGTCATGTAATACCCAGTATGAGATTATACCTCCTACGTGTCGAGGCACGACTTAAAGGTATAAGCTCATACTAGAATGATCTCAAGTATGGTATCTTTGCACGACTCATGTAAAAAAGGGATGAAATAGCAAAAGAGTAGATGGCTTACACTCGCCATGTCACACAATACATTACATAAGCAATCATCATTCAAATAACATCACAGTTCGACTACGGACGAAGATCCAAATGAAAGATACCATAAATAACACAAGCCCGGATCACCCCTATTAGGAACCACTACTGATCGTCGAACAATGTCACATACATACGACCACTCTCTTCATCGAGCTCCCCGTGAAGTTCTTGGACCAACTCCTGCGTTGTTCTCAGCGGTACCTGCATCTGGTGTTGTAGTATCTGTGAGCCACGAGGACTCAGCAATCCCATAACCATGGGTATCTAGACTAGCAAAGCTTTATGGGTATGGAGAAGGGTAGTGGTGAGGTTGCAGCAGCGGCTAAGCATAATATGGTGGCTAACTTACGAGTACAAGAATAATATGAGCATCTATGCAAACGGTCGCAAACAAGTAGTGATCGCTAAAGATCCTGAACTACCTACGAGTCAAACATAACCCCACCGTGTTCTCTTCTCAAAGTGAAAAGAGACAGTCATGGTTACTCACGCGGTGGTGTGTTTTACTTCGGATCCTCTGTCAAGTTTTCTACAACCGGACATTAACAAATTCCAATCTACCACATAACCGCGGGCACGGCTTTCGAAAGATCATAACCCTGCAGGGGTGTCCCAACTTAGCCCATCACAAGCTCTCACGATCAGCAGAAGTAATAATAATATTACCCCTTATCTTAGGGAAGGCCCGATCAGACTCGGAATTCCCGGTGCACAAGACATTTCGACAATGGTAAAACAAGTCCAGCAAGACCTCCCGGCGTGCCGACACCCTGATAGTAGCCGCACGTATCTCGTCTCATGCCACGTCCGGATGGGCGAAGCTACGAGTAAAACCAGCCCTCGGGTTTCCCCAAGGTGGCCCCGCAGGTTCCCCGTTTGGGACCAGCACCATCAGCACTGGCCGCCCTGCTATGTAGAAAAGAATCCCGAGGGCGCGACCCCCTATGCAAATTTAATTATTTAATTAAGTTGTTATTACGAGGCAAATTAAAACCAATGTTGGGCCTTGCTGGAGGAGTTTTATTCAAAGACGAACTGTCAAGGGGTCCCCATATACTCAACCGTGTAAGGAACGCAAAATCAAGGAACATAATGCCGGTTTATCGGCGCCTAAGGTGGCATGAGTGGAACAAAACACCGAGCAAAAAGGCCAAGCCTTTCACCCATGCCTAGTATATAGGTGTGTTAATAGTATTAATAGATATTGTGATATTCCTACAACAAGTTCCAACATGGAACGATCTTCATCTTCACCTGCAACTAACAACGCTATAAGAGGGGCTGAGCAAGCGGGTAACATAGCCAAACAACGGTTTTGCTGGGAAGGTGTCAAGGGTAGAGGTTTCATGGCAACAAGGAGAGGGGCTCACAATAATGATGGGTAGCGCGACATATAACGATAGCATCGAGACAACTAAGCATGGCAATGATAGTAAAGGTATCCAAGGGTATGGTCATCTTGCCTGGGATTCCGCGAGGAAGAAGAACAAGTCCATGAAGTAGTCGAACAAATCCTCACAACTCCGGAACAAAACCGAAGCTAACGAGAAAAGCATACCGGAAAGAAGCAAACAACACGGTAAACACACATCTCATAACCATGGCATGATGCACAAGCAAATATGATGCATGTCCGGTTTAATTATGCATGGCATGGCAAAAGCACAAACAACACTACAATTTAAGTGGAGCTCAATATGCAAAGAGTTGCATATTGACGACACACCACATTATATTTATTTAGTTGACTCTCGTTTATTTACAAGACAAGGTTAAATGTTTGTTAACATGGCAAGAGGTGAAGCATAATAAAACTACACTATTTAGGCATTTTAAATGAGGCCAGAAATAACAACAACAATTCCGGAAACTCCCCATGACCAATTTAGCAATTATTAAAGCAACAACAATTTAACATTCAAAGGTTGTTATCATGATGCAGATGACATGATCAAGTTTTATGCAATTTTTAGTTAAAAGTTAATCATGAAAAGATATGAAGTATTTGTCGCCGTGGTGGAAAGAAAGGGGCCACGGCGGCGAATCCGAAAATGAAGCCACGCAACATATCGGTTCCGGTAACTCGTTGAGAGTCCGGTGCAAAAGAAAGGTAGCGTGAGCGTGTCATGCAAGAGAGATGGGGTGCTCCCGGTTTCCGGGTTCCCACGGATCGGCGACAAAAGAGAGGCACAACGGACACAGTGCAACAAGGGAAACATCTCATACAACCACATTCGTTCACGGGCATCGTTTCGGCGGTATACCTTCGAAGCGTGCATTTTTTGAGGGGTTCGAGACATAGTGGAAGTAGTGGTACTCGCGGTCCGGTAGTGGAAGTAGTTGTTCACATTTTCGTAGACGTTCGGGGTCACGGCGAGGAACTTGACATCCACGGTCGACGGTAGTTGTAAATGTCGATGGTCTTCGGCGATGGTAGTCGTACACGGGTCTTCGGCGACAGTCGTCATACACGTTCGTAGACGTTCACGTTTCCGTAGATGTCCATGTCATCGTGTTGTGGTACTTGGGGTCTTCCAAAAACAGCGGTCGTCGGGGTACTTGCATCCATGTAGGCGATCTGGCCGGTCTTGGCAACAACACAGGGGAGGAGGAGCACCTATCAGGGCGATGGTGGCGAGCCAACAACGGACCTCGGCGTTGACTGCTCATGGCAACACCTAACTCGAAGCAGCAACAGCAAGGAGGCGAAGGACAAGTGGCCGGCGATGGAATACGTGACTCGGCCCGGTGGTCATGGTGCCCGTGATAGATGGCCATGTAGTCAATCGCCGCGGCATGAGGAGGCAAGGAGGGGCGCCGGAACTCAGGCAAGAGGCGTCCCTGGTGGTGGTCATCAGTGACAGCGGTCGTGCGGGCAAGGCGAGGGAAGCCGGTGGCGCGGGGCACGATGGCGACGGGGCCGCTGGAGAGGTGAGGCAGAGACCTTGGCGGCGGACGACGCGGGCGCGAGGTGGAAGGCGGCGAGCTTGAGGCCGACCAAGGGAGGAGGAGGCGCGGCTTCAGGGCATGGAGGCGCTCGGGGCGGCGCTTGGGGCGCGGCTGGCGCGAGGTGGTGGTGCAGTGCGCCTGGCGGCGGAGCGAAGGAGAGCTGGTCGGGAAGGAGGGAGAGGTCGAGAGGAGGGAGATGGGATCGGGACGAGTGGCGGCGCTGCGGGATGAGATGGGGAACGAAAGGGAGAGGTCGGTCGGGCCATGTGCGGGCTAGGTTAGGAAGGGATTGGGCCTAGGAGGCCTTAGTGCAAATGGGCCGGACTGATGGTGGAATGATGCAGCCCGACTGGGCTCTCTCTCTCCCCCTCATATTCTTTTAGAAGAAAAGAATAAGAGAGAAGAAAAAGAAAGAGAGGGTTAGGGAAAGAATTGGGCATGGGGATTATTTCTCTGGACTTGAAAAAAAATGTGCACGGTCCACAAAAAATAGGAGAGGCATGAATGCAAGAGTTAAATTCAAACACATTTGAATTTTATTCACATGGGTTTGGACTAGGACTAGGGTTCTGAATTGTCCAAAAATGTTGACGTTTTTGGAGGAACCTCGATAAACGGGAAAAGAATTATAGGGAAGGTTTTGGCGGTGAAACTTTAAGTAAAGAGGCATGGGAATATTAGCAAGTGTGTTTCGGTGATCCCAAACTAATGGGATATTTTATTATAGCTCCCTAACTATTGGGTGGATATGTTTTAAACAGAAAATCACACTTCCCTCGATTTAAATGGATCGAAGATCCACACAATTGTTGGGGAACGTAGTATTTTAAAATTTTCCTACGATCACGCAAGATCTATCTACCAGATGTATAACAACGAGGGGAAGAGTGTGTCTACGTACCCTCGTAGACCGGGAGCGGAAGCGTCAAGTGACGCGGTTGATGTAGTCGAACTTCTTCGGGATCCAACCGATCAAGCACCGAACGTACATCACCTCCGCGTTCAGCACACGTTCAGCTTGATGACGTCCCACGAGCTCTTGATCCAGTTGAGCTTCACGGGAGAGTTTCGTCAGCACGACGGCGTGGTGACGGATATGATGTATCTTCCGGCGCAGGGCTTCGCCTAAGCACTGCAATGGTATGACCGAGGTGTGTTTCTGTGGAGGGGGGCACCGCACACGGCTAAAACAATTCAACTTGTGTGTCCTAGGGTGCCCCCTGCCCCCGTATATAAAGGAGCAAGAGAGAGGCCGGCCCTAGAGGGGGCGCGCCAAGTGTGAGGAGTCCTACTAGGACTCCCAAGTCCTAGTAGGATTCCCCTTTCCTTTCCGGAGTAGGAGAGAAGGAAAGAGGGGGAGAGGGAGAAGGAAAAGGGGGCTGCAACCCTTGTCCAATTCGGACCAGAAGGGGGGTGCGCGCCTCCTTCCTTTTGGCCTCTCTCTTCTATTCCCGTAACTCCCCGGTACTCCGAAAATACCCGAATCACTCGGAACCTTTCCAATGTCCGAATATAGTCGTCCAATATATCAATTTTTACGTCTCGACCATTTCGAGACTCCTCGTCATGTCCCCGATCTCATCCGGGACTCCGAACTCCTTCGGTACATCAAAACTCATAAACTCATAATACCGATCGTCATCAAACGTTAAGCGTGCGGACCCTACGGGCTCGAGAACTATGTAGACATGACCGAGACTCATCTCCTGTCAATAACCAATAGAGGAACCTGGATGCTCATATTGGCTCCTACATATTCTACGAAGATCTTTATTGGTCAAACCGCATAACAACATACGTTGTTCCTTTTGTCATTGGTATGTTACTTGCCCGAGATTCGATCGTCGGTATCTCTGTACCTAGTTCAATCTCGTTACCGGCAAGTCTCTTTACTCGTTCTGTAATACATCATCTCGTGACTAACTCATTAGTCTTTTGCTTGCAAGGCTTATTATGATGTGCATTATCGAGAGGGCCCAGAGATACCTCTCCGGCACTCGGAGTGACAAATCCTAGTCTTGATCTATGCCAACACCACGAACACTTTCGGAGACACCTGTAGAGCATCTTTATGATCACCCAGTTACGTTGTGACGTTTGATAGCACACAAGGTGTTCCTACGATATTCGGGAGTTGCATAATCTCATAGTCATAGGAACATGTATAAGTCATGAAGAAAGCAATAGCAGTAAAACTAAACGATTATAGTGCTAAGCTAACGGATGGGTCTTGTCCATCACATCATTCTCCTAATGATGTGATCCCGTTGATCAAATGACAACTCGTGTCTATGGTTAGGAAACATAACCATCTTTGATCAATGAGCTAGTCTAGTAGAGGCATACTAGGGACACTCTGTTTTGTCTATGTATTCACACATGTACTAAGTTTCCGGTTAATACAATTCTAGCATGAATAATAAACATTTATCATGATATAAGGAAATATAAATAACAACTTTATTATTGCCTCTAGGGCATATTTCCTTCAGTCACCCACTTCCACTAGAGTCAATAATCTAGCTCACATCGCCATGTGATTTAATACCGATAGTTCACATCGTTATGTGAATAGCACCCATAGTTCACATCGCCTTGTGACCAAGACCCAAAGGGTTTACAATAGTCAATAATCTAGTTCACATCGCTATGTGATTACTACCCAAGAGTAATAAGGTGTGATCATGTTTTACTTGTGAGAGAAGTTTAGTCAACGGGTCTGTCACATTTAGATCCGTATGTATTTCGCAAATTTCTATGTCTACAATGCTCTGCATGGAGCTACTCTAGCTAATTGCCCCCACTTTTAATACGCATCCAGATTGATACTTAGAGTCATCTGGATTAGTGTAAAGCTTGCATTGGCGTAACTCTTTACGACGAACTCTTTATCACCTCCATAATCGAGAAACATTTCCTTAGTCATCCAGTAACTAAGGATAATTTTGACCGATGTCCAGTGATCTACTCCTGGATCACTTTTGTACCTTCTTACCAAACTCATGGTAAGGTACACAACAAGTTTGGTACACAGCATGGCATACTTTATAGAACCTATGACTGAGGCATGGGGAATGACTTTCATTATTTCTCTATCTTTTGCCGAGGTCGGGCTTTGAGTCTTACTCAACTTCATACATTACAAGTCAGGCAACAACTCCTTCTTTGACTGATCCATTTTGAACTACTTCAAAATCTTATCAAGGTATGTACTCATCGAAAGTCTTATCAAGCGTCTTGATCTATCTCTATAGATCATAATTCCCAATATGTAAGCAGCTTCACCAAGGTCTTTCTTTGAAAAACTCCTTTCAAACACTCCTTTATTCTTTCCAGAAAATTCTACATCATTTCCAATCGACAATATGTCATTCGCATATACTTATCAGAAAGGTTGTAGTGCTCCCACTCACTTCTTGTAAATACAGGCTTCACCGCAAGTCTGTATAAATCTATATGCTTTGATCAACTTATCAAAGCGTATATTCTAACTCCGAGATGCTTGCACCAGTCCATAGATGGATCGCTGGAGCTTGCACATTTTGTTAGCACCTTTAGGATTGACAAAACCTTCTGGTTGCATCATATACAAGTCTTCTTTAATAAATCCAACAAAGAATGCAGTTTTGTTATCCATTTGGCAGATTTCATAAAATGCGGCAATTGCTAACATGATTCGGACAGACTTAAGCATCGCTACGGGTGAGAAAGTCTCATCGTAGTCAACTCCTTGAACTTGTTGAAAAACTTTCGCAACAAGTCGAGCTTTGTCAACAGTAACATTACCGTCAGCGTCAGTCTTCCTCTTGAAGATCCATTTATTTTCGATGGCTTGCCGATCATCGGGCAAGTCAACCAAAGTCCACACTTTGTTCTCATACATGGATCCCATCTCAGATTTCATGGCCTCAAGCCATTTTGCGGAATCTGGGCTCATCATCGCTTCCTCATAGTTCGTAGGTTCATCATGGTCCAGTAACATGACTTCCAGAACCGGGTTGTCGTACCACTCTGATGCGGAACGAACTCTGGTTGATCTACGAAGTTTAGCAGAAACTTGATCTGAAGTTTCATGATCATCATCATTAGCTTCCTCACTAATTGGTGTAGGAATCACTGGAACTAGTTTCTGTGATGTTCCACTTTCCAATTCGGGAGAAGGTACAATTACCTCATCAAGTTCTACTTTTCTCCGACTCACTTCTTACGAGAGAAACTCCTTCTTTAGAAAGGATCCACTCATAGAAACAAAGACCTTGACTTCGGATCTGTGATAGAAGGTGTACCCAACAGTTTCTTTTGGGTATCCTATGCAGATTTACTTCTCCGATTTGGGTTCGAGCTTATCATGTTGAAACTTTTTCACATAAGCATCGCAGTTCCAAACTTAAAGAAATGACAGCTTAGGTTTCTCGTCAAACCACAGTTCATACGGTGTCATCTCCACGGATTTAGATGGTGCCCAATTTAACATGAATGTAGCTGTCTCTAATGCATAACCCCAAAAGCGATAGTTGTAGATCGGTAAGAGACATCATCGATCGCACCATATCTAATAAAGTACGGTTATGACGTTCGGACACACCATTACACTGTGGTGTTCCAGGTGGCGTGAGTAGTGAAACTATTTCACATTGTTTTTACTGAAGGCCAAACTCGCTAACTCAAATATTTTACCTCTACGATCATATAGTAGAAACTCTTATTTTCTTGTTACGATGATTCTCCACTTCACTCTGAAATTCTTTGAACTTTTCAAATGTTTCAGACTTATGCTTCATTAAGTAGATATACCCATATCTGCTCAAATCATCAGTGAAGGTCAGAAAATAACGATACCCGCCGCGAGCTTCAACACTCATTGGTCCACATACATCTGTATGTATGATCTCCAACAAATCTGTTTCTCGCTCCATTGTTCCAAAGAACGGAGTTTTAGTCATCTTGCCCATGAGGCATGTTTCGCAAGCACCAAGTGATTCATAATCAAGTGATTCCAAAAGTCCATCACTATGGAGTTTCTTCATGCGCTTTACACAATTATGACCTAAACGGCAGTGCCACAAATAAGTTGCACTATCATTATTAACCTTGCATCTTTTGGCTTCAATATTATGAATATGTGTATCACCACGATCGAGATCCAACAAACTATTTTCATTGGGTGTATGACCATCGAAGGTTTTATTCATGTAGACAGAATAACCATTATTCTATGACTTTAAATGAATAATTGTATTGCAACAAATATGATCAAATCATATTCATGCTCAACGCAAATGCCAAATAACATTTATTTAGGTTTTACACTAATCCCGAAAGTATAGGGAGTGTGCGATGATGATCATATCAATCTTGGAACCACTTCCAACAGACATCGTCACTTCACCTTTAACTAGTCTCTGTTCATTCTGCAATTCTCATTTCGAGTTACTAATTTTAGCAACTGAACCGGTATCGAATACCCAGGGGTTTCTATGAACACTAGTAAAGTACACATCAATAATCTATATATAAAAATATACCTTTGTTCACTTTGCCATCCTTCTTATCCGCCAAGTAGCTAGGGCAGTTCCACTTCGAGTGACCATTTCCTTTGCAGTAGAAGCACTTAGTTTCAGGCTTGAGTTTAGCTTTGGGTTTCTTCATGGAAGTGAAAACTTGCTTGTCATTCTTCTTGAAGTTCCCCTTCTATCCCTTTGCCCTTTACTTGAAACAAGTGGTCTTGTTAACCATCAACACTTGATGCTTTTTCATGATTTCTACCTTCGCCGACTTCAGCATCGCGAAGAGCTCGGGAATTCCTTTCGTCATCCCTTGCATATTATAGTTCATCACGAAGTTCTACTAACTTGGTGATAGTGACTAGAAAACTTTGTCAATTACTATATTATCTGGAAGATTAACTCCCACTAGATTCAAGTAATTGTAGTACCCAGACAATCTGAGCACATGCTCACTGGTTGAGCTATTCTCCTCCATCTTGTAGGCAAAGTACTGTCAGAAGTCTTATATCTCTCGACACGGGCATGAGTATGAAATACTAATTTCAACTCTTGGAACATCTTATATGCTCCGTGGCGTTCAAAACGTTTTTGAAGTCCCGGTTCTAAGCCGTAAAGAATGGTGCACTTAAACTATCAAGTAGTCATCATATCGAGCTTTTGTCAAAACGTTCATAACATCTATATCTGCTCCTGCAATAGATCTGTCACCTAGTGGTGCATCAAGGACATAATTCTCTGTGCAGCAATAAGGATAATACTCAGATCACGGAACAATTCCGCATCATTGCTACTAACATCTTTCAACTTATATTTCTCTAGGAACATATAAAATAAACGGGGAGCTACATCGCGAGCTATTGATCTACAACATAGATATGCTAATACTACCAGGACTAAGTTCATGATAAATTAAAGTTCAATTAATCATATTACTTGAAGAACTCCCACTTAAATAGACATCCCTCTGGTCATCTAAATGATCACGTGATCCAAATCAACTAAACCATGTCCGATCATCACGTGAGATGGAGTAGTTTTCAATGGTGAACATCTTATGTTGATCATATCTACTATATGATTCAGGCTCGACCTTTCGGTCTCCAGTGTTCCGAGGCCATATCTGCAGATGCTAGGCTCGTCAAGTTTAACCCGAGTATTCTGTGTGTGCAAAACTGGCTTACACCCGTTGTATTTGAACGTAGAGCTTATCACACCTGATCATCACGTGGTGTCTCGGCACGACGAACTTTTGCAACGGTGCATACTCAGAGAGAACACTTATACCTTGAAATTTTGTAAGGGATCATCTTATAATGCTACCGCCGTACTAAGCAAAATAAGAAGCATAATAAGATAAACATCACATGCAATCAAAATATGTGACATGATATGGCCATCATCATCTTGTGCTTTTGATCTCCATCTCCAAAGCACCGTCATGATCACCTTCGTCACCGGCGCGACTGTAACATCCCAAATTTTCAATTTGGAATGTTATACATAGATCATAATTGCATTTGCATGTTTCTGCATTTTGTTCGTGGCGTTCCTCGAAATTCTAAGCAACTCAAGGACCTACGGAGAGAGTTGGGAATTTTACCGTTTTCGTATTTGAGTTCGCTCGAATACCGGTACGAGGACAGTGTGATTCTAATTATTTTTCTCTCTTAAAAATATTTCTAGATAAAATAAATGAGCGGAGATAATACGACTTCTCCAAAATAACAGAAATATTGGAGGAAAAATATTAAAATCACTTTTGGAATTTTTCTGGATTTATTTTCGGATTTATTTTCATAGGAAAAATACGCGTTTTTCAAAATTGCAATTAGGTCCAGGAAAAATATTCACTTTGTCCTAAATATTATTAGAGGACGGCAAAAATTTATTTCGGGAATTTTGGAGTCCGTTTGATATTTCTTTCGTTAGTTTTACTGCACCGGGACTCTATAAAAAAAACGGGAACCGACCTAGTCTCATATCGGACCGGGAAACTGGGCTGTATAAGCCGCAGCCGCCGGCCCGTTCGCCCTCAGCCCGCCCCCGCGCCGAACCCTAACCCTAGCCGCCAGCCGCCGCCCGCCGCCGCCGCCCCGTGCCGCCAGCCCGCGCCGCCCCCCGCCCGCGCCACCCCGCCGCCGCACGCCGCCGCCCCCGCCGCCGGACCCCGCCGCCCCGCCACGACCTCGCCGGAGCCGCCGCCTCGCCGGAGTCGAGGTACACGCCGCCCCGGTTTTTTTTGAAAGATCCGATCGGTTTTTTTAAAGAACCCTAGATCTGTTTTTTTTTCTTCGGTTTAGATCGGTTTTCGACGGTTTAGTTATAAAGCGGACGTTCGTCCGTACGTTCGTTTTAACGAATGGTTTTCGTTAGTTAACCGCAGACAGCGAACGTTTGTTCGTTAGCCTGTCTGTCGTTTTTCTTTTTCGGGGTTTTTAACCGCGATTTTTCCGATCGCGATTTCTGCCCTGATCTTGTTTTTCGTTTCTCTTTTCGCTCGAGAGTCGGAATCAGGTGATTCAAAATCCCAGATCTTCGTCTCGAAGCCCTCTTTACGTTAGAACAACTTGAACAAAGTTTTGGCTACTATAAAATTTGAATTTAGGCCAATTAGTAATTCGGAGCTCGTTTCTTTTGCAGTTGAGTTTCGTTGCTTCTTTCGAGTTGATTCTTTTTGCAAACCGGAGTTCTTAAGTTGAACTTTCTGGTTAGATCTCTTATTTGATTTTTACCCGTGCATTATTTAAGTACTTATTGTATGCTTGTTTGTTTGATTGCGATAGAGAACCCGGAGTGCGCCGCTTGCTACTTTGAGTCTCTAGGTTTTGCGGATCATCAGCAAGGCAAGTAACACTTTGCTCATGCTTTCCAATTACCCAGTTTTCATTGCATTAGTCAAACCCTCACACATTGCATGAGTTGGATCAATTAACTTGTGGGATTGGGAAGTAGATTGAGGTAGTACCTATTACCTGCATTACATTCAAACCCTTGGGAGTTACTTCTACGTTTGCTGTTAGGACATGCTATGCTCGTAGACGTGGTTTGGGTTTGAGTGAAATCCATGACAGATGTGAGTTGTTAATTAATGGTTCAACTTAAGGTGGCAACTTTAATACACATCTGGGTGGATTGAGGCATCTGGGTATTCCAGGATTGCCTGTTTTTCTTTTGGACCGCCACCCAGGCTCAAAGGGATCATGAGATTTTTCATGCTAGAAACTTCTGTGTGCAACCACATGCCAATATGTGCTCTGGCATAGTTGAGTAAGTTGTGGGAAACCTTTCCATGATGGGCTAGCATATGTAGTTGGGTTTTGTAGGTGTACCGGCCTATCTATCTGGTTAAGGGGACCTCTTCGGAAAGACTGTGTCTTGGTCATCCGTTTCTCAAACACCATGTAGTGCGAGAAACCAAACGGAGGCGATCGAGTCTTGTGGGGAAAGTGCACAAACCTCTGCAGAGTGTACAAACTGATCATGATTAGCCGTGTCCCCGGTTATGGACATCTTGAGTATCTGGTATTTGGATTATCATGTGCATCTCATCATGTTACTCTAAATTAATTTTGTTGGGTTTAATGATTACTTTTGATTGGGGTTGAGAGGATGTCTATCTTCTCAACGATGTTTCAACTACCATGATAGTTAATTAAAATACATTCCTTTGAAGTAGGGAAAAATTGGCTTTACGCAAAAACTTAACCATAGAGCTTTCCACCAGCCATATTGCATATAGTATAGCTTTACTTTCATTGCATCTCTTGTGTTACCTTGCCAGCATATTCCATGTGCTGACCCGTTTTTCGGGCTGCAACGTTTCATGTTGCAGACTTTTCAGACGACGAGTAAGATGCCCTTTTAGGTCGTTGTTCTATACTCAGTGATGCCGCTGGAGTTGATGGACTCACTTATCTTTGAAGCCTTCCGCTGTTATCGTGTTAGATGGCTTCAGCCATGATTTTTTTAATAAATTCATCGTTGGACTATCGATGTAATAAGTGTGTGATTGCTACTCTGTTATAAATCCTTCAAGTACCATGCGTGTCAGCATTACTGATCCAGGGATGACACTGATGCATGGAGATCAGACTGTTTGAGGTCTGGTCGCTACAAGATGGTATCAAAGCACACACTGACTGTAGGACACGACCACTAAGACAAGCCCTAGAACACTATTCACTCTTCCCTCTTCTGACTCCTCATCTTTTCTATTCTTTAGGATGGTGGAAGCAAAGCACAAGTTCATGCAACCGGATGACGACACGCCGTTTGGACGACACCTGAAGGAAGTCACCGGATATCTACACATTGGATTACCAAGTTTCACTGGAACCTACAATGCCACTCTACCTGAGGAGGAGCGTTGGTTGATTCAAGCTCAAGTTCCAGGAAGGATGTTTGCACACGTCACCTCACTCATAGCATTTTCCTTTAATGCACCTACATGGAGCCTAGGAAGGAGTATGGCAGCCCACATTGCTATGGGAAGGATTGGAGAAGTCTACAAGCAGGAGCTAAAGGACACTATCTACCAGATTTGTGGACGCCGAGATGAGAACTGGGATATGATCAGCACTCGGAAGGGTATATCCATTGCAGCATTCATCCAGGAGTTGAACCACCACATTCGTCGCCAGGAGCACCAGATGTGTGCTGGGATGATAGATTTGAAGAAGGCCCTAAATAGGAATTTGGAGCTAGAAGAAGAACTCAAGTCTACACGCGACGGATATGAGGAGGAGATGAAGATACTTGTGGAGAAGAATGATCATTTGACCTGGAAGTTAGGGATACTCGTGGGAGAAGAAGACGAGGAAGAAGAACCCAAGGAGATTCCACCGGAGGATTATATCATCATAGATGATACAGATTCGGAAGCTGAGGATAGCAAGGATGAAGACTATGAAGATGAAGCTGGGGCAGATATTATGGAATCCTCTGCCGATCAATATTTTTAGATGACCACCCTGTGACTAGTAGTTTACCACCAAATACTAGAGTTAGAACACCTTTTGTAAACGATCGTTAGATTTGTAAGACCTTGTTTGAAATTGATTGGTGTGATATGATTGTTTGTTTGTCTCATGTGCATATGGGTAGTGATTTTCCCTTAGACCTCATTTCTATTCTAATCTCTTCCCTCTGCACCCATCAGATGCCTCCAAGACGTGAATTCGAGTTTCCCCCTGAGCTCACTCAGTTGATCCAGCAGCAGAACTCCCTGATGCAACTTCTTGTCCAGAACACTCAAAACAACCAGAACAACAACATCAACCCTCCACCACCACCACCTGTGGACAACCTGACACGTTTCTTAAGGTTGCAACCACCTGTGTTTGCTAGCAGCATCGAACCAATTGTGGCTGATGATTGGCTACACAAGATTGGAAGGGATTTGACCACCGCCAATTGCTCGGAGGCTGAGAAGGTGCGATTTGCCGCACACCAGTTGTCTGGACCAGCCGCAGCATGGTGGGAGAATTACACAGCCACTTACCCCATAGCCAATGTGACTTGGGATCAGTTTCAGCAAGCTTTTGGTACTGCCCATGTCTCGACTGGAACCATGAGTATGAAGAAGCAGGAGTTTCGCAACTTGCGCCAAGGGAATCGTACAGTAGCCCAGTATGTGGATGAGTTTAGTACCCTATCTCGTTATGCCCCAGACGATGTGGCCACAGATGCCAAGAAGCAGGAGAGATTTATGGAAGGGCTGAATGATGAGATGAGTGTACAGTTGATGGTGGAAACTTTCAATAACTATCAGGAGTTGGTTGACCGAGCCCTGCTGATTGAAAGGAAGCATCAACAGATTGAGAGTCGCAAGAGGAAGTATGGGCAAGGGAAGTATAATTCTGGAGCTCAGCAGAAGCCTCGCATTACCCCTAAGACAGTAGGACAGTTTCAGCATACCCATGGAGGAAGTAGCTCAAACAACCACAATGGCACCAAGCATGGCAATGGTAATGGGAATGGGAATGGAACCAATGGAAACCAGAACCGCCCTGCACCGTCCACACCCACCAAGAGGGATTTTAGCCATGTCACTTGTTACAAGTGTGGGAAGACTGGACATTATGCCAATGAATGCCCAGAAGTTAAGAATGGGAACGGTAATGGAAGCGCCGGGAAGAAGCCCAACCCGTTCAATAAAGGACAAGTGAACCACGTGACCGTGGAGGAGGTAGAAGAGCAACCAGATGCTGTTGTCGGTAAGTTTTTGGTTAAGACATTTACCGCAATAGTTCTTTTCGATACTGGTGCATCGCATTCATACATTTCAAGGGGATTCGTAAATAGACATAGGATGTCCACCAGAGTTCTTAAGATCCCCATGTTAGTAAGTTCACCTGGAGCAGATTATATGGCACACCAAGGATGTTTTCAGACGCCATTGACCCTAGGACGCCATACTTTCCCCTCTGACCTAATAGTTCTGGAGGCACAAGGATTGGATGTGATATTAGGTATGGATTGGCTATCGAAGTATGGAGGTAACATTGACTTTGCCAGTAAGTCTATTTTGCTCACCACCCCGGTGGGAAAAAGGATTAAGTATGTATCCAGGCATTCGCCTACAAGGACTCAAGCAAATTCTCTCATGGGAGTTGTTCAGGAGGAAGTGCCAGTAGTGAAGGATTATCCGGATGTGTTTCCAGAGGAGTTACCTAGCATGCCACCGGATAGACATATAGAGTTTTTGATTGAACTTTTGCCAGGCACCGGGCCAATCTCTAAGAGACCATATAGGATGCCCGCAAAGGATTTGGAGGAAATTAAGAAGCAGATTAAGGAGTTACTGGATAAAGGATTCATACGCCCAAGTTCTTTGCCTTGGGGTTCGCAAGTACTTATAGTGGAGAAGAAGGATGGATCGTTAAGAATGGTTGTTGATTACCGAGGATTGAATGAAGTAACGATCAAGAATAAGTACCCATTGCCAATGATAAATGATCTATTCGATAGATTGCAAGGAGCTAAGGTATTTTCTAAGATCGATCTGCGATCAGGGTACCATCAATTGAAGATTCGAGAGCAAGATATCCCTAAGACGGCCTTTACCACTAGGTATGGGTTGTATGAGTACACCGTTATGTCGTTTGGTCTGACAAACGCACCGGCATACTTTATGAACCTGATGAACAAAGTGTTTATGGAGTATTTGGATAAGTTCGTCGTAGTGTTCATAGATGATATCTTGATTTTCTCGAAGGATGAAGAGGAGCATGAAGAGCATTTGCGTTTGGTATTGGAGAAGCTCAGAGAGCATCAGTTGTATGCCAAGTTTAGCAAATGTGAGTTTTGGTTGAAGGAAGTCGGATTCCTCGGACATGTTATATCCGGAGAAGGAATAGCAGTAGACCCCGCCAAGGTGGAGACTGTGACCAATTGGGAAGCACCGACGACCGTTGGAGAGATCCGGAGTTTTCTTGGACTCGCAGGATACTACCGGAGATTTATCGAGAATTTCTCGAAGATTGCAAAGCCAATGCCGGAGTTGTTGAAGAAGGACACCAAGTTTAGTTGGACTGAAGAATGTGAGACTAGTTTCCAGGAGTTGAAGAAAAGGTTGGTATCATCCCCTGTGTTGATTCTGCCAGATCAACATAAGGATTATGAGGTGTACTGCGATGCTTCACGTCGAGGACTTGGATCAGTTCTTATGCAGGAAGGAAGAGTTGTTTCATATGCTTCACGACAACTAAAACCTCATGAGATGAACTATGCCACCCATGATTTGGAGTTAGCAGCCGTAGTGCATGCATTGAAGACATGGAGACATTTTCTCATAGGAAACCATTGTGAAGTATATACGGATCATAAGAGTCTGAAGTATATATTCACTCAGAAGGAGTTGAATCTTAGGCAAAGGAGATGGCTGGAACTCATTAAGGATTATGACATGAGAATGCATTATCATCCCGGAAAGGCTAACGTAGTAGCTGATGCGCTAAGCCGTAAGAGCCATGTCAATACCCTAATGATGGAGGAGTTTCCAAAGGAGTTAGCCGAGGACCTACGAGAACTACGTTTGGAGATAGTTCCGAGAGGCTATGTAGCAACGCTAGAAATCCAGTCTACCTTGATGGATAAAATCAGAGAAGCTCAGAAAGCTGACAAGGAGATTGTCGCTATAAAGGAGAGGATGAGCGAAGGAAAAGCTAAAGGTTTTCGTGAAGATGAACACGACACCTTATTGTTTGAGGATCGAATCTATGTGCCAAATGACCCGGAGATTAGGAAGTTGATTTTACAGGAGGCCCATGATTCACCATACTCGATTCATCCAGGAAATACTAAGATGTACTTGGATTTGAAGGATATTTTCTGGTGGACCGGTATGAAGAAAGATATTGCGGAGTATGTAGCAGTTTGTGATGTATGTCAAAGAGTAAAGGCAGAACATCAGAAGCCAGCAGGATTGCTACAACCTATGCCAATTCCCGAATGGAAGTGGGAGAAGCTTGGTATGGATTTTATCACCGGATTGCCCAGGACCAAAGCAGGGTATGATTCAATCTGGGTAGTAGTAGACCGATTGACTAAGGTAGCCCACTTTATCCCTGTGAAAACCACATATACCAGTGCAAAATTGGCTAAGATATACATGACCAGAATTGTATGTCTGCATGGAGTACCGAGGAGTATTGTATCTGATAGAGGAACCCAGTTTACCTCAAAGTTCTGGAATCAGTTACATGAAACTTTGGGAACCAGGCTAGAGTTTAGCACATCATTTCACCCCAGACTGATGGACAGACGGAGAGAGTCAATCAGATATTGGAAGATATGCTTAGAGCCTGTGCATTAGATTATGGATCTAGTTGGGATGACAACTTGCCCTACGCAGAGTTCTCATACAACAACAGTTACCAGGCCAATTTGAAGATGGCACGGTTCGAGGCATTGTATGGAAGGAGATGCCGAACACCGTTGTCGTGGAACGAAGTTGGAGACCGACAATTGTTTGGACCAGACTTAATCAAAGAGTCTGAGGAGAAAGTGAAGTTAATTCGAGATAGACTGAAGGTAGCTCAATCCAGGCAGAAGAGTTATGCCGACTCGAAGCGCAAGGAGATAACCTATGAGATAGGAGACAGAGCGTACTTGAGGGTATCGCCTCTGCGAGGAGTTAAACGTTTCGGAGTTAAAGGGATGTTAACCCCGAGATTTGTGGGACCTTACCGTGTTTTGGAACGCATGGGAGAGGTTGCCTATAAGTTGGAGTTGCCCGAAGGATTGTCAGGAGTGCATGACGTGTTTCACGTTTCGCAGCTTAAGAAGTGTCACGCGGAGATGGCCGACATACCGCTTAGAGACACAGTACCCCTGGAAGCAATTCAGTTGGACAGTGACCTGACCTACGAGGAGAAGCCCGTTAAGATTCTCGAATTTTTGAGTAGAGTTACTCGCAGTAAGGTTATCAAGTTTTGCAAAGTTCAGTGGAGTCACCACACCGAGGAAGAAGCCACCTGGGAGCGAGAAGATGATCTACGCAAGGACCACCCACACCTGTTCTCTAGCCAAGCCAAATCTCGAGGGCGAGATTCATTCTAAGGGGGGTAGGTTTGTAACATCCCAAATTTTCATTTTGGAATGTTATACATAGATCATAATTGCATTTGCATGTTTCTGCATTTTGTTCATGGCGTTCCTCGAAATTCTAAGCAACTCAAGGACCTACGGAGAGAGTTGGGAATTTTACCGTTTTCGTATTTGAGTTCGCTCGAATACCGGTACGAGGACAGTGTGATTCTAATTATTTTTCTCTCCTAAAAATATTTCTAAATAAAATAAATGAGCGGAGATAATATGACTTCTCCAAAATAACAGAAATATTGGAGGAAAAATATTAAAACCACTTTTGGAATTTTTCTGGATTTGTTTTCGGATTTATTTGCATAGGAAAAATACGCGTTTTTCAAAATTGCAATTAGGTCCGGGAAAAATGTTCACTTTGTCCTAAATATTATTAGAGGACGGAGAAAATTTATTTCGGGAATTTTGGAGTCCGTTTGATATTTCTTTCGTTAGTTTTACTGCGCCGGGACTCTATAAAAAAAACGGGAACCGACCTAGTCTCGTATCGGACTGGGAAACTGGGCTTTATAAGCCGCAGCCGCCGGCCCGTTCACCCTCAGCCCGCCCCCGCGCCGAACCCTAACCCTAGCCACCAGCCGCCGCCGCCGCCAGCCACCGCCGCCCCGTGCCGCCAGCCCGCGCCGCCCCGCCGCCCGCGCCACCCCGCCGCCGGACGCCGCCGCCCCGCCGCCGGACGCAGCCGCCCCGCCGCCGGACGCAGCCGCCCCGCCGCCGGACGCCGCCGCCCCCGCCGCCGGACCCCGCCGCCCCGCCGCGACCTCGCCGGAGCCGCCGCCCCGCCGGAGTCTAGGTAGACGCCGCCCCGGTTTTTTTTGAAAGATCCGATCGGTTTTTTTTAAAGAACCCTAGATCTGTTTTTTTTTCTTCGGTTTTTCGACGGTAAGTTATAAAGCGGACGTTCGTCCTTACGTTCGTTTTAACGAACAGTTTTCGTTAGTTAACCGCAGACAGCGAACGTTCGTTCGTTAGCCTGTTCGTCGTTTTTCTTTTTCGGGGTTTTAACCGCGATTTTTCCGATCGCGATTTCTGCCCTGATCTTGTTTTTCGTTTCTCTTTTCGCTCGAGAGTCGGAATCAGGTGATTCAAAATCCCAGATCTTCGTCTCGAAGCCCTCTTTACGTTAGAACAACTTGAACAAAGTTTTGGCTACAGTAAAATTTGACTTTAGGCGAATTAGTAATTCAGAGCTCGTTTCTTTTGCAGTTGAGTTTCGTTGCTTCTTTCAAGTTGATTCTTTTTGCAAACCGGAGTTCTTAAGTTGAACTTTCTGGTTAGATCTCTTATTTGAGTTTTACCCGTGCATTAGTTAAGTACTTATTGTATGCTTGTTTGTTTGATTGCGATAGAGAACCCGGAGTGCGCCGCTTGTTACTTTGAGTCTCTAGGTTTTGCGGATCATCAGCAAGGCAAGTAACACTTTGATCATGTTTTCCAATTATCCAGTTTTCATTGCATTAGTCAAACCCTCACACATTGCATGAGTAGGATCAATTAACTTGTGGGATTGGGAAGTAGATTGAGGTAGTACCTATTACCTGCATTACATTCAAACCCTTGGGAGTTACTTCTATGTTTGCTGTTAGGACATGCTATGCTCGTAGACGTGGTTTGGGTTTGAGTGAAATCCATGACAGATGTGAGTTGTTAATTAATGGTTCAACTTAAAGTGGCAACTTTAATACACATCTGGGTGGATTGAGGCATCTGGGTATTCCAGGATTGCCTGTTTTTCTTTTGGACCGCCACCCAGGCTCAAAGGGATCATGAGATTTTTCATGCTAGAAACTTCCGTGTGCAGCCACATGCCAATATGGGCTCTGGCATAGTTGAGGAAGTTGTGGGAAACCCTTCCATGATGGGCTAGCAGATGTAGTTGGGTTTTGTAGGTGTACCGGCCTATCTATCTGGTTAAGGGGACCTCTTCGGAAAGACTGTGTCTCGGTCATCTGTTTCTCAAACACCATGTAGTGCGAGAAACCAAACGGAGGCGATCGAGTCTTGTGGGGAAAGTGCACAAACCTCTGCAGAGTGTACAAACTGATCATGATTAGCCGTGTCCCCGGTTATGGACATCTTGAGTATCTGGTATTTGGATTATCATGTGCATCTCATCATGTTACTCTAAATTAATTTTGTTGGGTTTAATGATTACTTTTAATTGGGGTTGAGAGGATGTCTATCTTCTCAACGATGTTTCAACTACCATGATAGTTAATGAAAATAAATTCCTTTGAAGTAGGGAAAAATTGGCTTTATGCAAAAACTTAACCATAGAGCTTTCCACCAGCCATATTGCATATAGTATAGCTTTACTTTCATTGCATCTCTTGTGTTACCTTGCCAGCATATTCCATGTGCTGACCCGTTTTTCGGGCTGCAACGTTTCATGTTGCAGACTTTTCAGACGACGAGTAAGATGCCCTTTTAGGTCGTGGTTCTATACTCAGTGATGCCGCTGGAGTTGATGGACTCACTTATCTTTCAAGCCTTCCACTGTTATCGTGATAGATGGCTTCAGCCATGATTTTTGTAATAAATTCATCGTTGGACTATTGATGTAATAAGTGTGTGATTGCTACTCTGTTATAAATCCTTCAAGTACCATGTGTGTCAGCATTACTGATCCAGGGATGACACTGATGCATGGAGATCAGACTATTTGAGGTCTGGTCGCTACAGCGACACCTTGATCTCCATCGTAGCATCGTTGTCGTCTCGCCAACTATTGCTTCTACGACTATCGCTACCGCTTAGTGATAAAGTAAAGCAATTACATGGCGATTGCATTTCATACAATGAAGCGACAACCATATGGCTCCTGCCAGTTGCCGATAAATTTACAAAACATGATCATCTCATACAAAACCATATATCTCATCATGTCTTGACCATATCACATCACAACATGCCCTGCAAAAACAAGTTAGACGTCCTCTACTTTGTTGTTGCAAGTTTTACGTGGATGCTATGGGCTTAGCAAGAACCGTTCTTACCTATGCATACAAAACCACAACGATGTTTCGTCAAGTATGTGCTGTTTTAACCTTCACAAGGACCGGGCGTAGCCACACTTGATTCCGCTAAAGTGAGAGAGACAGACACCCGTAGTCACCTTTAAGCAACGAGTGCTCATAACGGTGAAACCAGTCTCGCGTAAGTGTATGCGTAATGTCGGTCCGGGCCGCTTCATCTCACAATACCGCCGAAGCAAAGTATGACATGCTGGTAAGCAGTATGACTAGTATCGCCCACAACTCATTGTGTTATACTCGTGCATATCATCTACGCATAGACCTGGCACATGATGCCACTGTTGGGGAACGTAGTATTTTAAAATTTTCCTACGATCACGCAAGATCTATCTACCAGATGTATAGCAACGAGGGGAAGAGTGTGTCTACGTACCCTCGTAGACCGGGAGCGGAAGCGTCAAATGACGCGGTTGATGTAGTCGAACTTCTTCGCGATCCAACCGATCAAGCATCGAACGTACGGCACCTCCGGTTCAGCACACGTTCAGCTTGATGACGTCCCACGAGCTCTTGATCCAGTTGAGCTTCACGGGAGAGTTTCGTCAGCACGACGGCGTGGTGACGGATATGATGTATCTACCGGCGCAGGGCTTCGCCTAAGCACTGCAATGGTATGACCGAGGTGTGTTTCTGTGGAGGGGGGCACCGCACACGGCTAAAAAAAATTCAACTTGTGTGTCCTAGGGTGCCCCCTGCCCCCGTATATAAAGGAGCAAGGGAGAGGCCGGCCCTAGAGGGGGCGCGCCAAGTGTGGGGAGTCCTACTAGGACTCCCAAGTCCTAGTAGGATTCCCCTTTCCTTTCCGGAGTAGGAGAGAAGGAAAGAGGGGGAGAGGGAGAAGGAAAAGAGGGCTCAACCCTTGTCCAATTCGGACCAGAAGGGGGGCGCGCGCCTCCTTCCATTTGGCCTCTCTCTTCTATTCCCGTAACTCCTCGGTACTTCGAAAATACCCGAATCGCTCGGAACCTTTCTGATGTCCGAATATAGTCGTCCAATATATCGATTTTTACGTCTCGACCATTTTGAGACTCCTCGTCATGTCCCCGATCTCATCCGGGACTCCGAACTCCTTCGATACATCAAAACTCATAAACTCATAATACCGATCATCATCAAACGTTAAGCGTGCGGACCCTACGGGTTCGAGAACTATGTAGACATGACCGAGACTCATCTCCGGTCAATAACCAATAGCGGAACCTGGATGCTCATATTGGCTCCTACATATTCTACGAAAATCTTTATTGGTCAAACCGCATAACAACATATGTTGTTCCTTTTGTCATTGGTATGTTACTTGCCCGAGATTCGATCGTCGATATCTCTATACCTAGTTCAATCTCGTTACCGGCAAGTCTCTTTACTCGTTCCGTAATACATCATCTCGTGACTAACTCATTAGTCTTTTGCTTGCAAGGCTTATTATGATGTGCATTACCGAGAGGGCCCAGAGATACCTCTCCGGCACTCGGAGTGACAAATCCTAGTCTTGATCTATGCCAACACCACGAACCCTTTCGGAGACACCTGTAGAGCATCTTTATGATCACCCAGTTACATTGTGACGTTTGATAGCACACAAGGTGTTCCTACGGTATTCGGGAGTTGCATAATCTCATAGTCATAGGAACATGTATAAGTCATGAAGAAAGCAATAGCAGTAAAACTAAACGATCATAGTGCTAAGCTAATGGATGGTTCTTGTCCATCACATCATTCTCCTAATGATGTGATCCCGTTGATCAAATGACAACTCATGTCTATGGTTAGGAAACATAACCATCTTTGATCAATCAGCTAGTCTAGTAGAGGCATACTAGGGACACTCTGTTTTGTCGATGTATTCACACATGTACTAAGTTTCCGGTTAATACAATTCTAGCATGAATAATAAACATTTATCATGATATAAGGAAATATAAATAACAACTTTATTATTGCCTCTAGGGCATATTTCCTTCAACAATTTAATTAGAAAAGGAAAAGAATTATGACATGATGGCATGATGATATGATGCAATGCAAAAATAAATAGAGCAAGCACAACTGAAACACGCGGGAAAACTCGGAACATCTGGAATCTTCTGGAGCGTCGGTCTTCGGGCGTCACAACTCTCCCACACTAACACATTATCTCGACCCGAGATCCTAGAGATGGTACCGGATAAAAAAGGATAAAGGAAGAGGTAAAACAAAGTTGCTTCTTCGACAAACGACTGAAACCATGAACCTTGAGAGGTTAAACAAGTTAAAGAGAGAATACAATGGAGATGAACGAAGTTAAGAGCACTCCGGTAAAAAGGAGGAACAAGGGACACCACGAGAATTTGAAGGTTGCAAGGGCATGAACGAAGAGCTCAAGGGTGACGAACAAAATTTCAAAACCACTCCGGTTAAAACAAGATGGAGAAGGAATAAGAACGGAATAATTTGGACAGCACTCCGACTGTAAATGGAAGGAATTACCATGAGCTTGAGAAGGTGGGATTATACTTGATGAAATCAACAACACACTGCCTCTGAAAGAATTGAATGATTGACACAAGGGGTAAGAAAAGCTTTAGACAGCACTCCGGTTAACAGAGAGTCAAAACTTGATCAGATGAGAGAACTTGAACGAGGACACAACACTCCAGTTAAATGGACTAGAAAGGACAAGAGCATGATCTTGATAAAACGAGATGATGGTTCGAAGAGAGCAATATCACAAAGCCTCCGGAACAAAAGAATAGATGCTAAAACATTGGAAAGACAAGAACGGATAAGAAAATGACAACTTCTCCCACAAATGAATTTGAAAAACATCCTTAGGAAGAAGGTTGAACGAAGTTGTTGAAAATAATCAACAACAAAAAAATAAGCTTGTTGTGGGCTTATGGAAAACATCTCAAAATTAAGAGGTGACAACCAGCCACTGACGAAAACATTTGATTGGATTGAGATCAACAAGGAGACGAAAAACTTATTTCACCGGGAGGATAAATGAAGAACTTGGGTCATTTATAAGCACCATAATAGCAACAATTCTCAGGGAAAGCTTTTAGGTGAGATACAACCCAAGATTACTTCAAGGAATAAATTGAAGGGTTGAAAGATTTCATGAACGAAGAATAAGATGGTTTTAAATATCTCATTCTTGATAACTCATGAATCATAAAACATGAAGGAAAAATTGTCAAGAATGACATAACACCATCTCAAAGATAATGTAGAAAGAATTACACTTCAATTGCATGAAGAAGAATACTTGAGCTCCAACAAGAATCATGATGACGACTTCGAGGATGAATTAAATCATGATCAACCATCATGAGAAGCGAAAGATGAAAAGAATAAGATTCAAGGCCTGCGGTGAATTAGATGGAGGTTTGAAATGATATAATAGAAATAACATGGAACTCCGGAAAACAAGATGAACAACTTAGAACCAAGAATATATTCCTTCTGAACAAACTCCCAAGGAAGGGATTAACCTCTTGGAAGAAACTAGAATAAGATTTATGTTATGCATACCCTTCACCAATTTAAATTGGCGACGAGCAATGGATTTGGCACACTACTTATTCTCGTTGCAAAGAATTAAAGAGAGATCTAGCACAATCTTGGATAAATATTCAACAAAGCACCGGTAGGATTATGAAAACAACAAATGAATTAATACGAACAAGGAAGAGAAATCTTGAACGATGCACCGTAAGAATATAGAGACGAACGAAGAGGCATCAATGAAGACTATTTGGAGGGCGAAGTTGAAAACTGAGAACGAAGAAATCTTCTGAAATGATGGCTTTGGAGGATCACAATGGAAGGATTCATGAAATGCTTCAGATGGGTATAAAAAGATCCCTCGTGATCGAAACAATAGTAAGGATGGCATGAAGCTAGAACCTCGAATCTTCAAGAGAACGGACCAAGATTTAAGAGAAACTCTTCTTCGGTCTTCAAATATGAGAAGACGATGAGATACACAACCATGAATTGTTGAGGCACTCCGAAATGAAGAATGAAAAAGGTTGAACCAATGATGAAAAGAATTTGAAAGCGATCTTGGAGAAGGCATGTGACTAATGGGAATCATTCTTATGTCACGCTTTGAAATAATTTCAGAATAACTCCAGAAAAATAAGAAGAGTCAGGTAAGATCCTGGAAAAAGACCTATGGGTTAGGGCGCACTCAAAAGAAATCACTGTTGAAAAAGATTGCTTAAGAGATATTGCACCGGTTGAATTACATGGCTTGGATAAGATGACATTCCTCAAAATATAGTGAGCGGGTTGAAAATGGAAACACGAGTCCTCTGAGATACCTTGTACACACCGGATATGGATAGGAGAATTGAATGAATAAGAGAGCCTTCAGATAATAAATTCAACATGGAAAAAACATGTGAAACAAGAGGAAGGATATGATCAACCCCAAGGCTTGAATTAAATCCACCGGAGAAGAAACGCAAATGGAGAATGAAAAACTTGAAGCTCCTGAGCATCTTCCTGAGAATCACCCGATAAGGACATTGACGAAAAAATGAAGAAACATCACATTAATAAAATGGATATTTCATTAGGGACTCTGGCTCCAAGAAGAAAAAGGGTGGAGGGCGGGGAAAAACAAAGACAACTTGAGACGAACAAAATGGACACCGGTTGAAAAAGAATTTAACATGACCATCTTGATGATTAAGAAGGACTAGCACTCCCATAGAAATATGAGAATACTGATTAGGAAAGGTATGGAATCAACACTTGACATCGAAGCAACTCGAATACCAGAATCAAAACAAAAACAAAGGATAGATATGTTGCAACATAATCTTCACAATATCATTCGAACAGCGAATGAATTCCATAGCTTAATGGTACATCAACTTGACGAGAAGACACTTGGGAGAACAAAAGGTAAATAAAACAACAAGGAGCATATAGAACAAATACAAGATAGAAGCTTCGTCCCACATGTTCGTGCTGAAAGCTCATGGAACGTGTTACAAAAGGGTGTTGCAATCCCCGGATCAGCATAGCCAAGGACCCTTTAAGATGCGACTCCCGATTGGAACAACGCCCATAAAACCTCTTCACTCAATGCTGAACCCCGAACTCCATATCATGCACTCGTTGGAAGAATGCCTACGAGCTACTAGATGAACCCACCTATTAATTTCCGAAAGTTTCCAGTTATGCAATCGGGTGTTGGGGATACAGGGGAAGCACTGCACACTCAACTCTAATCCTACATCCAGCTGTATCCATCCTTCAACACATAACCAGTTATTTCAACCGTTTACCTCACACCTTCGAAACGCATCTGCTATACAAGCTATGGCAATACTCCCGAACTACCTCCCCAGTACTGGGTGATGTCGGTGTTATCTTGCCACCAACCGCATAGAAGAGTTTTCAATGTCGGCCGTCTTAAGTATTCCAGAACTGCTGCGATAGATTTGTGATGACAACACCTCGGAGCTCAACTCCCCGGGATACTGCCACAACCCCTAAATGACAGGAGGCATCGAGAACAATGTTCTCGTCACAAAGACATCGGAACAATCCAAACAATACTCGCGTGATCCTAAAAACAAATTGGTGAATTTTTTAGAGTAGAAGAGACAAGTAATCGTCAGGAGTCCTCACCAGAGTGAAAAGAGATGAGGAGCAAAAAGAAATCCTACTCTCCGATATATATATAGGACTCAAAACATTTTCAAGTGTGTGCCTAGACTCAACTATCAACGATTCAATCAATCAGTGGGGGCTCCTATGTCGGAGAAGGCTCTGATACCAACTTGTTATGCCCAGTATGAGATTATACCTCCTACGTATCGAGGCACGACTTAAAGGTACAAGCTCATACTAGAATGGTCTCAAGTATGGTATATTTGCACGACTCATGTAAAAAAGGGATGAAATTGCAAAAGAGTAGATGGCTTACACTCGCCACGTCACACAATACATTACATAAGCAATCATCATTCAAATAACATCACAGTCCGACTACGGACAAAGATCCAAATGAAAGATACCATAAATAACACAACCCCGGATCGCCCCTAGTAGGAACCACTACTGATCGTCGAACAATGTCACATACATACGACCACTCTCATCATCGAGCTCCCCGTGAAGTTCTTGGACCAACTCCTGCGCTGTTCTCAGCGGTACCTGCATCTGGTGTTGTAGTATCTGTAAGCCACGAGGACTCAGCAATCCCATAACCATGGGTATCTAGACTAGCAAAGCTTTATGGGTATGGAGAAGGGTAGTGGTGAGGTTGCAGCAGAGGCTAAGAATAATATTGTGGCTAACTTACGAGTACAAGAATAAGATGAGCATCTACGCAAACGGTCGCAAACTAGTAGTGATCGCTAAAGATCCTGAACTACCTACGAGTCAAACATAACCCCACTGTGTTCTCTTCTCAAAGTGAAAAGAGACAGTCACAGTTACTCATGCGGTGGTGTGTTTTACTTCGGATCCTCTGTCAAGTTTTCTACAACCGGACATTAACAAATTCCAATCTGCCACATAACCGCGGGCACGGCTTTCGAAAGATCATAACCCTGCAGGGGTGTCCCAACTTAGCCCATCACAAGCTCTCACGATCAGTAGAAGTAATAATAATATTACCCCTTATCTTAGGGAAGGCCCGACCAGACTCGAAATTCCCGGTGCACAAGACATTTCGACAATGGTAAAACAAGGCCAGCAAGACCTCCCGGCTTGCCGACACCCTGATAGTAGCCGCACGTATCTCGTCTCAGGCCACGTCCGGATGGGCGAAGCTACGAGTAAAACCAGCCCTCGGGTTTCCCCAAGGTGGCCCCGCAGGTTCCCCGTTTGGGACCAACACCATCAGCACTGGCCCCCCTGCTAGGTAGAAAAGAATCCCGAGGGCGCGACCCCCTATGCAAATTTAATTATTTAATTAAGTTCTTATTATGAGGCAAATTAAAACCAATGTTGGGCCTTGCTGGAGGAGTTTTATTCAAAACGAACTGTCAAGGGGTCCCCATATACCCAACCGTGTAAGGAACGCAAAATCAAGGAACATAATGCCGGTTTATCCGCGCCTAAGGTGGCATGAGTGGAACAAAACACCGAGCAAAAAGGCCAAGCCTTCCACCCATGCCCAGTATATAGGTGTGTTAATAATAATAAAAGATATTGTGATATTCCAACAACAAGTTCCAACATGGAACGATCTTCATCTTCACCTGCAACTAACAACGCTATAAGAGGGGCTAAGCAAGCGGGTAACATACCCAAACAACGGTTTTGCTGGGAAGGTGTCAAGGTTAGAGGTTTCATGGCAACAAGGAGAGGGGCTGACAATAATGATGGGTAGCGCGACATATAACGATAGCATCGAGACAACTAAGCATGGCAATGATAGTAAAGGTATCCAAGGGTATGGTCATCTTGTCTGGAATTCCGCGAGGAAGAAGAACAAGTCCATGAAGTAGTCGAACAAATCCTCACAACTCCGGAACGAAACCGAAGCTAACGAGAAAAGCATACCGGAAAGAAGCAAACAACACGGTAAACACACATCTCATAACCATGGCATGATGCACAACCAAATATGATGCATGTCCGGTTTAATTATGCATGGCATGGCAAAAGCACAAACAACACTACAATTTAAGTGGAGCTCAATATGCAAAGAGTTGCATATTGACGACACACCACATTATATTTATTTAGTTGACTCTCATTTATTTACAAGACAATGTTAAATGTTTGTTAACATGGCAAGAGGTGAAGCATAATAAAACTACACTATTTAGGCTTTTTATATGAGGCTGGAAATAACAACAACAATTCCGGAAACTGCCCATGACCAATTTAGCAATTATTAAAGCAACAACAATTTAACATTCAAAGGTTGTTATCATGATGCGGATGACATGATCAAGTTTTATGCAATTTTTAGTTAAACGTTAATCATGAAGAGATATGAAGTATTTTTCGCCGTGGTGGAAAGAAAGGGGCCACGGCGGTGAATCCGAAAATGATGCCACGCAACATATCGGTTCTGATAACTCGTTGAGATTCCGGTGCAAAAGAAAGGTAGCGTGAGCATATCATGCAAGAGAGATGGGGTGCTCCCGGTTTCCGGTTCCCACGGATCTGCGACAAAAGAGAGGCACAACGGACATGGTGCAACAAGGGAAACATCTCATACAACCACATTCGTTCACGGGCATCGTTTCAGTGGTATACCTTCGAAGCGTGCGTTTTCGGAGGGGTTCGAGACGTAGTGGAAGTAGTGGTACTCGCGGTCCGGTAGTGGAAGTAGTCGTTCACGTTTTCGTAGACGTTCGGGGTCACGGCAAGGAACTTGACATCCACGATCGACTGTAGTTGTACATGTCGATGGTCTTCGGCGACGGTAGTCGTACACGGGTCTTCCGCGACGGCCGTTGTACACGTTCACGTTTACGTAGATGGCCATGTCATCGTGTCGTGGTACTTGGGGTCTTCCAAAAACAGCGGTCGTCGGGGTACTTGCATCCATGTAGGTGATCTGGCCGGTCTTGGCAACAACACAGGGGAGGCGGAGCACCTGTCAGGGCGATGGTGGCGAGCCAACAGCGGAGCTCGGCGTTGACTGCTCATGGCAACACCTAACTCGAAGCAGCAACAGCATGGAGGCGAAGGACAAGTGGCCGGCGATGGAATACGTGACTCGGCCCGGTGGTCATGGTGCCCGGGATAGATGGCCATGTAGTCGATCGCCGCGGCAGGAGGAGGAAAGGAGGGGCGCGGGAAATCAGGCAAGAGGCGTCCCTGGTGGTAGTCATCGGCGATGGCGGTCGTGCGGGCAAGGCGAGGGAAGCCGGTGGCTCGGGGCGCGACGGTGACGGGGCTGCTGGAGAGGTGAGGCAGAGACCTTGGCGGCGGACGACGCGGGCGCGAGTTGGAAGGCGGCGAGTTTGAGGCCGACCAAGGGAGGAGTAGGCGCGGCTTGAGGGCATGGAGGCGCTTGGGGCGCGGCTGGCACGAGGTGGTGGTGCAGTGCGCCTGGCGGCGGAGCGAAGGAGAGCGGGTCGGGAAGGAGGGCGAGGTCGAGAGGAGGGAGATGGGATCGGGACGAGTGGCGGCGCTGTGGGATGAGATGGGGAACGAAAGGGAGAGGTCGGTCGGGCCATGTGCGGGCTAGGTTAGGAAGGGATTGGGCCTAGGAGGCCTTAGTGCAAATGGGCCGGACTGGTGGTGGAATGATGCAGCCCGGCTGGGCTCTCTCTCTCTCCCCCTCATATTCTTTTAGAAGATAAGAATAAGAGAGAAGAAAAAGAAAGAGAGGGTCAGGGAAAGAATTGGGCATGGGGATTATTTCTCTGGACTCACAAAAAAATGTGCACGGTCCACGAAAAATAGGAGAGGCATGAATGCAAGAGTCAAATTCAAACACATTTGAATTTTATTCACATGGGTTTGTACTAGGACTCGGGTTTTGAAGTGTCCAAAAATGTTGAGGTTTTTGGAGGAACCTCGATAAACGGGAAAAGAATTATAGGGAAGGTTTTGACTGTGAAACTTGAAGTAAAGAGGCATGGGAATATTTGCAAGTGTGTCTCGGTGATCCCAAACTAATGGGATATTTTATTATAGCTCCCTAACTATTGGAAGGATATGTTTTAAAGAGAAAATCACACTTCCCTCGATTTAAATGGATCAAAGATCCACACAATTTAATTAGAAAAGGAAAAGAATTATGACATGATGGCATGATGATATGTTGCAATGCAAAAATAAATAGAGCAAGCACAACTGAAACACGCGGGAAAACCCAGAACATCTGGAATCTTCTGGAGCGTTGGTCTTCGGGCGTCACATGTCACTTCGGGGTTGTCGGATCATAACACATAGTAGGTGACTATAGACTTGCAAGATAGGATCAAGAACACACATATATTCATGAAAACATAATAGGTTCAGATATGAAATCATGGCATTCAGGCCCTAGTGACAAGCATTAAGCATAGCAAAGTCATAGCAACATCAATCTCAGAACATAGTGGATACTAGGGATCAAACCCTAACAAAACTAACTCGATTACATGATAGATCCCATCCAACCCATCACCGTCCAGCAAGCCTACGATGGAGTTACTCACGCATGGCGGTGAGCATCATGGAATTGGTGATGGAGGAAGGTTGATGATGACGATGGCGACGATCTCCACTCTCCGGAGCCCCGAACGGACTCCAGATCAGCCCTCCCGAGAGAGATTAGGGCTTGGCGGCAGCTCCGTATCGTAAAACGCGATAATTCTTCCTCTCTAATTGTTTCCTCCCCGAAAGTGAATATATAGGATCTGGGGATATGTCGGTGGAGCACCAGGGGCCCACGAGGCAGGGGGCACGCCCTAGGGGGGGGCCCACCCTCGTGGACAGGGTGTGGGCCCCTGGTCTGGATCTTCTTGCCGGTATTTTTTATATTTTCCAAAATAATTCTCCGTGGAGTTTTAGGTCATTCCGAGAACTTTTTATTTCTGCACAAAAACAACAGCATGGCAATTCTGCTGAAAACAGCGTCAGTCCAGGTTAGTTACATTCAAAACATGCAAGTTAGAGTCCAAAACAAGGGCAAAAGTGTTTGGAAAAGTAGATACGTTGGAGACGTATCATCAATAAGCTGTTACTGGAAGCGTTTTTGTTCGAGGGGTACCTCTGGGACTATGAATTCCTCGTCTCCCGGGCTGACATCCTCTTCGGAGACATGTAGATAATTACTGTCTTTGGAATCATTGTGATCGATGAGTTGTTCGGGACTGCATTGTCCATCCTCCTGCCCATCCTGCTCCACCGCTGGCTCTACAGGGTCTTCGGCTTCCTCCGGATCTTCATTGTCTCCGGTTCCGGTGTTACTTTCCTTTCCTCGACGCGATTGTGAGCGGCGCTTCTGGCACCGACGTTTAGGAGGTTCATCGACGGGCTTATCGTGCTCTGGATCTTTATCTCCATCGTCCTCTTTCTCATTTGGTGTATCCACCAAGTACACATCATAGGTAGAAGTGGTCGTCCATCGCCCGGTAACAAGCGGGTTTTACATAGATCGGCTTCTACGTCGTTGTCCATCCCATCGAAGTCTTCGGAAGCATAGTCTAGTATGTCCGTTAAGTCTTCGACCGTGGCTACCAAGTGGGTGGTGGGTGGGAAGCAAAATTCCCTGACCTCAGCCCCCAGTTTTGACTGTGCATAGTTTGGCAAAGAATCCTCTATTATGGTGAGAGATTGCAGCAAGTCCAGCGCCTCGTTTAAGAGCGTGAGATGGGTAGGAGTTTGGGGGTCTGCGGGACCAGGCTCGGCGATGACCGCTTGACTGAGCCTGGAGAGTGCGGATCCCATAAGTCCGGAGCTTGTAACCTGAGACAAGTCCGGCTTTCGAGCAGCGGGGAAGATACCGCTCAATTCTGCGTCTGTGAGCGGCTCAACCACCGCTAAGTATGCGGTTAGACATTCTATGGCGGGGTTTGCCCTCCCGTCTTCGGACGACGCGTTCTGCTCTGGATCTTGGGCCAGAGTTGTCACGGGTGTTGACCCCTGGATGAGATCTGATGATAGATATGAGATGTCTTCATCGTGTAAGCAGGGGGTAGCAGCCGTGGGTGTGAATCCATCGAAGATCAAGTCTCCTCGGATATCAGCAACATAATTCAAGCTTCCAAACCTGATCTCATGACCAGGGGCGTAGCTGTCAACCTGCTCGAGGTGTCCATCGAGTTGGCACGTAGCACGAAGTATCTGAACATGAAAAGCTATGCAGGAAGGAAAATCTCCCTGGGGGTGGCGTCATTGCTGATGACAAGGCGAGCCATCAATCCTTCCGTTGACGACATAGTGGAACTCTCAATGAAAGCACCAATGTCGGTGTCAAAACCGGCGGATCTCGGGTAGGGGGTCCCGGACTGTGTGCCTGAGGATTGATGGTAACAGGGGATTGGGGACACGATGTTTACCCAGGTTCGGGCCCTCTCTATTGAGGTAATACCCTACTTCCTGCTTGATTGATCTCGATGAATATAAGGTTACAAGAGTTGATCTACCTCAAGATCGTAATGGCTAAACCCTAGAAGTCTAGCCTATGATGTTGTGATTCTGCCTCTACGAACTAAACCCTCCAGTTTTTATATGCACAGGAGGGATACATGATCATCTTGCAGATGAAGGAAACATTACACCCGGACTCTAAACTTGCCATTCTACACATATAGGAGTCCTATCCGGATATAGGGGATAATCTTCAGCGACAATCTTCACGGCCGATCAATCCGGCCCATAACAAGTAATCCGGTCACCCGAGGACCCCTTAATCCAGGACTCCCTCAACCAGGTTGATGGGAAATCTCCTTCAAGGACATGTCATTTCCTCGGTAAATCTTTGGTATGTTGGTCGTCAAGGAAGAAAAATTGTGTATCTCCTTCTATAGCTGAGGCCGAATATATAGTTGCTGACGCATGTTGCACTCATTTATTATGGATGAAGCAGACTCTGAAGGATTATGGCATCAAGGTCAAGAAGATCCCTCTATTGTGAACCAATGAGAGTGTGATAAAAATTGCACACATGTAATGCCCAGGATGGAGTTATACCTCCTACGTGTCGAGGCACGACTTAAAGGCATAAATCCATCCTAGAATGATCTCAAGTCTGGTAATCTTTGCACAACTCATGTAAAAGAGGGGATAGTAAACTGAAAATAGTTGGCTTACACTCGCCACATCACAGAATTGCAGTACAAGTCTCAAACATCATACATTAAGAACATCACAACCCTCTAAGGGCAAAAGCCAAAAGTCAAAGTACCAAACTCAGATAAATAAACCACAGGCGGATCGAATCCTAGTAAGAGACTCCACTACTGATCGTCCGGGTAGCGCACGTAGTACCGACTACGCTCCTCGTCGTACTCCCAATCCAGCTCGGTGCCATCACCTGGATAGCTCACAGCTGGACCTGCATCTGGTGTGTGAAGTAACTGTGAGCCACAGAGGACTCAGCAATCCCGTCTCCATGTAACAAGACTATCAAAGCCTTTGGGTGAGGAAAAGGCTGAAGAAAAGAATAAGTCTGCAACAGCAACTAGCATCTAGCTTACGTAAGTGAGAGCGAGAAGAGAAGGCCTCGGCGAGAAGTGATCACGAAGTGATCCTAGCTACAAGCTCCACAAACATAACCCCTCCGTGTTCAACTCCCGAATCCCTATTCGGAAATTGACGATCACGGAACACACGCTGGTAGTGTATTAGTAACATTGTGTCAAGTTATCTACAACCGGAATTAACAAGCTCCCATCTGCCACATAACCGCGGGCACGGCTTTCGAAAGTTCAAACCCTGCAGGGGTGTTCCAACTTGACCCATTACAAGCCCACGATCCGCGGAGTCGCAACTCCAAAGTGGGAAGACCCGAGTATCCTCGGAATCCCGTGCTCAAGATATACCGAACTAAGGTAAGGCTAATCCAGCAAATCCTCCCGGCGTGTCGACACCCTGATAGTAGCCGCGCGTATCTAAGTCTCAGGACACGACCGGATGGGTGAAGCTACGGGTTTTTACCAGACCTTGAGTTTCCTCGAGGTGGCCCCGCAGGCTCCCCGTTTCGGACCAACACTCATGTGGAGCACTGGCCCGGGGTTGTTGATTAAGAAAGAGGGTTAATTACTCCCTATGCAAGTTTAGTTTGTTATTAGGCAAATAGTACCAATGTTGGGATTTGCTGGAAAAGACTTAGCACTTAGCGGTTTATCGAGGGGGTCCCATACACCCCAACCGTGTTAGGAACGCATAATCAAGGAACATAATACCGCCTTATACGGATCCTAACGGCATGAGTGGAAGAAATCACCAAGCAAAAGGCTTAGCCTTCCACCCTTGCCAATATATAGATGATTTCATTTTAAAGCATTTATATAGTGTGATATAACCCAACCAAACTTCAACATGGAGCAAACATCTTCGATCTTCACCTGCAACTAGCAACGCTATAAGAAGGGCTGAGCGAAGCGTACTTAGCCAAGCAACGGTTTGCATAGGTAGGTTGGTTAAACATGGCAATTGGCTACAAGTAGGAGGCTGACAAGAAGATCATGGGCATCGAGGCAAAACTATAGATCGAGACTACTAGCAATAGGCAAAGATAGTAATGTTATCGGGGTTCGGTCATCTTGCCTGAAGAGAAGTCGTTCGGATCGTAAGAAGGGTCCTCGTGCTCAACCTCGTAGGAAACCTCGTGCTCACCCTCGAACTCAGACTCAGCTTCCGGCTCTAAACAAAACAATCACACCAAGCACCAATCAACAAGATGCAATGCGCACTCGAAAAACATGAATGCATGATGGATGCACTAAGGATGCACACGGAGCACGTAAAATATCACTCAAGCAAAACACCTCAAAACAAGATAACAATCTGATATTATTAATCTACACAGAAAATCAATCAAGTTTGATATAAGATTCGCTGAAATCGGAGTTACGGGCTAAAAGTTATGCCCGAAACAAGATTTGAGCGAAAGCTGAAAATTACAGCAACATAGCAACTTCGGAGCTCAAAATAATTAAGCTACAGCACCCAAAAAGCATGGCAAAGGGCATGAACACAAACTAGACATATAGTACAGCAACTAAGTCCAAAGTGCACCCCCAACGGAGTCACGGATCAATAGCAATGATCTTGGACATATTGAACTTTACAACAAAATTCTGGCAGCAGAATTTTATTGAAACTTTAGAGCAAAAGATAAACATGCTACAGCCACTCAAATGGACATGTGAGGACATGGATGGAAAAACAACAATATATACTACAAGGAACAACCAAAATCCATTCCAAAACTAACATGCTTTGTCCTAGAACATCACACGAACATGGCATCGGAACGTTACAGATTTCAGACTTAGTGAAAAACCATCAAGTCCTAAAACAGCAATATCATCATAGCAACTAAAAGAGCATGTTTAAGTCACCTCGAAACTAAACATGGCAAAGGGTAAGCACCTCATCAAAGTGCATATGAAGGTGATCCCGAAACACACAAGCATGCATCATAGAGGTGAACACAACGATTGCAACGAGCTCAACAAGATGGCATTTCCTAACAAGTGAAAACACATCATAGCCACATGGCACTTTGCAACGATGATAACAAGGCAATAATAAATCTACCATGCAACCTATCACAAGCAACACGTAGTTCGTGGCAAGACGAACACGTGGACATGTCATTTGCATCATTTGGACAAACGAGCTAAAAGATATCACATGGCAAAGGTGGCACAAAAATAACACATAGCAGCAGTTTATATCATGATGCACTCTTGCAACAGCAAAACAAGCACCTAGATGATCTCTAACATGCATGACAACAACAGAGGAAACGTAGACCACATCTCCACGAACGTCTGGACATATCACACGCGCAAAACGGAGCATCAGGCAAAAAGTTAGAGCAGTTCAAACTTTGCATTTCAGAACAGAAACAGCAGGGACTTAGTGAAAACGGGGCAACCTCAGATCTGGGGAAAAACTTCCACGGGCTTCGGATCGGGAGACGGATCTGGCCCGGTGAGGCGACGGCGAGGCCCACGGGGCGGAGCGGGCGGCGGCCCGCGGCTGGAGGGAGGCCCACGGGGGCGCGCGGTGCGGCCCGGCGAGGCGGTCGCGGGGCGGCCCGGCAAGGCGAGCTGACGAGGCGGCGGCCCGGTCGCGCGCGGTGGCGAGGGTAACTGGCGATGCGGCCTGCTGGCGGTGTACGGGCCTCGGGCCCGGGGCGCGAAGGGGGGGGGTCCGGCGCGCTGGCGCTGAGGGCGTCGAAGTGGGGACCTGGGCGCGGAGTGGAGGCGGCGTACGGGCCTCGGCCCGGCCGACCGGTGGCCCAGGTGCGGCGCGGGGATACGACCCGGGGCGCCGGCTGGCGGGGAAGGCCCAAGAGCGGCGGGATCCAGGCGATGTGGTCCCGGATTCGGCGGTGGCTGGGGCGATCGAGCCCAAGAGCGAAGGGATCGAAGCGGCGTTGACCCGGCGTCGAGGATCTGGATCCCAGCGGCTGGTTCGAAGGATCCCTCGGGATCCGGGAAGAATTTGTGGATCTGAAGAAGAAAGGAAAAAAAAGAGGGGAGAGAGGAGGAAGAAGAAGGGGATGCCCAAAATAGACTAGGGGTCTATATATAGCAGTTTTTAGGGTTAGGAGGGATTTAGGGGCGCTAGGTGCCCTCCGATCGCGATCCGACGGATCCGATCGCGGGGGTAGTTTTAAAAGGCCTATGAGGAGATAAAAGACTGCAGTAGGGGTGTCTCCGGGACACGAAGTGAAGGCACTTTGGACCCACACGAACATCGGATGGAAAAGTCAACGGAGTCCAAACGAGACGAGATTTGAGAGGCGGGTTGCACACAACAAAACAACAACACACACAACAACCTCGCGGCACACCGGTAACGTTACACGCCCGAACAACAAAGTAGGCCTACGGGACGTCACGGACACGTGAGGGAGCTCCGGAACGCGAAACGGACAACAGGAAGAAACACGCGGAACCGGATGCAACCGACAACACAAATGCAATGCGATGCACATGTCTACATGATATGAATGAATGCCACACACTCACACAACAAAACGACGAAAACCCGAAAGACAAGGAACCCGGAATGGAAATAGATGAAGCCGGAGATTTATTATATACCCAAAAGGGAAAGTATTACATCCGGGGAATTACAAACTCTCCTCTACTACAAAAAGATCTCGTCCCAAGATCTAGGACTGGAAAAAGGAAGGGTACTCGGAACGAAGATGATCTTCTCGTTCCCAGGTAGCTTCTCGGTCGGTGTGATGTGACCACTTGACTTTCAGAAATTTGATGGACTTGTTGCGAGTCTTGCGTTCGGTTTCTTCGAGAATTGCAACTGGATGCTCTCGGTAGGACAGGTCTTGTTGGAGATCAATCTCCTCAAACGGAATCATGCGCTCAGGTGCCTTGAAGCATTTGCGAAGTTGAGACACATGGAAGACATCATGAACATTTGCAAAGTTGGGGGGGAGCTCAAGTTGATAGGCTAGGTCGCCTCTTTTTCCAAGAATCTTGAAAGGCCCGACGTATCTAGGAGCAAGTTTTCCTTTGATACCGAATCTTTGGGTTCCTTTCATCGGAGAAACTCGGAGATAGACATGATCACCGATGTCGAAAACCAAATCACGATGCTTTCCGTCATAGTAGCTCTTCTGACGCGACTGAGCGGCCTTGATATTCTCACGTATGACTTTGCACATTTCTTCGGCTTCTGAGATCAAGTCATTGCCAAGAAGTTGGCGTTCGCCTGTTTCAGACCAGTTGAGAGGGGTACGGCACTTTCTGCCATAGAGAATTTCAAACGGTGCTTTGCCTGCATTTGCTTGAAAGCTGTTGTTGTAAGAGAACTCGGCAAATGGAAGGCAGTCTTCCCATTTCATGCCGAAGGAGATGACACAGGCTCTGAGCATGTCTTCTAGAATCTGATTCACACGCTCGACTTGACCACTAGTCTGAGGGTGAAAGGCAGTGCTGAACCTGATCTTCGTGCCCATGGCGGACTGAAAGGAGTCCCAGAACCTTGATGTGAACAAGCTTCCACGGTCTGAGGATATCACTTGAGGAATGCCATGTAGGGACACAATTCTGGAAGTGTACAGCTCTGCAAGTTGATCTGCATTGATTGATTCTTTGACTGGAAGAAAGTGAGTGACTTTGGTAAGCTTGTCAATCACCACAAAGATAGCATCATTGCCTCGCTTGGATTTAGGAAAACCAGTGACGAAGTCCATTTCAATGTGGTCGAACTTCCACTCGGGGATAGGAAGAGGTTGGAGGAGACCGGCTGGACGTTGATGTTCTGCTTTCACTCTTCTGCATACATCACATTCGTTCACGAATTGGGCAATTTCCCTTTTCATGCGTGTCCACCAGTAAGATTGCTTGAGGTCTTGATACATCTTGGAACTGCCAGGATGAATGGAAAGGAGAGAATCATGAGCTTCTTCCATTATGAGCTTCCTGAGATCACCTTTGGGAACAACGAGTCTGTCCTCGAAGAACAAGGTATCTCTCTCATCAACACGGAAGCACTTGTATTTTGGAGTGCCCTTTGCAATCCCATGTTTCACTTTCTTCACCATGGTATCACTGAGTTGGGCCTCACGGACTTGATCTTCCAAGGTAGGAGCAATTTGGAGATTTGCAAGAAAACCCTGCGGAACAACTTGAAGGTTGAGTTTCCTGAATGCTTCACAAAGCTCAGGCTGGTACGGCTTGATAAGAAGGCTGTTGCAATATGCCTTTCTGCTCAAAGCATCTGCAATCACATTCGCCTTGCCTGGAGTGTATTCGATGTTGGGGTTGTACTCTTGGATCATTTCAACCCAACGAGTCTGGCGGAGGTTCAGATGCGGCTGTGTGAAGATGTACTTCAAGCTCTTGTGATCAGTGAAGATGTCGACCTTTCTGCCCAACAACAGATGTCTCCACGTAATCAGAGCATATACCACAGCTGCTAGCTCGAGATCGTGTGTGGGATAGTTCTGCTCACTGGGCTTTAGCTGACGAGAAGTGTATGCCACAATTCTCTTATCTTGCATAAGCACACCACCAAGACCTTGAAGAGAAGCATCACAGAATACTTCATAGGGCTTAGTTTCATCTGGAGGAGTCAGAACTGGAGCAGAAACTAGCTTCTCTTTGAGGGTTTTGAATGCCACTTCACATTCGGGAGACCAAAAGTATTTGACATTCTTCTGAAGCAGGTTGGAAAGAGGCTTGGCAATCTTGGAGAAGTTTTCAACAAATCTTCTGCAATAGCTGGCAAGACCCAAAAAACTGCGGAGCTGCTTGACGTTCTGAGGAGCTTCCCAGTTGACAATTGCTTCAACTTTCTCGGGATTAACCGCAATACCGTCAGCTGAGATGATGTGGCCCAGGTACAACACCTTATCGAGCCAAAACTCGCACTTTGAAAGCTTGGCATAGAATTTATGCTCTCGGAGTCGATCAAGAACCAGACGTAAGTGCTTTTCGTGATCTTCTTCATTCTTGGAAAACACCAGAATATCATCCAGATACACTAGCACGAACTCGCCAGTATAGGGGTTGAAGATGTAATGCATCATCCTTGAAAAGGTAGGAGGAGCATTGGCGAGACCGAAGGACATGACGGTATACTCGTATGAACCGTAGCTCGTTCTGAAGGCCGTCTTGGGAATGTCTTCCTCGCGAATGCGAATTTGATGATAGCCCATTCGGAGGTCAAGCTTACAGAACACTTTAGCTCCTTTGAGCTGCTCAAAGAGTTCGTTGATGTTGGGGAGCGGATACTTGTTCTTAATCGTCTTCTTGTTCAATGGCCGGTAGTCAACACAGAGACGCTCCGTGCCATCTTTCTTCTTGACAAATAAGACACCACAGCCCCACGGAGATGTACTCGGTCTGATGAGACCCATACTCTCCTGCTTATCAAGCTGCTTCTTCAATTCCTTCAATTCATCCGGAGAGAGCTTGTATGGACGCCGGCAAGCAGGCTCAGTGCCCGGCTCGAGTTCAATGTCAAACTCCACCTGATGGTGTGGAGGCATGCCTGGAAGTTCTTCTGGAAAGACGTCTTGATATTCGTTCACCACAGGAATTTGATCTATGGCATTAATTTCGCCCTTATCATTAAGAGAGAAAAGCCGAATAGTATTATCCCTGGAGGCAAAGATAATCACATCTTCATCAGAATGAGTCATCTTGACTTCCTTTTGAGCACAATCGATATGAGCATTGTGCTGAGAAAGCCAATCCATCCCGAGGATGAGGTCAATGTCAGAATTGCCGAGAATCACCGGAGAAGCCAAAAATCGATAATCACCCATGTGAATAGACACATCGGAGCATATATGTTGGAAGACATACGTCTCCCTGGAGAAATAACTTGCAACTTCTGAGGAAGACTTTGGATGTCAACATTATTCTTGGATGCAAATGGTTGAGACATGAAAGAGCATGAAGCACCCGAATCAAATAACACTTTAGCTGGAAAAGAGTTCACTGGAAGGTTACCCAAAATGACATCAGAAGAAGCCTCCGCTTGTGCTGCATTCATCAGATTGACCCTTGCTGCCTTTGGATCATGCCTGACAATAGCTGAACTCACAGGTGGAGGAGGAGGAAGACGCTTCGGATTCGGACATCTGTTGGCATAATGACCCTTCTGAGTGCATTTGTTGCAAGTCACTTCTGAGAGAGGACGGAAATGAGAGCCACTGGACTTGGGAGCCTTGAGACTGAAACTGCTTCTTCGACTGGTTGCTCGGGTTGGGTGGGTGGGAGAAACCACGACCACTAGAGTTCTTGTTGTTGGAGTTGTTGAAGTTTTTGGAGTTGTTGTATGGAGCTCGAATCACTGGAGGAGGAGGAAGCCAGAATTTCTGTTGTTTCGCAGCCAACTGAGACGATGAGGAAGAGTGAACAGCATCTCGAATGCTCTTCTTAGAAGCCTCCATCTTAAGCTGAGCTGCTTCTTGTTTCAAAGCCATATTATAGAACTTGTCAAATTCATCGGGCTCGAACAAAGTGAGAGCAAGCTGAAGTTCATCTTTGAGACCTCCACGGAACTGATAGATTTTACTCTTGGCATCAGGAATGTCTTGCTTTGCATAGCGAGCGAGGTTTTGGAACTTGACATTATACTGATAGACTGTCATGGAGCCCTGCTTGAGGTTGCGGAATTGCTCACGCATACCCTCGATGACACTTGTAGGAATGTGGTGCGAGCGGAAATCCTTGCAGAAATTCTCCCAAGAGATCACTTGACCTGGCCTGGAGTCTTTGTACTGCTGCCACCAGTCAGCTGCTTGATCTTTCAGTTGGAAGGCTGCAAACTTCACATAGTCATCTTCCTTCACGTTACTGCACTCAAAATGCTTCTTTATGTCGGTCAACCAATCCTCAGCATCAAGAGGGTCGACACAGTAACTGAAAGCTTTAGGATTGTTAGCCAGGAACTGGTTGAGAGTAGCATGGTGCTGCTGGAAGAAGTTGCGTTGATTCACTGGAACACCCTGATTAGCTTGATTAGCTTGCATCATCTGCATCATCTGCATCATCAACTGAGTGTTCTGAGCAGTAGTCTGCATAATTGCTCTCCAAGCCTCAGGCGGAGGAGGAGGGGAAGGAGGATGTTCTGGAACCTCTTCACCCTTTGGGTTGGCGTTCGGAACCCTTTTCGGAGCCATCCTGTAAGAGATGACCACGAATCAGCAATTGATGGACAAAAGGAATAAGCTGAATCAATGGAATGAATTGCAACAAGTCTTCACAATAATCATTCGAACAATAAGAACGAATGAAATCATCCGAACAAGAGGAACGAATGAATTTCTCAGTTAATTGATAACATCAGTCTTCACGAGAAGCCACATAGGGGACAAAATGAAATAAGAAAAACAACAAGGTACGGACAGGAACAAACACAAGAGAGGAGTTTCGTTCTAACATCTTTGTGCTGAAAGCATATGAACGCGTTATGAAAAGGTTTTGCAATCCCCGGATCAGCATAGCCAAGGACCCTTTAAGATGCAACTCCTGATAGTAACCTCGGTCATATAACCCCTTCACTCAATGTCGAACCCCGAACTCACTAACCTGCATTCGTTGGAAGAATGCCTACGATCTACTGGATAAAATCCACCTATAGATTTCCGAAAGATTCCAGTTATGCAATCAGGTGTTGGGGATACACGGGAAGCACCGCGCAATCAACTCTAATCTACATCCAGGTGTATCCATCCTTCAACACATAACCAGTCTTTCTCGGAAACTGTGTACCTCGGACCTTCGAAAAGCATCCACTATAACAAGCTATGGCAATACTCCCGAACTACCTCCCAGTACTGGGTGATGTCGGGGTTATCTTGCCACTGGCCGTATAGGGGAGATTTTCGATGTCGGCCGTCTTAAGTATTTAGTACTGCTGCGATATGCTTGTTACAATGATACCCCGAAGCTCAACTCGTCGGTAACAGGAGGCATCGGGAACAATATCCTTGTCACAAGAACATCGAAACAATCCCAGAATACTCGCGGGATTCCTAAAAAAAAATTGTGCAAATTTTGAAGATAGAAGACACAAGAGTAGACGTCAGGAGTCCTCACCAGAGAGAAAGGGGATGAGAAGCAAAGAAATCCTACTCTCCGATATAATATAGGACTCAAAAAGTTTTTAGTGTGTGCCTAGACTCGACCGTCAACGATTCGATCAAACAGTGGGGGCTCCTAGGTCGGAGAAGGCTCTGAATACCAACTTGTAATGCCAGGATGGAGTTATACCTCCTACGTGTCGAGGCACGACTTAAAGGCATAAATCCATCCTAGAATGATCTCAAGTCTGGTAATCTTTGCACAACTCATGTAAAAGAGGGGATAGTAAACTGAAAATAGTTGGCTTACACTCGCCACGTCACAGAATTGCAGTACAAGTCTCAAACATCATACATTAAGAACATCACAACCCTCTAAGGGCAAAAGCCAAAAGTCAAAGTACCAAACTCAGATAAATAAACCACAGGCGGATCGAATCCTAGTAAGAGACTCCAATACTGATCGTCCGGGTAGCGCACGTAGTACTGACTACGCTCCTCGTCGTACTCCCAATCCAGCTCGGTGCCATCAACTGGATAGCTCACAGCTGGACCTGCATCTGGTGTGTGAAGTAACTGTGAGCCACAGAGGACTCAGCAATCCCGTCTCCGGGTAACAAGACTATCAAAGCCTTTGGGTGAGGAAAAGGCTGAAGAAAAGAATAAGTCTGCAGCAGCAACTAGCATCTAGCTTACGTAAGTGAGAGCGAGAAGAGAAGGCCTCAGCGAGAAGTGATCACGAAGTGATCCTAGCTACAAGGTCCACAAACATAACCCCTCCGTGTTCAACTCCCGAATCCCTATTCGGAAATTGACGATCACGGAACACACGCTGGTAGTGTATTAGTAACATTGTGTCAAGTTATCTACAACCGGAATTAACAAGCTCCCATCTGCCACATAACCGCGGGCACGGCTTTCGAAAGTTCAAACCCTGCAGGGGTGTTCCAACTTGACCCATTACAAGCCCACGATCCACGGAGTCGCAACTCCAAAGTGGGAAGACCCGAGTATCCTCGGAATCCCGTGCTCAAGATATACCGAACTAAGGTAAGGCTAATCCAGCAAATCCTCCCGGCGTGTCGACACCCTGATAGTAGCCGCGCGTATCTAAGTCTCAGGACACGACCGGATGGGTGAAGCTACGGGTTTTTACCAGACCTTGAGTTTCCTCGAGGTGGCCCCGCAGGCTCCCCGTTTCGGACCAACACTCATGTGGAGCACTGGCCCGGGGTTGTTGATTAAGAAAGAGGGTTAATTACTCCCTATGCAAGTTTAGTTTGTTATTAGGCAAATAGTACCAATGTTGGGATTTGCTGGAAAAGACTTAGCACTTAGCAGTTTATCGAGGGGGTCCCATACACCCCAACCGTGTTAGGAACGCATAATCAAGGAACATAATACCGGCTTATACGGATCCTAACGGCATGAGTGGAACAAATCACCAAGCAAAAGACTTAGCCTTCCACCCTTGCCAATATATAGATGATTTCATTTTAAAGCATTTATATAGTGTGATATAACCCAACCAAACTTTAACATGGAGCAAACATCTTCGATCTTCACCTGCAACTAGCAATGCTATAAGAAGGGCTGAGCGAAGCGTACTTAGCCAAGCAATGGTTTGCATAGGTAGGTTGGTTAAACATGGCAATTGGCTACAAGTAGGAGGCTGACAAGAAGATCATGGGCACCGAGGCAAAACTATAGATCGAGACTACTAGCAATAGGCAAAGATAGTAATGTTATCGGGGTTCGGTCATCTTGCCTGAAGAGAAGTCGTTCGGATCGTAAGAAGGGTCCTCGTGCTCAACCTCGTAGGAAACCTCGTGCTCACCCTCGAACTCAGACTCAGCTTCCGGCTCTAAACAAAACAATCACACCAAGCACCAATCAACAAGATGCAATGCGCACTCGAAAAACATGAATGCATGATGGATGCACTAAGGATGCACACGGAGCACGTAAAATATCACTCAAACAAAACACCTCAAAACAAGATAACAATCTGATATTATTAATCTACACAGAAAATCAATCAAGTTTGATATAAGATTCGCTGAAATCGTAGTTACGGGCTAAAAGTTATGCCCGAAACAAGATTTGAGCGAAAGCTGAAAATTACAGCAACATAGCAACTTTGGAGCTCAAAATAATTAAGCTACAACACCCAAAAAGCATGGCAAAGGTCATGAACACAAACTAGACATATAGTACAGAAACTAAGTCCAAAGTGCACCCCCAACGGAGTCACGGATCAATAGCAATGATCTTGGACATATTGAACTTTACAACAAAATTCTGGCAGCAGAATTTTATTGAAACTTTAGAGCAAAAGATAAACATGCTACAGCCACTCAAATGGACATGTGAGGACATGGATGGAAAAACAACAATATATACTACAAGGAACAACCAAAATCCATTCCAAAACTAACATGCTTTGTCCTAGAACATCACACGAACATGGCATCGGAACGTTACAGATTTCAGACTTAGTGAAAAACCACTAAGTCCTAAAACAGCAATATCATCATAGCAACTAAAAGAGCATGTTTAAGTCACCTCGAAACTAAACATGGCAAAGGGTAAGCACCTCATCAAAGTGCATATGAAGGTGATCCCGAAACACACAGGCATGCATCATAGAGGTGAACACAACGATTGCAACGAGCTCAACAAGATGGCATTTCATAACAAGTGAAAACACATCATAGCCACATGGCACTTTGCAACGATGATAACAAGGCAATAATAAATCTACCATGCAACCTATCACAAGCAACACGTAGTTCGTGGCAAGACGAACACGTGGACATGTCATTTGCATCATTTGGACAAACGAGCTAAAAGATATCACATGGCAAAGGTGGCACAAAAATAACACATAGCAGCAGTTTATATCATGATGCACTCTTGCAACAGCAAAACAAGCACCTAGATGATCTCTAATATGCATGACAACAACAGAGGAAACGTAGAGCACATCTCCACGAACGTCTGGACATATCACACGCGCAAAACGGAGCATCAGGCAAAAAGTTAGAGCAGTTCAAACTTTGCATTTCAGAACAGAAACAGCAGGGACTTAGTGAAAACGGGGCAACCTCAGATCTGGGGAAAAACTTCCACGGGCTTCGGATCTGGAGACGGATCTGGCCCGGTGAGGCGACGGCGAGGCCCACGGGGCGGAGCGGGGTGGCGGCCCGCGGCTGGAGGGAGGCCCACGGGGGCGCGCGGTGCGGCCCGACGAGGCGGTCGCGGGGCGGCCCAGCAAGGCGAGCTGACGAGGCGGCGGCCCGGTCACACGCGGTGGCGAGGGGAACTGGCGATGCGGCCTGCTGGCGGTGTACGGGCCTCGTGCCCGGGGCGCGAAGGGGGGGGTCTGGCGCGCTGGCGCTGAGGGCGTCGAAGTGGGGACCTGGGCGTGGAGTGGAGGCGGCGTACGGGCCTCGGCCCGGCCGACCGGTGGCCCAGGTGCGGCGCGGGGATACGGCCCGGGGCGCCGGCTGGCGGGGAAGGCCCAGGAGCGGCGGGATCCAGGCGATGTGGTCCCGGATTCGGCGGTGGCTGGGGCGATCGAGCCCAAGAGCGAAGGGATCGAAGCGGCGTTGACCCGGCGTCGAGGATCTGGATCCCAGCGGCTGGTTCGAAGGATCCCTCGGGATCCGGGAAGAATTTGTGGATCTGAAGAAGAAAGGAAAAAAAGAGGGGAGAGAGGAGGAAGAAGAAGGGGATGCCCAAAATAGACTAGGGGTCTATATATAGCAGTTTTTAGGGTTAGGAGGGATTTAGGGGCGCTAGGTGCCCTCCGATCGCGATCCGACGGATCCGATCGCGGGGGTAGTTTTAAAAGGCCTATGAGGAGATAAAAGACTGCAGTAGGGGTGTCTCCGGGACACGAAGTGAAGGCACTTTGGACCCACACGAACATCGGATGGAAAAGTCAACGGAGTCCAAACGAGACGAGATTTGAGAGGCGGGTTGCACACAACAAAACAACAACACACACAACAACCTCGCGGCACACCGGTAACGTTACACGCCCGAACAACAAAGTAGGCCTACGGGACGTCACGGACACGTGAGGGAGCTCCGGAACGTGAAACGGACAACGGGAAGAAACACGCGGAACCGGATGCAACCGACAACACAAATGCAATGCGATGCACATGTCTACATGATATGAATGAATGCCACACACTCACACAACAAAACGACGAAAACCCGAAAGACAAGGAACCCGGAATGGAAATAGATGAAGCCGGAGATTTATTATATACCCAAAAGGGAAAGTATTACATCCGGGGCATTACAACACAATCCCGTGCAGCATTCTCGTTGCAAGCATATTGCCATCAGACATCTTTTTAGTCGCGATCATGTTGCTCGAGGGGACATTGTTATCAGCCACATAAGTACTGAAGACAATCTAGCTGATATCTTCACCAAGCCTCTCGATGAGAAAAGATTATGTGTGTTAGGATGTGAGCTAAATATCCTAGATTCCGTAAATGTGCAGTAAGCTGGACTCGGCACCCGTACCATCACTTCCACATCTTAGAAGGAATGGGTGCACAACACACAAAGAGTTTGAAAATTTCGAGAAGGTGAAATTTTCTTTCTGAGAGTGAATACATTAACGAAGAACTAGACTCACCGGGTGCCACGATAATTGTGCAACACTCGGGGTCATGCAGTTCTTATACAATGGGTCACACCACCACAATTTCCCTTTGTTGAGTTGTGTATAACCGAAGTATATCTACCAGAGGGGGTGAATGGGAGTTTTAAATTTTCTGTGGAAAACTTAAATCTCTCAGTACCCGGTAGCGGAACAAGTGAGAAATAGATGGCAACGAAGTAAAACAACTACCGAAAGGAAACTAGGCATAACATTGTAACGTATCACATGAGCTACGAAGCATCGAACATAAACAGAGTGGAAGAGAAGAAAAGTGATGCTCAATGGCAACAAGGGATTTGTTCTACCAGTTCGTCCTTCTGCACAAGGACTACGTTTGGTTGGAGGGGTTGTGACTTAACACAGAAGATAAACTCTCTTCGCCCTATTCTCCTCGATAATCGATTCGTCAACCGATGCCGATCACTCGTGCTAGATAGTTGAAGGCTATCTCCAAACCTTTACAGACATCTTCTTCGAGAACCACAATCACTCTTGGTCTCTGAAGGAATTGACACCTAATCGTCTAGAGAATTTTCAGGTCTCAAGAGTGATAGGCGGAGCGTACTAAACTTAGATTCCAGTGATGCTGAACCACTATCTAATTCTTCGACTCTGGGTGTTTTTCTCTCGATGAATTTTAAACTCAAATTGCTCAGAGAGTGGGTTGCTTGAAAGTCTTCTCAGAATCGAATGGAGCAGCCATTGGATAAAGCCGGCGCGGGGTGGCTATTTATAGCCACAACCTTCCCAGAAGGGAAATGAACATTTTGGACACACGGTCCAGCCAATGGCCAACTGACACGTTCACAACGGCCGGATTTTTGAAGCAGCGGTAACATTACTTGAGAAACAAGTACTGCTAACTCCTTGGTCCGAGACAAATCTCTCGCAGCAAAGAAGAACGCAGTCTCTTGCTGGCAAGTATTTGCTCGGAACACAAAGGGATTTCTCTCACGGCTTTCATAGGCTTGGGTTTAGCATCAGAGAATCAAAGCTTCGAATGCTACACCCCTGTTAATAGTACACTGGTCCTATGACTCAATGAATGAAGAAGAACAACAAAACAAATGCTACGTCTTCACCTCGTCTTCATTCTTCTTCGACCGTCGAACGAACAGCAAACCAATTGCTTGATCGTCAGCAATTTTTAGGGGCCACTCTTGTTAGCTTTATCTTCGGTGATAACCTTCGCTGCCATGTAGGGAGATTATCTTCATCGTGTGTATCAAAATCCTCGATACTTCAGGGACCTGTTACTCTGTGCGCACTAGCAAACACATAAGTCCCATACTGTTTCTGTCAACAAACTCCAAAACATAGGGGGCCTATTATTGCACCAACAATCTCCCCCTTTTTGGACGGTAGATGGCAAAACAGATAATCGTCAAAGTGAAGATAGATAAATGAAATGTAAATCAAACAAGAGTGAAATTGCGTTACTTGTCTCGATGATGAAATATACCCCCTTAGATGTATGCAGGGTTAATGATATTCGATAATGCATACCGCAATTCATTGACTTGTTTGCATGATTTTCAATCATTCAAGGTAATGATTCGCACTGATAAATTATCCAACGAGAAACAAAATAGTGCAATCATTCATGACATCTATAAATAATTTTGATGACCCCCAAGTATAGGGGATCAATCGTAGTCCTTCCGATAAGTAAGAGTGTTGAACCTAATGAGGAGCAGAAGAAAATGACAAGTGGTTTTCAGCAAGGTAATCTGTGCAAGCACTAAAATTGTCGGTAATAGATAGTTTGATAGAAAGATAATTTGTAACGAGCAATTAACATTAATGGTAAATAGTAATTAGCAAGGTAGCCCAATCCTTTTGTGGCAAAGGACAGGCCAAATCAGTTTCTTATAATAAGCAAAGTGTTCTTGAGGGCACACGAGATTCATCTAGTCACTTTCACCATATTAGCTTGATTTGTGTTCGTTACTTTGATAATTTGATATGAGGGTGGACCAGTGCTTAGGTGTTGTTCTTACTTGAACAAACCTCCTACTTATGATTAACCCCCTCGCAAGCATCCGCAACTATGAGAAAAGTATTAAGATAAGATCTAACCATAGCATTAAACATTTGGGTCCAAATCGGTCCTTACAAAGTGGCGCATAAACTAGGGTTCAAGCTTCTGTCACTCTAGAAACCCATCATCTAATAACTACTCCACAATGCATTCGCTTGGGCCCAAATATCATGAAGTGTCATGTACTCGACGTTCACATGACACCGCTAAGGGAATCACAACATACATATTATCGGAATATCAAACACATATCAAGCTCATATGATTACTTGCAACATGATTTCTCCCGTGACCTCAAGAACTAAAGTAACTACTCACAAGTGATAAACATGCTCAAGATCAGAGGGGTATTAAATAGCATAATGGATCTAAACATATAATCTTCCACCAAAGAAACCATATAGTAATCAACTACAAGATGTAATCAACACTGCTAGTCACCCATAGGTACCAATCCGAGGTTCCCGTACAAAGATTGAACACAAGAGATGAACTAGGGTTTGAGAAGAGATTGTGTTGTTGAATATGTTGATTAGCCTCCCAAAGATGAGAGGGTTGTTGGTGATGACGATGACGATGATTTCCCCCTCTGGGAGGGAAGTTCCCCCGGCGGAATCGCTCCGCCGGAGGGACAATGTGCTCCTGCCCAAGTTCCGTCTCGAGACGGCGGCGCTCCATCACGAAAGTCATATCCTAAATTATTTTAGGTCAAAATGACTTATATTCCAGAAGATGGGCATCAGAGGTGGGCCAAGGAGGGCACATCCCACCAGGGCGTGCCTGGGGACCTTGGCGCTCCCAGGTGGGTTGTGCCCACCTGGTGGGCCTCCTCTGGCACTTATTTTCTCCAATAATTTTTAATTATTCCATACAAAATCCCCATGAAGTTTCAGCTCATTTTGAGTTGTGAAGAATAGGTAGCTTGACGTTGCTTTTTCAGGTACAAAATCTCAGCTGTCGGTATTCTCCCTCTTGATGTAAACCTTGCATATTATGAGAGAAATGCATTATTGTGCATAAAAACATTATAATTAACAATAGGAAAAGATGATGCAAAATGCACGTATCAACTCCCCCAAGCTTAGACGTCGCTTGTCCTCAAGCGAAAAACCAAAATCGAAAAACATGTCCACATGCTTAGAGAGATAGGTGTCGATAATAAACAAAATACGAAACTAGAAGCATCATGTGTATTAGTGTAACAACAACAAACTTTATTAAAACATAATATAACATAGCTCTACCATATAACTTCTCATGAGCAAGTAACAATTCATCTCATTATCAAAGTATAAAACATAAACTCTGTTGAAAACCAACAAACTTTGTTCTCAGTCAACTTTGCAACTACAATTCATCATCTTTTCAGGGAGGGTCACGTATCGGAGCCTTTAGGCAAGTCCACATACTCAACCATCATATAGTCTTCTATGATTGCTAACACTCACCGCATACACATGAGCAAACTGTTTCAACCGGACACATAGAAATATAGGGGCTTATGGTTTCGCCACCCAACGCATTCACCTCAAGGTGATGTTAACAATAATAATTCATGCTCACCCACTTTCAACTGGATATATGTGCCTAGATCTTTCCTCACCACATGATGCTTGCCAAAGGAGAAAAATAAAAAGGGAAACAGAGAAATACTTTGACTCGTTGCATAAAAGTAAATACATAAATTAAAAAAGATAGGCCCTTCACAGAGGGAAGCAGAGGTTGCCACACGCTTTTTGGTTGTATGCTCGATATCTTAGTGCAAAAGAACGTCATGTTATATTGCCCCTTATGATAGCAACCTTTAATATGCAGTATATCACCTTTATTATTTTACCATCGAAAGTTCATACAACACCCAATTTTCTTTTACACTAAATGATCGAACACATTTAGAAGCAATTTTTATTGCCTTATTGCACCGATGACAACTTACTTGAAGGATCTTACTTAACCCATAGGTAGGTATGGTGGACTCTCGAAAAAGATTTGGGTTTAACGGTTTTTGGATGCACAAGTAGTATCTCTACTTAGTGCAGAATTTTTGGCTAGAAATGATAATAAGCAAGCACCACATGTTAAAGGATCTATGACAATATAACTTATATATGAATATGAACACACATAATTCATATATTTTCTTCCTTGTCCAACGTCAACCGTTTTCGCATATAATATTTTGATGGGGGCTCACAATCACAAAAGATGTCCAAGATAGTATATTTGCATGTGAATCTTCTCTTCCCTTATTAATTCTTTCACGAATTGCATCATTGACCAATGCTATGTTTGTCAATCTCCAATAAATTTTACTACTTATACTTTTCCTTATGTGATGTCATCACTTACCATAAGATTAGCATATGATATTTTTCATTTATTTCCTTTCTTTTTATTGCAACAAGGAAGTAAAGAAAGCTAAGCAAACATTCGGAGAAAGATTGAACTAGACTTTTATTCAACTAATGCAAAATATAACTAAAGATCGAACTAAGGTAGATAAAGGCAAAAGATAATGATGTGATACAATACCGGGGCAACTCCCCCAAGCTTGGCTCAAGCCAAGGGGAGTGCCCATACCCGATCCTCAATTATCCTTTGGTGGGGAAGAAGGTGTTGGTGGTGGTGATGAGGTAGTAGCGAGCTTATCCTTCCTCCTTAGCTTACGTTTGAGGATTTTCCTCCCTCAAATCCTCGACCTCCTGCTCCAGCGTTAATATCTTTTGGCATAATTCTTGCTTATTTTCTTCCAGAAAATGAAAAGGGGTAAACTGGGTCTTAGGTTTCTTTGCTTTATCAGGGAGACTTGACTTCATGAATTCCGCGTGTGTATCCCCGGGCTTGGGCAATGGAACTTCATCTTCATCTAAGCTTATCTCCTCCTTCCCTTTCGGATCATAGTCTTCTTCCTCCTCCGTGGTCCAACCATAATGTTCCACATCCCCATAGAACTTAGGATTTACAATATAATCAGCAACATAGCTTTCACCCTTGAAGTCTTAGGATGACATATTTTCATACCTGCCAAAAAATAGCGAGAAATAATAATAGAGGATTTCCCTGCGATATGGTGGTCAATAGGTTAGGGGGGTACATAAAGATTTTTTATCTTGGGAAACAAGCAAACGGGGAGGAAAATGGAATCTAGAAGGTACCCGAGGTGGGCATAACCCACCTGGGCACGCCTAGCAAGTGTCTTGTGCCCACCAGGGGTGCCTTCACGGCTGCTTCTTATTTTCCTAATTTTTCTAATATTCCGAAACTGACAAAAAATATGTTTACGGATTTTTTGGAGTCCGTTTACTTACCATATTATGTACCTCCTTTATTTCACAATTCTAGAGTGTTCCAGAAGGTTTCTTTTATATGTTCCTCCGGTGTCATGGTTTGAATAATGTTGCTTTCAATATTAATAGGCGTACATGAGATGTGATGTTTGATTCTTTGACCATTAACCAACTTTGGGTTTGTACCTTTGGCATTATTTATTTTGATGGCTCCAGAATGATAAACCTCTTTGATAACATAAGGTCCTTCCCATTTAGAGAGAATTTTTACTGCAAAGAATCTAAAACGAGAGTTGTACAAAAAAACATATTCACCCACTTTGAATTCCCCCTTTTCGATTCTTTTATCATGCCACCTCTTAAACGTTTCTTCTAAAAGCTTGGCATTTTCATAGGCATGGGTTCTCCACTCATCTAAAGAGCTAATATCAAATAACCTCTTTTCACCGGCAAGTTTGAAATCATAATTAAGTTCTATAATTGCCCAGTATGCTTTATGTTCTAACTCAAGAGGTAAATGACAAGCCTTTCCATAAACCATTTTATAAGGAGACATACCCATAGGATTTTTATAAGCTGTTATGTAGGCCCAAAGTGCATCATCCAATTTCTTGGAAAAATTCTTTCTTGACCTATTGACAGTCTATTGTAATATTAATTTTATTTCTCAATTGCTAAGTTCAACTTGACCACTTGATTGAGGATGATAGGGGGGATGCAATTCTATGGTTAACATCATACTTGGCAAGCAGTTACGAAAAGCACCATGAATAAAGTGTGAACCACCATCAATCATTAAATATCTAGGGACTCCAAATCTTGGGAAAATAACTTCCTTAAGCATTTTAATAGAGGTGGTGTGACCAACACTACTAGTTGGAATGGCTTCTGCCCACTTAGTAACATAATCAACAACAACCAAAATATGAGTATACCTATTAGAGGAAGGAAAAGGTCCCATATAATCAAATCCCCTATCATCAAATGGTTCAACAGCAAGTGCATAATTCATAGGCATTTATTGACACTTACCGTTGTTACCTATCCTTTGACACTCATCACAAGATAAAATAAACTTACGAGCATCCTTGAAGAGAGTAGGCCAATAAAAACCAGATTGCAATACCTTGTGAGCAGTTCTATCTCATGCATAATGCCCTCTATAAGCTTCCACTACTAGGGAAAAGCCTATACACAGAGGTATAGCAGTAGCGCTGGTTAAAATAGGGTGCTACTTCTACTTTGCAGTAGCGCATTCCAGGAAAGCGCGCTATAGATACAACTATAGCATTAGTGCGTGTGCAGCAAAACACGCTACCACTATAAATCCCATCGTGTTGGCGGAAGGATAGGAACAGTAATAGAGGTTCCGCGCAAAGCGCGCTACCACTATGGTCGTTGTTGCAGAGTGTTTCCTGCATAGAGCGCTACTGCTAAGAAAGAAAAGAAAAATGATGAAAATAGAAAAGTAAATGAAAATGGAAGAAGTAGGAAATGGAGAAATGAAAAAAAGAAAATGTAAGGATAAACGAAAGAAATAACTGCTTCCTATAGCAGTAGCGTATTTTGCTAAAACGCACTATAGCTAACTTAGTGATAGCGCATTTCCGAAACAGCGCTACTGCTAGTTCGACTTAACCACCCGCGGGCTCAATATTTTGCTAAGTCCTCCTTTCCCCCCTCTCCCCCCGTTCCCCTAACTCCTTTGTTGCCGCCGCCCGAGCCCGAGCCTGCCCTCACCATCGCCGCTCGAGGCCGCCCTCAACCTCACCGCCGCCGCTGTAGACCTCACCGTCGCCGCCCTC
>LR738711.1:273636122-273654625 GCA_902687465.1 Secale cereale | reverse complement strand
TGAGGAAAAGGCTCCATTATTCGCTGGTGACATCCCCATATATGAGGATGAGGATGATGATGACACTCAAGAGTATGTCTATACTGGCGCCTACTTAGGGTTTGAGCGTCATGAGTCGGTGCCTAAATTGCCGTCTCCGGAGGCTGAACATATTATGGACGACCTTCCTGTAGTAAAGAAGTCTAGGAAGAAACCGAGGAAAGACAAAAAAGTTGATTCTATGATCCAGCCGCCTCAGCAGCCTCGGGTTCAAGACCGTATAGATATCCCCGGTGTGGATAAATGGCATATCCCCGGTCAACCAATCCTACCTGCAGCAGCGCTAAGGGCCAGATTTGGCAATCTAAGGAGACTTCATGATGATGTGCTGCGGATAGAGAAATGCCTGATCGCCTCGAAAGATCCAGGATACCCACTCTATGTGGTTAACGTTCCGCAGCAATTGTCGTATGTCAACACATTCCCCGCGGAGAAGTTCTTCCTTTGATTTGATTACATATTCAACATGTTTCACGTGAAGAAGCTGGATTTTACGGTTGTCCGCCTTTATGCCTTGCACATGAACTACATCATCGGGGTTGAGCAGATACTTCATATCTGTGTCGCTGACCCGTACTTCATGCACGAGGGCTTCTTGGGAGTCTACGCAAAGCACCGTGAATACGCGAGGGAATTCATCGTCAATTTCATGCTCGCCAATAAGGACAAGGAGGCGATTCTCATGCCTTATCATCCCCTATAAGTCATCCGCGCGGATATCCTTCCTTCGATTTCAATCATTCATTTGCACGGTGGAGGCTAATTAATTTGCGGTGTACTTATTTTGCGCAGCGGCGGGCGCGCCGTCCTCATCATCCTGTACCCCTGATATTCCCACGCTCTTTACTTGGACTCGTCTAAGAACATCAAGGATGTTCTCGACAGTGCAATGTTTTACTACGATGCATTGGGTGTAGAGGTCAAGGACAAGAAGAGAAGGGGCGGCAGGCCCGCCTTCGGCCATAAGACCGACTTCTGCTGCGTCTAGCAACTGGCTGATTCTCTTAATGATGGATTCTATGTCGTACACCACATGCTGGAGTACAGACAGGATCATCAGAACCTTCGCATGTCACCTAAATCCGGCGATGCCCATATTCTGCAATGGGAAAAGAACTTAGGAGATATCGAGGATCATCGACTTCGAGCTAAGTTCTATCACATCCAGCGTGAACTTGCCCAAATCATCATGAAGGAGGTCATCGGAAAAACAGGGATGTTCTATGAAGAAGGACAAATGTCGCGGGAAGACGCCCGAACACGGGTAGCCTCTCAGCGTCTCGACCTGGAGCCTTTCACTAGGCTCAGGGACTATCTCCCTGACTTGGATGGATGGCAAGACATGTTGGAGTGATTATCGATATATGACAATGTGTCCGTTTAGTCCATGCTTTCTATATGACGAAACTTTGAGTTATGCACGACGAAACTTTATTTGTGATGTAATTAAACCATCTCCTTGACTAGCGACGATCACTCTAGTTAGGGCATTTTGGGTACGACCAACTTTGTTATTTATGCTTATGATATGTTGCTCCTATTTTTGCCTAGTCTGTCTATTTTTGTTGCTCAACTATATATGTTGCATATCATCGACTCATGTGACGATCCAGGTGCATAGATCATCGAAGCGTAAAACCCTACTCATGCTTTGGTGGATTGGATGAGGGAGTGCGAGGAGCATGTAGCACTCAAGCTAGCAAGGTGGCCTCGGGGAGAGCAACTACGTGCGTATGAGTGTACAAGGGTCTGAATCCTTTCTAAGATCGCCTCGGTCCTCCTTTTATAGTTCAAGGGGAATCCACAGTTGCGACATGATCACAGTACGTTGATTAGATAGCCAACAGTGCTGTCATACCTAACTCCGCAGACATGATAGGGTTCATTAAATGCATCTCTTAGTGTCACGTCGTGGACTAGCCCGGCAAGCCTTGTCGCGCTGCTTTATCTGTCCCTCGCCCTATCTACCTGACACGCCGCTGGACGGGTGCCATTTGGAGGGAAAACACCTTCTGGGTGGCCGCCACATGCTATGTGGATGCCATGTAATCATCTGAGGGCTCGACACCATATTGATAAGTGACTTGAGTCGCTGTGCGGTGGAGCGATGGTGCCTTGGCGGGAGGACCTACCCTTGGCGTCCCCGGCAAGCCTGCCGGGGGAGTCTTGGGACTTATCCTTGTGCGGCCTCGACCTGGTCGGGCTCGTCTGCCCATCAAGGGAGGTTATTCCTTAGTGATATCTTGCTCATTTGCCTTGTCTTGGTCTTCTTGATCCGCCCTTTGATTTTTCAAAGAGCTATATCTTCAGCCTGGTCTTGCCTTGCCATCGCAACCTTGCCTCCATGCCTGTGTACAGTCCGAGCAACATACACCAAGGTTTGTTGCACCGACACGTGTGGACCCTACAGGTTCAAGAACTATGTAGACATGATTGAGACACCTCTCTGGTCAATAACCAATAGCGGAACCTGGATGTCCATATTTGTTCCTACATATTCTATGAAGATCTTTACCGGTCGAACCGTTATGGCAACATGCGTAATTCCGTTTGTCCATCGGTATGTTACTTGGCCGAGATTCGATCGTCGGTATCTTCATACCCAGTTCAATCTAGTTAATGGCAAGTCTCTTTACTCGTTTCGTAATACATCATCTCATAACTAACTCCTTAGTCATTTGCTTGCGAGCTTCTTGTGATGTGTATTACTGAGAGGGCCCAGAGATACCTCTCCGATATACGGAGTGACAAATCCTAATCTCGATCCATGCCAACTCAGCAAACACCTTCGGAGATACCTGTAGAGAATCTTTATGATCAGTTGATCACCCAGTTACGTTGTGAAGTTTGATAGAGCACAAGGTATTCCTCCGGTATCCGGGAGTTGCATGATCTCATAGTCAAAGGAATATGTATTTGACATTAAGAAAGCAATACCAATAAACTGTACGGTCAAATGCTAAGCTAACAGATGGTTCTTGTCTATCACATCATTCTCCTAATGATGTGATCACGTTATCAAATGACAACTCATGCCTATGGTTAGGAAACCTTAACCATCTTTGATCAACGAGCTAGTCTAGTAGAGGCTTACTGGGGACACGGTAATTGTTTATGTATTCAGACATGTATTTAAGTTTCCGATCAATACAATTCTAGCATGAATAATAAATCATTATCATGATTAAGGAAATATAATAATAACCATTTTATTATTGCCTCTAGGGCATATTTCCATCAGTCTCCCACTTGCACTAGAGTCAATAATCTAGTTCACACCGCCATGTGATTAACACCCATAGTTCGCATCGCCATGTGGTTAATACCCAAAAAGTTTACTAGAGTCAATAATCTAGTTCACATTGCCATGTTATTAACACCCATAGTTCACACCTCCATGTGATCAATACCCAAAGAGTTTACTAGAGTCAATACTCTAGTTCACATCGACATGTGATTAACACTCAAAGAGTTTGGTATGATCATGTTTTGCTTGTGAGACAGGTTTTAGTCAAAGGGTGTGCAACATTCAGATCTGTGTGTATTTTGCAAATTTCTATGTCTACAACGCTCTACATAGAGATACTCTAGCTAATTTCTCATACGTTCAATACGCATCCAGATTGATACTCAAAGTCATATGGATTGGTGTCAAAGCTTGCATCGGCATAACCCTTTACGAAAAACTCCTTATCACCTCCATAACTGATGACCCACAAGTATAGGGGGGTCGCATATAGTTTACAAGGGTAGAGTATTCAACCGAAATTTATTGATTCGAAACAATGGGAGCCAAAGAATATTCACGAGTATTAGCAGCTGAGTTGTCAATTCAAACACACCTGAAAGACTTAATATCTGCAGCAAAGTATTTAGTAGCAAAGTAATATGGAAGTAACAGTAATGGTGTCAAAAGTAACAGTAGCAGTTTGTAGTGATTGTAACAGCGGTAGCAACGAAAGTAACTTAGCAACAATCAATATGAGACGGACTTGTAGGAAATGGATAGGTGATGATATGTGTCGGATGATTTTCATCATGTAGAAGCTATAACCTTGGGCAACGACAAACTAGCTCCAATTCATCAATATAATGTAGGCATGTACTCTGTAAATAGTCACACATGCTTATGGAAAAGAACTTGCATGACATCTTTTGTCCTACCCTCCCGTAGCAGCGGGGTCCTAATGGTACATAAGGGATATTAAGGCCTCCTATTAATAGAGAACCGGAACAAAGCATTAGCACTTAGTGAATATATGAACTCCTCAAACTACGGCAATCATCAAAAAGAATCCCAATTATTGTCACCTTGGGGTATGCAGATCATAGCACGTAATAGGTGTCTACAACTTGCAAGATCGGATCAAGAACACATGTATATTCATGAAAACATAATATGTTCAAATCTGAAATCAAGGCACTCGGGGCCTAGTGACAAGCATTAAGCATAACAAAGTCATAGAAACACCAATCTCAGAACATAGTGGATACTAGGCATCAAACCCTAACAAAACTTACTCGATTACATGATAAATATCATCCAACCCATCACCGTCTGGCAAGCCTACAATGGAATTACTCACGCACGGTGGTGAGCATCATGAAACTGGTGATGGAGGAAGGTTGATGATGACGACGGTGACGGATTCCACCGTCTGGAGCCCCGAACGGACTCCAGATCAGCCCTCCCGATCAAGAATGGGAGGTGGCGGCGGCTCCATATCATAAAACTCGATGAATCATTCTCCTCCATTTTTTTCTCCCCGAAAGTGAGTATATAGAGTTGGACTTAGGGTTGGAGGAGCTCTAGGGGGCCCACAAGCCTACAGGGCGCGCCCCCAGGGCTTGTGGCCTCTAGTTGGCCCCCCTCTGGTTGATTGTTGCGCCAGTATTTTTTATATATTCCACAAATATTCTTCGTAAATTTTTAGATCATTCCGAGAACTTTGATTTCTACATAAAAATAACACCATGGCAAATCTACTGAAAACACCGTTAGTCCGGGTTAGTTCCATTCAAATCATGCAAATTAGAGTCCAAAACATGGGCAAAATAGATTGCAAAAGTAGATATGATGGAGACGTATCAACTCCCCGCCCCCAGCTTAACCCATTGCTTGTCCTCAAGCAATTCAGTTGATAAACTGAAAGTGACGAAGCAAAACTTTTAAAAACTATGTTTGATCTTGTTGTTGCAAATATGTCTAGTCAAGGTTCAAGTTTTCAGCAAATATTATAAACTAACCATGTTCACTATAACATTTAGGTCTCACATTTACCCATATTAATGGCATAACCAGCACTTTTCAAAACAAAGTAATCATGATACAATATGATAACACTAGGATGTCAACACTTTTCAAAACAATCATGATACAATATGATATAATGGTATCTCGCTGGCCATTTCCAAAATCGCAAAACATAAATGCAGAGCACCTGCGAAGATCAATGACTGACTAGACATTGTAATTCATGGTAAAACAGATTCAGTCACACTCATACTCAACATCAATTAAAAACAAAGCATATAAATGACAGCGGTGATGTCCAGCTGGTGCTTTTTATAAGACGCTGATGGCTCAACAATAAAAGTAAATAGATAGGCCCTTCGCAGAGGGAACCAGGGATTTGCGGAGGTGCGAAAGCTCGAAGCTTTCAAAACATAGATGAATGTAATTTTGAGAGATATGCTTTCATTGTAAACGCAACGACCAAGAGTTCTCACTATCTTCCATGCTACACACATTATAGGCGGTTCCCAAACAGAATGGTAAAGTTTTACTCCCCCTCCGCCAACAATCACACTCCATAGCTGATCTGAATCCACGGGTACCGTACATACTAACAACAGTCCAGGGGGAGCTTTGTTTAATTATATTTTGATTTGAATTTTAGTATGGAACTGGGCATCCCGATTACCAACCGTTTTCTCATGAATGACAAGTGAATAAACACCCATCGTGAGAATAACCCACCTAGCATGGATGATACTGACAACCCCCAATCATGACATGAGCGATTCGGGCATACAAAATAGATTATTATTTGAAGATTTAGAGTTTGGCGCATGCAAATTTACTTGGAACGGCAGGTAAATACCGCATATAGGTAGGTATGGTGGACTCATATGGAACAAATTGGGTTTATGGAAGTGGATGCACAAGCAGTATTCCCACTTAGTACAATGTGAAGGCTAGCAAAAAGATTGAGGAGCGACCAACTAGAGAACAACAACGGTCATGAACATGTCTTGAGGTTAATCAACATTGAATGCAAGCATGAGTAGGATATAAGTCACTATGAACATAAATATCATGGATGCTATGTTGTTTTTGATTCAACTACATGTGTGAACATGTGCCAAGCCAAGTCACTCGAAACATTCAAAGGAGGACACCATCCTATCATACTACATCATAACTATTTTAAATCCATGATGGCACACTAGACAAATCATTGTCAACACCTAGATAATTAAGCATGGCATGAATAACTATAATCTCATGGTCTAAGGAATAAATACTTGACACCGAAAAGCTTATGCATTACGAACTATACGATCTCGTGTTATGCTCAAGTTTGGGTCTTGTCCATCACATCATTCTCCTAATGATGTGATCCCGTTATCACTGACATCTCATGTCCATGGTCAGGAAACCGTGACCATCTGTTGATCAACGAGCTGGTTACTAGAGGCCTACCAGGGACTCATTGCGGTCTGTGTATTCACACATGTATCGCTGTTTCCGTACAATACAATTCAAGCATGAATAACAGACAATTATCATGAACAAGGAGATATAATAATAATGCTTTTATTATTGCCTCTAGGGCATATCTCCAACACATGTTTCATTCATTGGGCTGAATCAAGACCGATGAGCTAATCATATTTACAAAAACATAATAGTTCGAGTTCATACCAGCTTTTCTTCATCTCAATCATTTCATCAAATTTCGTCATTATTGCCTTTCACTTGCACGACCGAATGATGTGAATAATAATAAGAGTGCATGTGCATTGGACTATGCTCGAATCAGCAAACATTTATTCAAAGGAGAAGACAAGGTAATATGGGCTCTTTGTTAGATCATCAATAATGCATATGAGAGCCACTCAACATTTTCATCATGGTCTTGTCTTTCCAACCAAAAAGAAAAGAAATTTTTTCAGAGAACACACTATTTTTTTGTAGTTTCTGTTTTTCTGAAGAAGGTAAAAAACAAGAACGAGAAAAATTATTTACACGGGAGAGCTCCCAACAAGCAAAAGAAGAACGAGAAATCTTTTTGGATTTTCTTTTTAATACTACAAACTACCTGACAAATGAACAAGAAAGAAAAGAAAAAAATATGTGAGAAATATTTTTTTTGTTTTCAAAGTTTTATAAACACACAAGATTGCGAGAAAAGTTAAACTAACATGGATGATACAATGAAAAAGTTTGAACATTGACAACTGGAATGAGTGTGTGGACATGAATGTAATGTCGGTGAGAAACATGTACGCCCCCAAGCTTAGGCCTTTTGGCCTAATGTTAGTGCAACAAACCTTGGGTCTGTTGGCCCAGACTGTGCATAGGCCCAAGCACAAGTTTGCAACACCAGCATCAGATCAAGGCACGAAGGGATCGGCTCTTCAGAGAGCTGGTCAAGAGGATCAAGACAACCAATACCAGCCAAAGAGGCAAGATTTCACGAGAAGAAGAGCCTTGCTTGCTGGGCACGCGAGCCTGACGGGGTTGGATTGCCCCGAAAGCAAGCCTCCAATATCCCCTGCCCCGGCAGGCCTACCGAGGCTCGCGGAGGCAAACCACCACCTCACAACAACGCCCGTCGTCAATCAGTGCAGTGTCAAGCTCCCAAGTGGCGCAGTGGCAGCCCCTCGCCACATGGCAGCCGCTTCCTATAGCAAAAACCTCCAAGTGACACCCGTCCTGAGACATGTCAAGCAAGCAGGCGTGAAGCTGGCAAAACAGCCCGGCAGGGCCTGCCGGGCAAGCGACGGTGTGACACTAAGGGGCGCATTTAATGCGCTCTGTCAGCGTGCAGAGTTAGGTATGATAGCACTGTTTGCTATCTAATCAACATAGAAAGACTGACTTGCCACTGTGGTGACACATTAATCTATAAAAGGAGGCCCATGGCAATCGTAGAGAGGATTCGGCCATTCGAACCCACACACACTCATACGCCCGCGACCGCTCTCGCCCCGAGGCGACCTTGCCGAGCAAGAGCATCGTGCTGTTTTCTATCATTCCACCATCACACCACCAAAGCAGGAGTAGGGTTTTACGCCTCCCGGCGGCCCAAACCTGCGTAAAAACTGCCAGTGTGATCTCTGTCGTGTTATGCTACTCTTCTTTGCTCTTTGTGCAATGTGCCCATCCCCCCGCCGAACAAAAAGGGACCCCTGTCCCATAGGTGGCCGTGGTTTTCCCGCGACACCTAAGTTGGTCTATCCCCACGGATCAAAGTAGCCCTCTCATGGGTACTGAGGAGGGTCCTAAGGGTTCCATTGGTTAGAGAGCTCATGCGACTCCCACTGATACACTTTGCCCGGTCGGAGGCAAAGATGCCAAAGGTTGAGTGAGCTTTGAGGCAAATTTAGCAGCCTTTTCCTTCATAGTTCTAGCTTCAGAAGCATTCTGCTCAACAGTGGGAGCTGAGATTTGCTTCATTTTCTTCTTCAAATGTTTCCTCCTGGTCTAGTAGTGCTCATGGAGGCATCAACCAGCAAATCATGCAAATCAATTGCATTAGGATGAGGAGCAGTGTTCACTTTATCAACCATTTGGACAGTGGCAGGAGGAGTCTTCCTTTTCACAACAATCTTCTTCGGAGGAGCAGTTTGGACATCGCTTGCTCGAAGATCGGGCAAGACGGTGGAGGTAGTAATGTTCACATGTTCTGACAGAGTTGCATCAATTTCATCTCTTGTGAGTGGGGGATCATCTTGATCGGAAGAGTTTGTTTCAAGCTCAACTGGCTTTGCAGGCCTTTTCTTCGGAGCGCTCTTTTTCTTCAAGGCCGGAGATTCGCGATCATGTTTGAGCTTTGATCACCTTTCTGATTGTCATTCAGACTTTCTCTTTTCGACGTACGATTTAATGAGATGAAGATTTTCTTCCTCTCTTGCCCTGTCTTTGTCAGCCTTCTTAGCTCTCTTGTCAGCATTCTTAAGGCGCTTGGCCTTTTCTTTAGGATAGGAGTCTGGTGTCATAAGCGATGACTCATCAGCATCAGGATGTGGTGGAGGCCTAACCTTATGATCATCTGCTTGAATGACTCCAATTTCATGACAGTCACTCCATGGAGGATGAAAGGCAACGTTCTTGGCATATCTGGGATGAACCATTTTGTAGTGAAACCATTTTCGCACCCAGTGACATCAAATCTTTTGCACACGAGCTCTTCTCTGAATAGAATCTTCTCCAGGAACTGTGTTGCAGTTACTATGAGAGACATACTATGTTGAGTTTGTGCTAGGTTGCCTGCACCTTTCCTTCTCTTTGGAGCAGCTGCTTCTTTCTCGTTTGCATTTTGTTCAGATCTTTTTTTTTGCTGGACGATGGGCCTACCGTTGGGCCCATTGCATTTAGAGCCTTGGATTAATCAGTTGTTCCCAAAAATATTTCTTCTTCATCAGCCATATTGTGTTGTCTAGCATAGTCTTCAACGGACTCCATGCACCTGTGAATGAGAACAAGTATGAGAGGAAATGGGGACAAGGTTACAAATGCTTACAATAAGTATTTTTCCAAACGAAAACATTTTTAGGAAGAATCAGATTGTGAGAAATGTTTCGAATGAAAGAAAATGTATAGGACAAACTAGTAGATTCGAAGAATAAACTAGACAACATGCTATAATTCCATTCAAGCAAAACATAAGACAAACCCTAGATCTAAAAGATTCAGATGCGAAGAACAACTACAGACCACATCTGGACTAGGAAGGGTAAAAGTTTAGATCTAATATATGCGGTAAAATATGAGATAAATGACCGCGGATGAACTCGACTCAAAGGGAAGAAGACTCAAGTTCAAACCACACGTACCCTAGCTTGATGACGTGTAGCAACTACGGCGGCGCGGGGAAGATGATGTTCTGCGGTGGCGTGGAAGGACTTCGGTGATCACTTTTCGGCAGTGAAGCGGCGAAGGAGTCATCGGCGTTGAGCTCGGGGAGGAACTCTTCGGGGAGGGTTTCGATGCTGGGGAGGAGAAATAGGAGAGCATGTGGAGAAGAAGAGCAATGCGGGTGATATATATATGAGGGGGAATAACTGTACGCAGAGGTTTTGGATCGGACGGGTTTGATGCAGAGACGGTTGCGATTCAACAGACAAGATGGACTGGCGGTTGTTGGTAGAAAAGATCGTGCTCCTGACATGGGGAGGAAACCCCAATCTTTGGACAGCTTTCACAAAACAGAATAATGTTTGAACAGAATCTTACTCGTGGTCAAAAACACCAAAAAAGTTTCGTTCCTGATCAAATTGAGCATTTGTAATGGAACAACATAGACTGAAGAGATTGAGCAGAGGGAAAACAGGGTCCTAGGCATTTCACTCAGACTGCGAACACAAAACCGACATCAAATAGTCATCTGCATCTTTGAAATAGGAGACCACATATGGACCCCGAGCGTCACACAATTTTTGTGGCACCCGGTTAGTCTAGTTCTTCGTTAATATATTGACTCTTAGAAAGAAAATTTCACTTTGTCGAAATTTTAAGACTCTTAGAGTGTTATGCACCCATTCCTTCTAAGATGTGGAAGTGTTGGCACGGGTGCCGAGTCCAACTTACTGCATGTTTGCAAAGTCTAGGATATTTAGCTCACACCGTAACACACATAATCTTTTCTCGTCGAGAGGCTTGGTGAATATATCAGCCAGATTATCTTCAGTTGTGACATGATTAATGACAATATCCTCTCACTCAACATGATAACGAATAAAATGATGTCTGATGGCAATATGCTTCATGCGAGAATGCTGCACAAGATTATGTGCAACTTTGATGCCACTCTAATTGTCACAATACAGAGGAATAAGCTTGGCCTGGATGCCATAATCCTTTTGTTGCCCCAAACTGTGCACAGGCCCAAGGACAAGTTTGCAACACCAGCATTAGTTCAAGGGACGAAGGGATCGGCTCTTCAGAGAGCTGGTCAAGAGGATCAAGACAACCAAGACCAGCCGAAGAGGCAATATATCACTAGATGAAGAGCCTTCCTTGCTGGGCACGCGAGCCTGGCGGGGTTGAATCGCCCCGGAAGCAAGCCTCCAATATGCCCTGCGCCGGCAGGCCTGCCGGAGCTCGCCGAGGCAAACCACCACCTCACAACAATGCCCGTCGTCAATCAGTGCGGTGTCAACCTCCCAACACTACAAAAAATACACTTCCGTGATGATACGTGTTTGTCACACTAGGTCACGTTTTCTGTCATGCATGTACATCCATGACGATTTTATGACAGAATCAAGATAGTCATACATGTGTTGTCATAGAAGTGTTCCATGACATTACCAAAATTATCATCACAGAAGTGTCCACTTCCATGACGAGAAATCGCGCATCACAGAAGTGCTTTCGTCAAGGGTTTCCGAAACGTGGCATCCACCGTAACGGAACGTCATTAAGCTATCAGGTCCGGTTTTGGATCCGATAAACCGTTAACAGCCCCGACCAATGGGGATTTTCCTCGTGTAAAATCATCATTGGCTGGAGGTAACACGTGTTGGAACAGATGTCATCCACTCATTGGACCCATAGTGCCTATGATATGTCGACACGTGGCATGGCCCAACAGAGGCCCATTCCTGTGAAAAGGCCGACCCATTTGACTTGGTCTAAAGATGGCGGGCCGGCCCACGGCAAGCGTGTTAACGACCTGTTCTCATATAGCCCATTTACAGCCCGCTAACTCAGGGCCCGTTTACGGCCTATCCGAATTAGGCCCAGTAGCGTCGTCTACTCATTGGACCCAAAGCGCCTATGATACGTCGACACGTGGCACGGCCCAACATAGGCCCATTCCTGTGAAAAGGCCGGCCCATTTGACTTGGTCAAAAGGTGGCGGGCCGGCCCACGGCAAGCCTGTTAACGGCATGTTCGCGTATAGCCCATTTAAAGCCCGCTAAACCAGGGCATGTTTACTCCCTATCGGAATTAGGCATAGTAGCGTCATCTGGGCCGTCCAATATAATTCCAGACCATTTTAACTTCCGGCCCATGTATGGCCCATGACGTCTTTTGGCCCATATGAGGCCCTTAGTAACAGTCGCCCATTAACGGCCCGTGGTAAAACTCGCCCGTAATGAATAGTGTATCACTTTATACCCATTAACGGCCCATTATTCTGTTGGGCCATTTCCAGCCCATGTTATCTTTCGGCCTTCTCAGGGCCCATTTATTCTTGGGATCATTTCCAGCATTCGTTTACTTTCGGCCCGCTACTGTGATTTTCTGCTTGTGGGCCAAATTCAGCTTGTGGTTATAGTCGGCTCATTTGTGGCCAGTTAATACGTTGGGCCATTTTCATAGCATCATCAAATACAGCCTATTAACGGCCATTTATGGTCAGCCCATAAAACATATGATTTCCACTCTAGCCCGTTTACGTCCCCTTATACGGCCCGTACAAGGCCCATAGATGAGACGACCAGTAGAAGGCCCATGGATCGTACGGGACGTAGAAGGCCCATTGACCCGACGGCCTATAGAAGGCCCATTGATCCGACGGCCCATGGATCCGCCGGCCCATAGAAGGCCCACGGATCCGACAGCCGATAGACGGCCCACGGATCCGACAGCCCATAAAAGGCCCACGAATCCGACGGCCATAGAAGGCCATGGGTCGTCCGTGGATCATACGGCCTGTGGAGGGCCATGGTCACTACAACGTTTGGGGGATTTGGCCCCCGTTTGAATGATATAGCATATTCAAAGAATTATCCTACTCTATACTATCACCTCTAAAAATCATACACTATACAATAAACAGACTAAGGCATAGAAACATAGAATAATCCTACACTATACAATAAAGAAATTACAGCCGATTATACCCACTGGGCATTATGGTTCGACACCAGTGATAATAAAGCATACACAAAGAGCAAATTACATAAACTGGGCAAATACAGCTCATACATCATGGACGTGCATCAACATAACTTACCATTTGAACTATAATCTCTTCAGAAAATAGGATTGGCCGGATTTAGATAGCACAAATTTCAGTCTGCAAAATCTCCAATTCCTTCATTGTTACCTCTGTGTCTTGTTTCATTTTTTTTGACTCCTGCATCTAATACCTGCATGTCCAGTCTCAACTTGTTGATTGTACGTTCAGAATCATGTACACGTTGTCTTGCCACCTCTAGTTGATGCTCGAGAACATCAGAACGTTCCAATTCCAATCCATAATCATTCGGTAACGGCCATGCCGCACTGCTCGCAGTTCTTTGTGTTGATGTCACTTCATCCTGAAATGTTTCTGTAAGTACACATGACTAGGAAAAAATATAGTTACAACAGTGAAGCGAGCAAGACAGACTAATTTGTACTCCCTCCGTTCCTAAATATAAGTCTTTCTAGAGATTTCAACAAGTGACTACATGCAGAGAAAAATGAGTGAATCTACGCTCTAAAGTATGTCTACATACATATGTATGTTATAGTCCATTTGAAATGTCTAAAAATACTTATATTTAGGAACGGAGGAAGTATATGGCAAAACAGGACTAACAATAATGTTACACGTCATGAAGCATAAGCAGGTGATATTTTAAAAATTATAAAAAGGTAGTCTGTGCAGCCTGCATACATAAATCTATCTTAGCTCACCAGAGGAGCATGATGTTGGGGCCCAATCCAAAACACAGACAAGTTACAAATTTAGACAGCACGTTGCGTAGAAGTAAGCAAGCAGTTGGCCATTCTGTAGCTCAATTAAAGTCTTAGGGAGCATAATGAACAGCAGAGGATTTCATACAAACATACTACATCAAGCAAAACTATGCAATCATTAGCCTAGTATAAACTAGATTGTGAGCCTCATTCAATAATAGTTGGTTAATAGACTTCAAAGCTTCAGGCACACTTCGGCAGAGTATTTAAATGGTAAGGCCTTTAATTATGTCAACTAATAGTTATACAAGTACCCAACATCAGGCATCATTCTTTGGGCATCTCATAACTGAGGACAAATAAAGCATTTGAAACGAGCAAATTAACTATGCCTGAAACAAACAAGGAATTGAACTGTTGAGTAGGATACAGTGACTTACCTTAACAGGTTGAAGAGGCTCAGCGCAGCTCCTACTTCTCTTGCAAGGCTCCTTCCTAACATCTTGTACTTGGACATCCTTAATCTTATCTTGATTGCACCCCCTCTGCAAGCTGACACAAACTAGTTACTCGTCTCCTTGGAAGAAAAATATGAATACTTTCCAGTCTGTGAACACAAAATGATGAGATTATAACAAAACAACACCACATAATGGAACATGCCGCATCTCTTGCACTTGCACACAATGAAATGAGCATTTACTATGTATGCACTATGTAAAAACTACGCATACCTTCGAACTAGATCTCCAGGTACTCTTGGAGAGCCTACTTTAGTGTACAGCCAAACCTTTATGTCACCTATGAGTTAGATAAGGCCCCACTACAGCAGCCCTTAGTGTTTAAATCGTTGAGAAGCTTTGTTAGAGTGTTAGGTCAAGAACAGCAAGTAATCAAAGCAAACAGTGATGGTCATGCGTTTTTGTTTAAATTAGGCAATGGGATCTCTGTGGAAAACATTGACCAAAGTAGATTGTGCCAAGTAGATGGTCTTTGTATTTGCATTTTTAGCAAATAGTGATGGTCTGTTTTCCTATCATATTAATTACTGCACTGGGTTCAATTTTTGATGTTTGCAAGTCAAAATAATTTTCATATGGGCAGCAAAATGAAAAAATATAATGCAATCTAGACTTTTCACTGATCATACCAAAGATAAGTTGAAAACGCGATGAAAAGAACTGGTTGGCTTATTACATGGAGCTTATATTCACAGGTGCTTATTTTCTTAGGATAACTCGTAATAACTGTCCCTAAGAAACTTGGCCAATAGAACTGACATACAAATAACATGTCATGATGATTGCAATGGAGGAGTGACGTACCATAGCACACTGTATAGGCTCACCGCTAGCTCTCCTTTTTGTGTGATGTTGCATGAAATTGCCACATACATCTTATTCTTTTTCATTGTGTAACCCTATCTGCAAGTTGACATGGCTAATTTTAGACATCTCTACATGATAATACATTGCATATCCCTTGCGCATATTTAAACCACCAATTAATGATTGTGTGCGTAGCATAAACTATCCATGACTCTGTGTGCTGGACTAGCAGGTACTCTAAGGGAGCCTAATGTAGTGTACTGGAATTCCTACATGCCACCTACGATTTTGTGTAATGTACTACCTCTGTTCCTAAATATATGTCTATGTAGAGATTCCATTATGGACCACATACAGATGTATATAGATGCATTTTCGAGTGTAGATTCACTCATTTTGCTCCGTATGTAGCCTATAGTGGAATCTCTAGAAAGCCTTATATTTAGGAACGGAGGTACGAGGTAGTATCATGTATGACATATACATATCTAATTTAGCAGCCACTAGTAGAAATCATTGTCTGCACAAAGGGATTACTGGTCGAAAATCCTAGCAAAGCACGCTGGCAGGCACAGAACAATACAAGAGAGAGATACACGCTTACAAGATCACAGCAATGCCTCGGTCCAGGATCTTGGTTGGCCAAGCTGTTAGATTCAGAGGAAACATCGTCCTTGTAGTTTTTGCCAGCTGCATAACAGGTAACAGCGACTTGTTAGTATATTTGAAGTACATCGGGCAGGTGATGCTGGACGGGTTTAAAGGTGACAAGTACCTAGGCCCTGGCGGGTGCTTGGCATCTTGCCAGACGGTGGGAATCAGGTTAGAAACGTCAAGGGTGATGACGCTGCGCTGGCTATCGGGGTCTGGTAAGGAGATCTAGAACCGTCGAGTAGGGTGTTTGTGGAGCGGCTCCAGTAGGGTGCACTACGGTGTGGGCGAAGCGGATCTGTGGCCGTGGACGAGGGCGTAGGTGAAGCTGCTCCGATGGTTGGGTTAAGTATGGTGTCGACGATGTGGATCTACGGCCGTGGACGGGGCGTCAGAAGTTGCTCCGGTAGGTTGGATGAGGGTGCGAGGAAGCGCATCTGAGACCGCGGACTTGTGAGTTGGCAAAGCGTCCCAGGTAGGGTTGAAAATGGTATAGGCGAAGGTACTCCAGTGGGGTTGACGATGGTCTCGGCGAAGCGGCTCCGGTAGGGTTGAGGAAGGTGTCGGCGAAGAGAATTAGAGGCCGTCGACCGGGGCGTCGGTGGGGCGGCTCTGGGGGTGTGGACGAAGTGTCTCCGGTGGGGAGTATGAATGAGCTGCTACAGATGCGCTGCAGTTGACGAGAGTACCGGCGAAGCAGATCCGGCGCCGTGGACAAGGACGGCACTGAATGTGTTGTGGTACAGTGGTGGATGAGCAGTCTACTTGTTTCTAGGGGAGGTGAGAGGGGTAGAAGCGGCCGCAGAAGCAGATCCGGGGAGGTGGACGCCGCTGGCAGTGAATGGGCTCTGGTACGCCGATGGATGAGCAGTCTAGGGTTTCGAGAGGGGAGTGGAGAAAGGCCGAGGAAGTATGGACGACGTGATGTGAGATGCTCTGGTGCTGTGGAGCTAGTCGTTTTTGCGGGAGGGGGAGAGGAATTGGGGGTGCCGTGTAGTGGGGGGAACCGAAAATTACCAAAGCAGCCCCAACCTATTATGTAGATGAGGGCGGTATTGTAACTGTTGGTCTCCGTGCACCAAGGAAAAAAGGGGAATTTCGCATGCTAAAGACTAAGGTGGTGGAAATTTTAGAAGCAGGCGGGAGATTTTGCCGCCCGCGGGACCGTTCGTATCCAGTTTCAACTAATTTTGGACCGTGCTAGCGGGAAGGTCATGTGAGACTGTGTACACGGGGCACGAATCAGCAGTTAATAATTGGTGTGAAGTCCACCCCAGAAAAAAAGACAATAACTCGGGATGATGTGCCAATAACTTGGACGTTCACACGGGCGGGGCCAATCGTACTAGTGTAGTTGCGCGTTCACAAAAAAAGGGATCAAACGCTCGGCCTATGTATTTCTCGTGTAAATAGATAATTTAGTGCAATTGGTTATTTACTTTAAACATAATGCATTGACGTGTTAGTGTAGAGGCGCACAAAAAGAAACGGATATTGTAGTCCGCTACTTAAAAGTGTTACCTCATATGATTACATAGCCTCCATTTCATAAAATGCATGCCTGTTGAATTCATATATGAATATTACATATATTACTTCATAATAGAACCTTAACAATGGTGCATGTACATGATAGCTACATTGGTTGTTTGAAGAAACATCACTGTAACTTTGGCATGCACAACTGAAAAAGGTTTATTTAAATAGAAAAAAATGTGATATGTGAGTGTCCAATCTTTATACCATTGAATCGATATTGTACCTTTGACCACGATACGAAGTAGATATTGATTTATGTTCAAGCGATGCACGTCCACGATCGCTAGATAGTGATACGTGAATGAAGTATGCAATCTCTCTCACACGCATACATATCTCATTTCCCTTTGGGCATCGGAATCACACACGCGCACTTCGTGTATTTCTCTCCCTCCGTCAAGGTTAGAATTCGTCTTTCTACCCCATCCTACAAGTCTCTCACACAGAAACACACACGCTCTATCTGTCGGACACGCGCACCCCTTTAATTCCGCCCACCCACAACCACTATTGTCTCAAAGTATAATAATGTCTCTCACACATATGCCTAAGGTTAACTCGAGTTCCGGAACCATATGAATACATACAGTGGGATTCCAACAGAGCACCTTTTGTTTTGAGATTTCGCTCTCCCTCTCTCTCTCACACACGCGTGCGCGCACACACACACATTGTTTCTCGCTTCATTTTTTCCGGCACTTGCATGCACACTATTTTGTTTATCCTTGTGATGCTTTAAGTATGCCTCGCACAAATGCTATCTACCTATCCCTTAATATAGTTAGATATGTGCCACACAAACTCCTTCTCCCTACTAGCAAGATGCCCATGGGTTGCACCGAACATCAAGATGCATTTGTATGAGTGGTTTATCTTGTGGGAGAAAAGGATGAACGAGGGAATGCCTTATTGGCAAATGCGGAGAGGGGTGTGGGTATCTTTTTGCAAAATTGCCACAGTTTCCTTCCTATCCGTCGGGTATAAATCGGATGGCCTATATTGCAGGATGGCAGGAACATCATCATCACCAACTCTGTTTTTTATAAGAGTAGGGATATCTAAGTGTCACTGCCCCCCCC
>LR738711.1:273608352-273635960 GCA_902687465.1 Secale cereale | reverse complement strand
CGGTGCCTACCGCGCACACTCTCGATACGTCTTTCTCTCCCTCCCCCTCCCCCCACCCCAACAATGATAGCAGAAGGGTGACAACTCGATCTGATCGTAATCTTTCAATTGCTTTCTCTCTCGAACATTGTGTCTCTGTGCCTCGCTCAGTAGCCCCCTCGATATGTAGACTTCTCGCGCGCGCACAGTTGTAGTGACGATGACGCTGAACCCAGTGTGCCTCGTTTGTACTGGCCTCATGTGATAGTTTTCACCCTGTTCTCTGTTAATTAACAAGGCAGACTTTTCTTTGTTACTACTAGTGAATCTGAAATCATTAGGGGCAGACATAAAATATATCACTTCAACCCAATTATCACAATAACTATTTTAAAAGAAACTAGCTACATGCATGTGCGTTGCACGGAACATCAATATGCATTTGTATGAGTAGTTTATTTTGTGAGAGAAAAGGATGAAAGAGGGAAGGCCTTATTTGCGAACGTGGAGAGGGGTGTGGGTATATTTTTGCAAAATTGCCATAGTTTTATTCCTATCCGTTAGATATAAATCCGACGGCCTATATTGCAGGATGGCACGCACACCATCATCACCAACTGTGTTTTCTACTCCCTCCGTTCCTAAATATTTGTCGTTTTAGATATTTTAACAAGTGACTACATATGGAGAAAAATGAGTGAATCTACACTCTAAAATATGTCTACATACACATCCATACGCGGTAGTCCATTTGAAATCTGAAAAAGACAAATATTTAGGAATGGATGGAGAATAAGAGTAGACATCGAGATATATCTCCAACATGGTCTACAACAAAAATGTGTTGGACTGGTTAGCGCCGGATGCTCGCAACGCGATGACATGAGTTCGAATTTTGTCTTTAACTTTAGATTTTTATATTATATATTACTTATTTAATATATACTTCTTTCTCTACTATACTGACAGTGGAACCCACAGAGTACTTCGAATACAAGATTAAGGATGGACTTGTTTCTTTTTAACTTTCTGTACGAAGCTGTAGCCACCCTGCAAGTCACGTGTACACTATACATGCAATTAAGTTTTTATAGAGGGACAATCATACATGCAATTAACTCAAATGGATTGGATGTCACTCTATTATTTCCAGCATAAGAGCATCTCCAACGGCAGCCGGCAAATTTCCTCCCGCTTCCTTCCGCGGAGGACGACATCAAAAGCCAGCGGCATACATTTTCACAACTCTAACCAACCAGATGAAATTCGTGCAAACACAGACTGATTTCATATAAGCATGAAGGATTTCGTATAAAAAATCCAGATCTTCATATAAACATGATGGATTTCATTACATTTACATGAACTAAGCGCTGCCAATCCGGCTCTGTAGGTATAATTAATACTCCCTCCGTCAGCTGGAGAGGGAGTACATAATCTAAATGGAGAGGGAGTACATAATCTAAATGGCCTCCCGCGGATCCCTTTGTCATCCTCAGGAAGACACTTTGCGGGGTCGACGAAGGTCCTCGGAAGAGACTAAGAAGCAAAGAAACTACCTGAATGCGCAGTCGTCGCCTCGGCGGTGGCCTTCATGGGACCCAAGTGGCGGCGGCCTCCCGTGTTCTACTTCTCCTCGATGATGGTGGCGGACACGGAGAAGTTGGCCACCAACTCGTCGCTCTCCACGCACCCGGCTTCTGTCTCTACCTGCATGGAACTGCCACAGGCACGGAAGGTGCGCCCAGAGACACGGGAAGCGCAGCACCGCAGACACTGGTGGCGCAGTATGATGCGGTAGCGACAACGCCCGTACCGGCGTGGAGCAACTAGCCACTCCTCATCGAGCTGAACTGGAGCGGCGAGTTGCTGAACCACACGCCTGGTTGGGGCAGCTACTGGCTCCGTCAGGCCAAGCGAGGTTGGTGAAGCACCGGGCGGCCTCTCCCGTATCCGGAGGGCTCGGCGGGCTACCCAGCCGGGTTATATGCCGGAGAACGGCTCCTCAGAAGCCATCGGAAGAGTGGAGAAAATGGTGAAGGAGGAGATGGGGGAGCGGCGGAGGGGTGCGATTCTCGCCCGCTGTCTGTCTGGCCTCGTGTAAATAGAGGGTGGACGGTAGGAGCTCAGCCGACATCTGGCCTCGTTTAGAGCATGGTTAATAATATAGCCAGCTGCTGGCTATAAGGCTGGTCGTAATGGTAGTATCATAGCTAGTATCATGCATGCCAACTAGACAATTTTGATGAGATGTCATAGAATTAAATGAAGAAAGAGATGGTTGAGTATCATATAATGATATTGTATCATAATAAATGCTATAGTAGTATGTGTCATGCATGGCAATAAATAGAGTACTACTTCATACTAATATATGATACTATGCATTAGGGAGCTAGTACCATACACTAGTATCATATGCATGATGCTAGTATATGATACTCCCCATTAAACCAGCCTAACATGTTGCCATGTCATTTACAACCAATGTAATAGCTAACACGTAATAGTTGGTTATGAGAAAGTACTCCACCATGTCAACATATGGCCCACCTTCCACTCTCACAAAGCTTCTTGGACGTCGTGCTACATCCGGTTGTATGTCTACAGCCTGCTTCCCCTCTCTCTCCTCTTTTCTCTCTTCCAACTAAGCAATAATACAATATTTAAATCCTTACAGTCCGCTTACATCACCCTATTAGGCCATGTATGAACAGGGTGGAGGACAAAGTCAAAACCTACAGGCTTGAAGTTGGAGGAATTTTTCTAACTAGTGGTGCTCGGAACGCAGGAAGCTATGCTAGCTGTACAAGAGATAGAATGCACTTATGGTTGGATTAAAAAATCAAGGGCAACCTGCTGTGCATGCGACTGGGTGAATCGTTGTTAGTACATGTGAACATAGACCACATACACCACCACCATTTTAGCAACACAGGTCCATGCATGGTCCATGTAAACCAGGTGTACGCCACTTCTGGAGTCAGACATGTCAAATCCAGTGCTCCTGCACGGGGCCAGTTTGCCTCGGGCCTACGCGAAAAATGAGCTTTTGGCAGATGTTTCAATTCCCGTGAAAAGCTCAGGTTAAGAAACATTTCGTTTGAAATCGGCTGGGTTGTTTCCTTTGTACTGAACGCTCCTAAAGAAAAAAATACCGAAGGAAAGGAAACCACCACAATTCCCGTAAAATTCCTTCGTCCCGAATAGGGCCTTATACTTGCTCCTAAACTGAGAGCGGACGGGAGGAGCTCGGCCGGTGTTGCGTTTAATTTCGGCCTGCTCAGGAACAGACGCGTGGAAGGAGTAGGTTTCTCGGTTTTCATGTGGGTTTAACGGAGGGGTTTGATGGCGGCGACGAGGCGTGTTCAGCCGGGCGTGCAGCGGGTGGCATGGTACTATTTGATTTGACAGCGGACGGTGCAGTTCCCGATACGGCTTTAATGCAGATGAGGGAGGGAGTAATGGTTCCCGAAATGTTGAATGGTCAATGCATCCTCCTCCAATTAATGCATGAGGGAAGTAATGGGAGGAGGACCGGGAAAAGTGGCTGCGCAATGTGAATGCAACGCAGTTTGCCCTCATATAAAGGTGCCCCTCCATTCCAATGCATCTACCACGTCGTATGCACCTAAGCATTTGCCTAAGCACCTACACTAAGCGCAAAAGAGCTTACTCCAGACCCATGGCGGCGATGCACGCGAGCGTCCAGTGGCTGTGCCAGATGGTGCACGACATCGGCCTGTGGCATGGCGCCGAGGTTCGTCTCCAGACGGTGTTGCAGACCGGCTGGTGGATGGCCGCCATCGACGCCAACTACGACTCTCAGTTGGACCAGATGATTGTTTCCACCACCGACAAGATCACCGTCCTCAAGAAGCTCGCGGACGACATCGCCGTACTCCTCCAGCCCGCGCGCCCGGGCTCCTCATTGCCTGCCACCCTAATCGGCCTCCATGGCCGGAATGTCTTTGAAGCATTGGTGACCCTGCGACTGCCCATCGACGCCACGAAGAATGTCCACCTAGAGGTCGCGCTCGCTGCGGGGTGCCTCGCCTTGCAAGAATTCGTTGACCTACACATCCACGTGTACGAGAAAATCGTGTACATAGGTATCTACAAGGCCAGTGAGGACGCTACGACGTTGGCCTTCCTCAACCCGCTGGAAGCCTTGGATGCCTTTGCTGAGAAGCACCTCGACCTCGCCACAAAAGCCGCCGCTCCTTAGCCGTCGGTTGGTGGCCCGGCGCACTAAGTAGAGGAGGAGGTTGTACGTTGATGGATGCATCTTTCTTCTTGCCTTCTGTAACCACCACTGCGATCGCATCATCATCGTGGCCTGAATTCTTATTGTGTCGTTGCATTCTCGTTCCAGTCAATACCGACATGTGTGATTCATTTGCTTAATTATATGCATCACTGTAACTAGTACTCTATCCGTCAATTTATAAGTTGTGCTTACCTTTTCTATCAACTTCGTGCAACGCGCGGGCATCTTGCTAGAAACACTTGAACACGTCGGACCGCGTGTGACCAAACCGACGATGAGCCAACCTAGCTATTACGTACCCTCCTTATCTGGCAGAAATAGCCCCGCCCTAGCGTTTCCAATCGTTATTTCTATCTATCGATCGTGCCAAGGAGCAGAACCAAAATGTTACAACTTATACATGTTTCTCTACTCCTATATACATTCCTATAAAAGACTCAGTTGGTGATGGTGGTGTGCCTGCCATCCGTCGTTTCTGACCATTAGATCTGCATCTAACGGCTGTGAGGTAAGTTGTGGCATTTTTGCAACAATAGCCCACTTCTCTACTCCAATTTGCAGAAAACCCCTTATTATCTTGAAAGCAACCACATCCCTCCCTCACCTCATCAAGACAGCGTGAGAAATATATATATACTCCTATAAAAGACTAAGTTGGTGATGGTGGTGTGTCTGCCATCCGTCGTTTCTGACCATTAGATCTACATCTAACGGCCATGAGGTAAGTTGTGGCATTTTTGCAATAATAGCTCACTTCTTTGCTCCAATTTGTAGAAAACACCTTATTATCTTGAAAGCAACCACATCCCTCCCTCACCTCATCAAAACAGCCTGAGAAATATATATATATATATATATATACTCCTATAAAAGACTCAGTAGGTGATGGTGGTGTGTTTGCCATCCGTCGTTTCTGACCATCAGATCTGCATCTAACGGCCGTGAGGTGATACGTCTCAAACGTATCTACTTTTCCAAACACTTTTGATATTGTTTTGACCTCATTCTTGCATGATTTGGACTAAACTAACCCGGAGTGACGCTGTTTTCAGCAGAGCTGCCTGTATGGTTTATTTGTGTGCAGGAAAACGGATTTTTAAGCATCTCAGAAAAATCCACGAAAAATCACGAAAAATCCACGCACCCGAAGAAACAACATACCAGAAGTGGGGCCAGAGGGGGGCCAGGGGGTGCCCAGGCGCCCTGTGGGCGCGCCCCCCCTGGGCCGCGCCGGGGGGGGCGCCTGGGTGGGGCCCACGCCCCCTGGTGCCCTACTTTAGCCCGTATTTTTTCCTCCGAGGCAGAAACCCCAGATCGGAAGTCCTTTCGCTGTTTCTCGTCACGGAGCCGCCGCCACCCTCTGTTCTTCTTCGGGAGGGCTAATCTGGAGGCTGATTTGGCCTCCGGAGAGGGGAGATCGTCGCCATCGTCATCATCATCACCACTCCATCATCCCTCCATGACTTCCCCCTTCATGTGTGAGTAATTCCCTTGCTGTAGGCGAAGGGGATGGTAGGGATTGGATGAGTTAGATCATGTAATAGTTCGTCAGATTGTTGGGGGCATGTTGCCTATCATCTAGTATGGTGTTTATCATCTTTGCTACAACTTGTTATTCTTAATGCTTGACACTAGGGCCCGAGTGCCATGATTTCAGATCTGAACCTTATGTGTTTGCATGAATATATTTGTGTTCTTGATCCTATCTATGAGTTGTATGCACCTGTTACGGTTCGGAACCGGCGATCCCAAAGGTGACAGCTTGGGACACCAAAGGGGATGGTCCGTAGTTTGAGGATTACATGTATCCATTGAGTTCATTGCTTTGTTCCGGTGCTCTTTGACAGGAGCACCTTAATATCCATTAGTTCCTTTTGGCCCCATTCGTAGCGGGATGGTAGGACAAAAGATGTTGTGCAAGTTATTATTGCAAGCACGTACAACTACCTACGGGATACATGCCTAATGTTTGATACTCCCTCCATTCCCTTATACAAGGCCACTATGAAAAATACATTTTGCATCTATACAAGGCCACTAACAGTAATCGAGGCAAAAATTAATGTTGTTTTCTCGTGCTAGCAACTTATTTAATACATGCATGCATGTAGTCATAATGACAATGTACTACTTCCACCCCATTCCTTCCTTACATGCATGCATCCATATTAATTATTTTGGTTAACGATAAGAAAAGTTGGCTTGCCAAGAAGTCATTAAATTCCACCTTGGTACCTGTAATATGAGTTTGTGGCCTTGTATAAGGGAATGGAGGGAGTATTTGCCTAGATGATCATTACTTTTCCGTGTGCCGTGCCCCAAGTTAGAAACTAACTCATCCATGCAACGCCCAACCATCCATCTCCCTAGCCTGCAGTATTTTAAACTTTGCTTGTTACTAGTCGCTACTTTCGCTATTTACTTTGCTATCTACTTTCGCTATTTGCTTTTACTATTACTATCATCACTATCATATCGCTGTTACCACTTATCTTTTGTTGCAAGTTAGTATATTTCAGGTGCGGTTGAATTGACAACTCAACTGTTAAAGCTTATAAATACTCTTTGGCTCCCCGTGTGTCGAATCAATAAATTGGGTTATTCTTACCCGCGAAGACTATCTCGATCCCTTACGGTTGAGGGTTATCAAGTACCGTTTTCTGGCGCCCTTGCCGGGGAGCATAGCAATATTTACAAGTCTACTTGAGATATCCTACCCGCTGCACTTTATTCACTATGGGTAAGAAAGGTGACGCCAAGGTTCCGATCTTACGATCCACTACAAGAAGAGGTACTGCTCTGAGCACTAGTGCTACGCTTGATTCACCTTCTGTTATGAGTAAGTTTGCCTCACCACCACCACATGATGCTCCTACTGAATCTGTTACTATGTCTGATGCACTTGATGATGCTTCTACTACTCTTGATGATGATATTAGTTCCCTTGGTTATGCTCTTGAGAAACAAATTACTGCTGCTGCTGAAAAATATGGAATTGAACTTCCTGTTACTCGCTACCCTATTGGTGAAACTTATGATTTTTCCTGAATTGAGTAAACTCCAGGAGAGGCTTCTTGATGATGATTACTATATACTTGATGAAGATTTATGCAAGGAACTGACCGAGTTTGCCGGCTCCGACCCTGAAACTATTAAGAAAATATTTGAAAAACACTCTTTGAAAAACAAAACCGTTCCTAATCCTGAGTTTGCTACATCTCCTATATGCATTGATGATCCTGATTTTAATTTCTCTGTTGATCTTTCACTTATACCTATGGTTGAGGCTGACCCTTTTATGGCAGAGAAAATGATGATGCTATTGCACACCTAACTAAACTTGGTGAACTAGGTAGCCTGTTTACCACAGATGAGAATATACGCTACTTTTATGTGACCAAGCTTCTTCCTTTCTCCTTGAAGGAAGGTGCTAAAGCATGGTATGATTCACTTCCATGCGGTTCTATTAAGAGTCCTCAGGACTTAGCTCACTCTTTTGTTGATAAGTACTTTCCTGCTCATATGCAACATGCTGCTTTACAAAGAATTTATAACTTTAAACAGTTGCAGGATGAGTCCCTCCCTAAAGCTTGGGGGAGGTACTGCAGTTTGATCCAGGCTAGACCAGGACATGGAGTTCCTAAGAATGAATTAATTGATATATTCTATGCTAGTTTAACTGATGAATCTAGGTCCTATTTGGACAGTTGTGCTGGTTGTGTTTTCAGGAAAAGAACACCGGACGACGCGGAAGATCTAATGGGCAGGATTGCCAAAAACTATGAAGATTGGTCCGTCCCTGAACCACCTCCACCAACAAAGAAGAGGGGCATGTTTGTCCTAAGCCCCGAAGATATGCGAGAAGCAAAGAAGTCTATCAAAGAGAAAGGTATTAAAGCTGAAGACATGAAGAATCTACCCCCTATTGAGAAGCTGTGTGAGCCTACCACTCACCCTCCTATGGTAGAGGTACACTCTCTTTTAGATTTCAACGAAAGTGACATCCCTCATGGTAAGCCTCCTGATCAATGTTTAGATGAGTTTGATAATTTTATCATGAAACAGAATCATTTTAATGAGAGGATAGAAAGTCAGTTGCATGATAATTCCCTTGCTATCAAAAAGTTGCTTGGTGTTTTAGATAGAACAGTTAATGATGTTCAATGTCTTGTGAAGCATTTTCATATGGTTCAAACTCAGCTTGATCAAATTTCTAATGTGCAAAGAGATTTGCTTGCTAACAATGCCAAACAAGATAAACTGCAGGCTTTTGGGATTAAGACCCGAGGAGGAACTAGTACTCAAGATCGTCTTTATCCAGAGGGACATCCGAAGAGAATAGAGCAAGATTCTCAAATGCACGAAGAAGAAATTGTTGTCTCTCCAAATAAGAAGAAGAAACATAAAGAGACTGAAAATTCTAATGATCCTAATGCAGATGAAGAACCAGCTATTGATCCCAACAGTGTATCTATTTCCGATGCTGAGACTGAAGACGGTGCTGAACCTGAAGGTAATGATAATGAGAAAAACGATCCGCCTGAAGTTCGAGAAGAAGAAGCACCTGACAAACGTAAGAGGTACACTAGAGAAGACTTCATCGCAAGAAAACATGGGAAGGAGAAAGAACCATGGGTACAGAAACCCATGCCCTTTCCAGGTAAGTCCATCAAATCTAAAGAAGAAGAGCATTATAATAAGTTTTGTGAATGGATTAAACCTCTTTTTCTTCAAATTCCTTTGACTGATGCTATTAAGTTACTTCCTTATTCAAAGTATATGAAAGATATTGTCACTAACAAAAGAAAGGTTCCTAATGATGCAATATCTACTATGCTTGCTAACTATTCTTTTAGCGGAAAGATTCCTGAGAAGCTCGGTGATCCAGGTATACCCACCATTCCTTGCTCCATAAAGAATAATTATGTCAAAACTGCTTTATGTGATCTTGGAGCGGGAGTGAGTGTTATGCCTCTCTCTCTTTACGAGAGGCTTTGTTTAGAGAAACTAATTCCTACAGATATCTCCCTTCAGATGGCTGACAAGTCAACCAATGTTCCGATAGGTATTTGTGAGGATGTTCCAGTTGAAGTTGCTAATTGTTTAATTCTTACTGATTTTGTTGTGCTTGACATGCCCGAGGATGGGAGCATGTCCATTATTCTTGGTAGACCTTTCCTTAACACCGCAGGTGCTATTATTGATTGCAACAAAGGGAAGGTTACCTTTCATGTGAATGATAAAGAACACACAGTATATTTTCCGAAGAAGACCGACAGAAGGCATGCCCTCAACTCTATAGAGAATATCGAGACCGTGAAAATTGGAGAATGGGACTGTCCACTACATGTGCCTCACAAATACAAAACTATCATGGTAGGGACAATGTCCATCAAGGTAAAAGTTCAGTGATTACTTCGTAGGAGGTGAGATTTTTTGTTCTATATACCGCTTGTTTGTTGGTAAGACTTGATCAACCTTACTAGTGAACGTGTTATATACGGATAAAAAGTTGAGCTTTCTATGTTTTCATTTGTTTTTAGTATTGTCCTACTTGCTGTACCAAGTATCTATGTTTTTGAAACTTCACAATACTACTAACTACATCAAGTTTTCAGAGAGTTTCGCGGCTTTTTGAAATTCGAAAAAATTTCAACAGTGAAGTTTTCAGAAAAATTCCAGAAAAATTATATTAAAAATTTCCACAACGGGAGAGACCCGAAAAGTCCTGGGGCCAGCCAGGGGGGGCTACCAGTGGCCCAGGCGGCCAGCTGGCGCGGCCCAGCCCCTGGCCGCGCCCAGAGGGCGCCTGGGGCCCACAAGGCCCCCCTCCAGGTACCTCTTCCTCCTCTCTCTCTCTCTTTTTCCAGAAACCTGAGTTCTGGTCATGTTCTTCTTGTTCTTGCTGTTCTTGGGGGCGATTCTTTGATCTCCCTCTTCAGCCCATCATTTGAGCTGAAATTTTGAGCAAATACTCCCTGGTATGTGACTCCTCCACCCCTCCAATTAGATTTTTGATTGGTGGCCTCATTTGTGAGTATTTAGTAGTTCTTGGTGCTGTAGAGATGAGCTTGCATGCATGTGTAGAAGGTTGTTTCCCAAGTTTTGATGCAAGTTTATGCCTTGGGCAAGTGAGTTGAGTAGTTTGCCTTAGCTCCCTTTGTTTTAATCCTCGTTTTTGTGAATTGTAAAAAATTCTAGAAATGAGTTTATTAGGAAGGGCAAAAGGATGGCTTGAGAAGAGGAGGCCCGCACACTCCAATCGAGTCACCAGAGCCGCAGCTTCACCATCGACTGCTAGGGTGAGCTATAATGAGGATCATGTGCCCATGGAGAAGTTGGAAGGCACAAGTCCAGCACGTGCGATGACATATCCATGTGATGAATTCATGGAAGCCGCGGGAATCAAGGATGAGTTTTATAATCTTTGTGCTAATGCAGGTTTGACACGACTCGTCACGAGCCGTGTTACTCAGTATCAGAAACTCACCTCCATTTTCGTTAACAGTTTTAGATATAATCCTGAATCAGGTGCTATTGAGTTTAAACTTTATAATGATCTTATCACCATGACTTTGGGAAATTTTTGTGAAGTAATAGGTGTGCCAAACGTTGGGAGGACGACAAGGATGGCCACTCAGCCCTCCGAGCTAAGAACCGTCATCAACTCTCTCTGCAGCATGGGTACGAGGGATATTCATCGGTCGAAGATCTCCAGTATCTTGTTTCCTCACCTCAGGTATTTTGCATATTATATTGCTAGAAGGGTATTAGCTCGTGATAACACGAGCAACATTTCTGCTCCAGATATTGCTATCCTAGCAGCAGCCCTCTCAGGGAGGTCTGATTATAATATTGGTACCTTAATTGCTCGACGCCTTGCTATGAACGGTAACAAGGGGGACTTATATGGTAGCATTTTTGCCACGCTTATCTTAGAGCATCTTGGAGGCACCCCACACCCTGATGATACTCCTTTTATTTATTTGAGCTTTGATCTTGCTGCTATGAAAAGACATAAGTTTGTTACCATGGGGTCTGAGCTTGATAACCTTGTTTATATCTTGCGTTTCGGAACTACCGTGGAACGCGAGATCCGTCTACCTGCACCTCTTTTGTTTGATTATTCTCGCAGGAACGGATGGTGCTTTGATGTTGTCCAGTTCGATGAGTTCATGGTCCAGCATCAGTTCCATAGCCCCATGGAGGGGGTTGTGCCCAACGAGGAGAGGCACGGTGAGACACCACATTTTCAGGAGGAGACCGCCACCGAGTTTGGTGGAGGGTCTTCCTCTGTTTGGCGCTCGGAACCTTCCTCGTGGGAGACTCCGAGGAGTTCGGTGTACGCGCCATCATCCTTCTACGACCCTTGGTCTCACCACCATACCCCTGGAGCAGGAGGCTCCTGGGGGCAGTGGCTGCTACCAACTTAGGCCAAAAGCCTAAGCTTGGGGGAGTACGTGCCCTTCTCACTTTTCCATTGTATTATCCGTTTTATTCACTTTGATCTTTTCGAAGTTTTTACCCGTTCTTTTTTTTTATTTCTCTATTTGCAAAAACAACAAAAAGATTTTCTCTTTCTTTTGCTTTTTATTCAACCTTTGAAAAACCCAAAAAGATTTCCTTTCTCTCTTTAGTTTGCTTTGTTTTCAGAGATCAGCTCGAGTCCGTGATGGCATTTGATTATATTTCCTACGTTCGATCGTGCAAGTGACAAGCAGTAATGATGAAGATCGACTGAAAGGAAGCAACAAGGAAGACCGGTATGAACTCTTATTGTTTCTACTTTTGTACATATGCCTGTACTTATGATCTAGAGACCAGCTTGTAGTGACATAGTGCTATGTTTACAATGCTCTTCCAGTGGTTCATGCTTTCCTTGCGGCTAGTCTCGAATAATTAGAGTATATAATGTGTTATTGAAATGATCTACATGCATTGTATTGTTCCTAGTCTGGCATACTATGGTGGTATTTCCCTTTAGAGAATTTTTGGATTGACTTGGCACATGCTTACACATGTTTAAGACTAAAAAGTCTACTTTGCCTTGATGATCTTTGAGTTTTAGAATAGTTATATCACTTTTATGCCCGATTCAATGTTGCTTTGTCGCTCTGCATGATTATGACCGTTATTGCTCTCTAGTTGGTCGCTCCCCAGTCTTTTGCTGAACCTCCACCCGTACTAAGCGGAATGACTGCTTGTGCATCCAAAACCTTTAAACCTGTTATGCCATATGAGTCCACTATACCTTCCTATACATGGTATTTACCTGCCATCCCTAACGAAGACTTTCATGTACCATCTCGAAACTAATCAAAAGCATTTCCTCTTTTGTGCCTATGTTTTAGCTCATGAGGAAGTAGTAGTTAATTCATGATCTCTTTAAGTTGGACAAGTTTCACCCCTGGATTGCATGCATAATGTGCAAACCCCTAATATGAAAAGGAACTGTCATTGAGTGCGCCCGGCTCAAAAAGATAATACAACAAACAAACCCTCCTTCACGCTTTGTTCAGGAGAAATCAGAAAACTTTGGCAGTGATAAACAAAGGAGATTAAGAGGATGTGATCGTCCTCATGCGGGAGCCGTTCCTCGAGACTTGTCTAGCTTAAAAAGTGATTGAGTTATCTGCTAGCATTCGTTGACGAAATATGCACCTCTCAAAAACATATTTACTTCTGTTTTTAAAACCAAGAGCTCTGGTACATGTTTAGTTTTTGTTTCCGATCACGGGTTTTCAACTTTGCCAATAAAAGCCAGGGTTCGAGAGTCTCATCTTCTTTCTTCAAAGCACTGACTAGGAGAGCATAATTGTCATTCTGAGTGTAATGTGCGTTGTCCCAAAGTATTACATTGTCTTCTGCATACTTGTGATATGATTTATTCTGAAATTCTTAGTTCTAGTCTCCTTTAAAACTCTGGAGGAATCTCTACATTTATGTTTTGCTTCACTCATGGAGGCCAGCGAGATACCACCTTAGTATGCTCAAGCTATGTGCAATGTGATCTTGTCTTGATTTTCAATAATAAATTGTTTACTCTAGATTATTTGTGACTGGTCACTTGAAAGAAGGATTGCTCCTTGCATTGTTCTCATAAGTACTGTTTCAATACTGGCTAGACTCTTTTCGTAGTACATGCTTATATACATCTAATGAAGCAAAAGAGTTTGTCAAAGTTTTCTTTGTCGCGTTCAGTTCGTTGAACTGAATTGCTTGAGGACAAGCAATATGCTAAGCTTGGGGGAGTTGATACGTCTCAAACGTATCTACTTTTCCAAACACTTTTGATATTGTTTTGACCTCATTATTGCATGATTTGGACTAAACTAACCCGGACTGACGCTGTTTTCAGCAGAGCTGCCTGTATGGTTTATTTGTGTGCAGGAAAACGGATTTTTAAGCATCTCAGAAAAATCCACGAAAAATCCACGCACCCGAAGAAACAACATACCAGAAGTGGGGCCAGAGGGGGGCCAGGGGGTGCCCAGGCACCCTGTGGGCGCCCCCCCTGGGCCGCGCCGGGGGGCGCCTGGGTGGGGCCCACGCCCCCTGGTGCCCTACTTTAGCCCGTATTTTTTCCTCCGAGGCAGAAACCCCAGATCGGAAGTCCTTTCGCTGTTTCTCGTCGCGGAGCCGCCGCCACCCTCTGTTCTTCTTCGGGAGGGTTAATCTGGAGGCTGATTTGGCCTCCGGAGAGGGGAGATCGTCGCCATCATCATCATCATCACCACTCCATCATCCCTCCATGACTTCTTCCTTCATGTGTGAGTAATTCCCTTGTTGTAGGCGAAGGGGATGGTAGGGATTGGATGAGTTAGATCATGTAATAGTTCGTCAGATTGTTGGGGGCATGTTGCCTATCATCTAGTATGGTGTTTATCATCTTTGCTACAACTCGTTATTCTTAATGCTTGACACTAGGGCCCGAGTGCCATGATTACAGATCTGAACCTAATGTGTTTGCATGAATATATTTGTGTTCTTGATCCTATCTATGAGTTGTATGCACCTGTTACGGTTCGGAACCGGCGATCCCAAAGGTGACAGCTTGGGACACCAAAGGGGATGGTCTGTAGTTTGAGGATTACATGTATCCATTGAGTTCATTGCTTTGTTCCGGTGCTCTTTGACAGGAGCACCTTAATATCCATTAGTTCCTTTTGGCCCCGTTCGTAGCGGGATGGTAGGACAAAAGATGTTGTGCAAGTTCTTATTGCAAGCACGTACAACTACCTACGGGATACATGCCTAATGTTTGATATTTGCCTAGATGATCATTACTTTTCCGTGTGCTGTGCCCCAAGTTAGAAACTAACTCATCCATGCAACGCCCAACCATCCATCTCCCTAGCCTGCAGTATTTTAAACTTTGCTTGTTACTAGTCGCTACTTTCGCTATTTACTTTGCTATCTACTTTCGCTGTTTGCTTTTACTATTACTATCATCACTATCATATCGCTGTTACCACTTATCTTTTGTTGCAAGTTAGTATATTTCAGGTGCGGTTGAATTGACAACTCAACAATTAAAGCTTATAAATACTCTTTGGCTCCCCGTGTGTCGAATCAATAAATTGGGTTATTCTTACCCGCGAAGACTATCTCGATCCCTTACGGTTGAGGGTTATCAAGTACCGTTTTCTGGCGCCGTTGCCGGGGAGCATAGCAATATTTACAAGTCTACTTGAGATATCCTACCCGCTGCACTTTATTCACTATGGGTAAGAAAGGTGACCCCAAGGTTAATAATATAGCCAGCTGCTGGCTATAAGGCTGGTCGTAATGGTAGTATCATAGCTAGTATCATGCATGCCAACTAGACAATTTTGATGAGATGTCATAGAATTAAATGAAGAAAGAGATGGTTGAGTATCATATAATGATATTGTATCATAATAAATGCTATAGTAGTATGTGTCATGCATGGCAATAAATAGAGTACTACTTCATACTAATATATGATACTATGCATTAGGGAGCTAGTACCATACACTAGTATCATATGCATGATGCTAGTATATGATACTCCCCATTAAACCAGCCTAACATGTTGCCATGTCATTTACAACCAATGTAATAGCTAACACGTAATAGTTGGCTATGAGAAAGTACTCCACCATGTCAACATATGGCCCACCTTCCACTCTCACAAAGCTTCTTGGACGTCGTGCTACATCAGGCTGTAAGTCTACAGTCTGCTTCCCCTCTCTCTCCTCTTTTCTCTCTTCCAACTAAGCAATAATACAATATTTAAATCCTTACAGCCCGCTTACATCACCCTATTAGGCCATGTATGAACAGGGTGGAGGACAAAGTCAAAACCTACAGGCTTGAAGTTGGAGGAATTTTTCTAACTAGTGGTGCTCGGAACGCAGGAAGCTATGCTAGCTGTACAGGAGATAGAATGCGCTTATGGTTGGATTAAAAAATCAAGGGCAACCTGCTGTGCATGCGACTGGGTGAATCGTTGTTAGTACATGTGAACATAGACCACATACACCACCACCGTTTTAGCAACACAGGTCCATGCATGGTCCATGTAAACCAGGTGTACGCCACTTCTGGAGTCAGACATGTCAAATCCAGTGCTCGTGCACGGGGCCAGTTTGCCTCGGGCCTACGCGAAAAATGAGCTTCCGGCAGATGTTTCAATTCTCGTGAAAAGCTCAGGTTAAGAAACATTTCGTTTGAAATCGGCTGGGTTGTTTCCTTTGTACTGCTCCTAAAGAAAAAAATACTGAAGGAAAGGAAACCACCACAATTCCCGTAAAATTCCTTCGTCCCGAATAGGGCCTTATACTTGCTCCTAAACTGAGAGCGGACGGGAGGAGCTCGGCCGGTGTTGCGTTTAATTCCGGCCTGCTCAGGAACAGACGTGTGGAAGGAGTAGGTTTCTCGGTTTTCATGTGGGTTTAACGGAGGGGTTTGATGGAGGCGACGAGGCGTGTTCAGCCGGGCGTGCAGCGGGTGGTATGGTACTATTTGATTTGACAGCGGGCGGTGCAGTTCCCGATACGGCTTTAATGCAGATGAGGGAGGGAGTAATGGTTCCTGAAATGTTGAATGGTCAATGCATCCTCCTCCAATTAATGCATGAGGGAAGTAATGGGAGGAGGACCGGGAAAAGTGGCTGCACAATGTGAATGCAACGCAGTTGGCCCTCATATAAAGGTGCCTCTCCATTCCAATGCATCTACCACGTCGTACGCACCTAAGAATTTGCCTAAGCACCTACACTAAGCGCAAAACAGCTCACTCCAGACCCATGGCGGCGATGCGCGCGAGCGGCCAGTGGCTGTGCCAGATGGTGCACGACATCGGCCTGTGGCATGGCGCCGAGGTTCGTCTCCAGACGGTGTTGCAGACCGGCTGGTGGATGGCCGCCATCGACGCCAACTACGACTCTCAGTTGGACCAGATGATCGTTGCCACCACCGACAAGATCACCGTCCTCAAGAAGCTCGCGGACGACATCGCCGTACTCCTCCAGCCCACGCGCCCGGGCTCCTCATTGCCTGCCACCCTAATCGGCCTCCATGGCCGGAATGTCTTTGAAGCATTGGTGACCCTGCGACTGCCCATCGACGCCACGAAGAATGTACACCTAGAGGTCGCGCTCGCCGCGAGGCGCCTCGCCTTGCAAGAATTCATCGACCTACACATCCACATGTACGAGCAAATTGTGTACATAGGTATCTACAAGGCCAGTGAGGACGCTACGACGTTGGCTTTCCTCTACCGGCTGGAAGCCTTGGATGCCTTTGCTGAGAAGCACCTCGACCTCGCCACAAAAGCCGCCGCTCCTTAGCCGTCGGTTGGTGGCCCGGCGCACTAAGTTGAGGAGGAGGTCATGCGTTGATGGATGCATCTTTCTTCTTGCCTTCTGTAACCACCACTGCGATCGCATCATCATCGTGGCCTTAATTCTTATTGTGTCGTTGCATTCTCGTTCCAGTCAATACCGACATGTGTGATCCCTTTGCTTAATTATATGCATCACTGTAACTAGTACTCCATCCGTCAATTTATAAGTTGTGCTTACCCTTTCCATCAACTTCGTGCAACGCGCGGGCATCTTGCTAGAAACACTAGAACACGTCGGACCGCGTGTGACCAAACCGACGATGAGCCAACCTAGCTATTACGTACCCTCCTTATCTGGCAGAAATAGCCCCGCCCTAGCGTTTCCAATCGTTATTTCTATCTATCGATCGTGCCAAGGAGCAGAACCAAAATGTTACAACTTATACATGTTTCTGTACTCCTATATACATTCCTATAAAAGACTCAATTGGTGATGGTGGTGTGCCTGCCATCCGTCGTTTCTGACCATTAGATCTGCATCTAACGGCTGTGAGGTAAGTTGTGGCATTTTTGCAACAATAGCCCACTTATCTACTCCAATTTGCAGAAAACCCCTTATTATCTTGAAAGCAACCACATCCCTCCCTCCCCTCATCAAGACAGCGTGAGAAATATATATATACTCCTATAAAAGACTAAGTTGGTGATGGTGGTGTGTCTGCCATCCGTCGTTTCTGACCATTAGATCTACATCTAACGGCCGTGAGGTAAGTTGTGGCATTTTTGCAACAATAGCCCACTTCTTTGCTCCAATTTGCAGAAACACCTTATTATCTAGAAAGCAACCACATCCCTCCCTCACCTCATCAAAACAGCCTGAGAAATATATATATACTCCTATAAAAGACTCAGTTGGTGATGGTGGTGTGTTTGCCATCCGTCGTTTCTGACCATTAGATCTGCATCTAACGGCCGTGAGGTAAGTTGTGGCATTTTTGCAGCAATAGCGCACTTCTTTGATCTAATTTGTAGAAAACCCCTTATTATCTTGAAAAAAACCACATCCCTCCCTCACCTAATCAAAACAGCTTGAAAAAAAAATATACTCCTATAAAAGACTTAGTTGGTGATGGTGGTGTGTCTGCCATCCGTCGTTTCTGACCATTAGATCTGCAACTAACGGCTGTGAGGTAAGTTGTGGCATTTTTTCAACAATAGCCCATTTCTCTACTCCAATTTGCAGAAAAACCCTTATTATCTTGAAAGCAACCACATCCCTGTTGGGGAACGTAGTATTTTAAAATTTTCCTACGATCACGCAAGATCTATCTACCAGATGCATAGCAACGAGAGGAGAGAGTGAGTCTACGTACCCTCGTAGACCGAAAACGGAAGCGTTAGAACAACGCGGTTGATGTAGTCGTACGTCTTCACGACCCGACCGATCAAGCACCGAAACTACGGCACCTCCGAGTTCTAGCACACGTTCAGCTCGATGACGTCCCTCGAATTCTGATCCAGCCGAGTGTCGAGGAAGAGTTCCGTCAGCACGACGGCGTGGTGTCGATTTTGATGTTCTACCGTCGTAGGGCTTCGCCTAAGCACCGCTACAATATTATCGAGGAGAACTGTGGTGGAGGGGAGCACCGCACACAGCTAAGAGATCATGAGATCAACTGTTGTCCCTAGAGGTGCCCCCCTGCCCCCGTATATAAAGGAGGGAGGGAGAGGTCGGCCCTAGAAGGGGCGCGCCAAGTGTGGGGAGTCCTACTAGGACTCCCATGTCCTAGTAGGATTCCCCTTTCCTTTCCGGAGTAGGATAGAAGGAAAGAGGGGGAGAGGGAGAAGGAAAAGGGGGCTGCACCCCTTGTCCAATTCGGACCAGAAGGGGGCCACGCGCCTCCTTCCTTTTGGCCTCTCTCCTCTATTCCCGTAACTCCCCGGTACTCCGAAAATACCCGAATCACTCGGAACCTTTTCGATGTCCGAATATAGTCGTCCAATATATCGATTTTTACGTCTCGACCATTTCGAGACTCCTCGTCATGTCCCCAATCTCATCCGGGACTCCGAACTCCTTCGGTACATCAAAACTCATAAACTCATAATAAAACTATCATCGAAACCTTAAGCGTGCGGACCCTACGGGTTCGAGAACTATTTAGACATGACCGAGACACGTCTCCGGTCAATAACCAATAGCGGAACCTGGATGCTCATATTGGCTCCCACATATTCTACGAAGATCTTTATCGGTCAAACCGCATAACAACATACGTTGTTCCCTTTGTCATCGGTATGTTACTAGCCCGAGATTCGATCGTCGGTATCTCAATACCTAGTTCAATCTCGTTACCGGCAAGTCTCTTTACTCGTTCCGTAATACATCATCCCGCAACTAACTCATTAGCTGCAATGCTTGCAAGGCTTATAGTGATGTGCATTACCGAGTGGGCCCAGAGATACCTCTCTGACAATCGGAGTGACAAATCCTAATCTCGAAATACGCCAACCCAACAAGTACCTATGGAGACACCTGTAGAGTACCTTTATAATCACCAAGTTATGTTGTGACGTTTGGTAGCACACAAAGTGTTCCTCTGGTATTCGGGAGTTGCATAATCTCATAGTCATAGGAACATGTATAAGTCATGAAGAAAGCAATAGCAATAAAACTAAACGATCAAGTTGCTAAGCTAACGGATGGGTCTTGTCCATCACATCATTCTCCTAATGATGTGACCCCGTTGATCAAATGACAACTCATGTCTATGGCTAGGAAACATAACCATCTTTGATCAATGAGCTAGTCTAGTAGAGGCATACTAGGGACACTCTGTTTTGTCTATGTATTCACACATGTACTAAGTTTCCAGTTAATACAATTCTAGCATGAATAATAAACATTTATCATGATATAAGGAAATAAATAATAACTTTATTATTGCCTCTAGGGCATATTTCCTTCAGTCTCCCACTTGCACTAGAGTCAATAATCTAGATCACATCACCATGTGATTAACACCAATAGTTCACATCACCATGTGACTAACACCCATAGTTCTCATCGCCATGCAACCAATACCCAAAAGGGTTTACTAGAGTCAACAATCTAGTTCACATCGCCATGTGATTAACACCCAAAGAGTACTAAGGTGTGATCATGTTTTGCTTCATGAGAGAATTTTAGTCAGCGGGTCTGTTATATTCAGATCCGTATGTATTTTGCAGATTTCTATGTCTACAATGCTCTGCATGGAGCTACTCTAGCTAATTGCTCCCACTTTCAATACACATCCAGATTGATACTTAGAGTCATCTGGATTTAGTGTCAAAGCTTGCATCAGCGTAACCCTTTACGACGAACTCTTTATCACCTCCATAATCGAGAAACATTTCCTTAGTCATCCAGTTACTAAGGATGGTTTTGACCGCTGTATAGTGATCTACTCCTGGATCACTATTGTACCTCCTTGTCAAACTTATGGCAAGGTACACAAAATGTTTGGTACACAGCATGGCATACTTTATAGAACCTATGGCTGATGCATAGGGAATGACTTTCATTCTCTCTATATTTTTCTGCCGTGGTCTGGCTTTGAGTCTTACTCAACTTCACACCTTACAAGTCAGGCAAGAACTCCTTCTTTGACTGATACATTTTGAACTACTTCAAAATCTTATCAAGGTATGTACTTAACGAAAGTCTTATCAAGCGTCTTGATCTATCTCTATAGATCTTGATGCTCAATTTGTAAGCAGCTTCACCAAGGTCTTTCTTTGAAAAACTCCTTTCAAACACTCCTTTATGCTTTCCAGAAAATTCTACATCATTTCCGATCGACAATATGTCATTCACATATACTTATCAGAAAGGTTGTAGTGCTCCCACTCACTTCTTGTAAATACAGGCTTCACCGCAAGTCTGTATAAATCAATATGCTTTGATCAATTATGAAAGTGTATATTCCAACTCCGAGATGCTTGCACCAGTCCATAGATGGATCGCTGGAGCTTGCACAATTTGCTAGCACCTTTAGGATTGACAAAACATTCTGGTTGCATCATATACAACTCTTCTTTAATAAATCCATTAAAGAACGCAGTTTCGTTATCCATTTGCCATATTTCATAAAATGTGGCAATTGCTAACATGATTTGGACAAACTTAAGCATCGCTACGGGTGAGAAAATCTCATCGTAGTTAACACCTTGAACTTGTCGAAAAACTTTTCGCAACAAGTCGAGCTTTGTAGACATTAACATTACCATCGGTGTCAGTCTTCCTCTTAAAGATCCATTTATTTTCAATGGCTTGCCGACCATCGGGCAAGTCAACCAAAGTCCATACTTTGTTCTCATACATGGGTCCCATCTCAGATTTCATGGCCTCAAGCCATTTCGCGGAATCTGGGCTCATCATCGCTTCCTCATAGTTCGTAGGTTCATCATGGTCCAGTAACATGACTTCCAGAACCGGGTTGCCGTACCACTCTGGTGCTGAACGAACTCTGGTTGATCTACGAAGTTCAGCAGAAACTTGATCTGAAGTTTCATGATCATCATCATTAGCTTCCTCACTAATTGGTGTAGGAATCACTGGAACTAGTTTCTGTGATGTTCCACTTTCCAATTCGGGAGAAGGTACAATTACCGCATCAAGTTCTACTTTCCTCCCACTCACTTCTTTCGAGAGAAACTCCTTCTCTAGAAAGGATCCACTCTTAGCAACAAAGACCTTGCCTTCGGATCTGTGATAGAAGGTGTACCCAACAGTTTCTTTTGGGTATCCTATGAAGATTTACTTCTCCGATTTGGGTTCGAGCTTATCATGTTGAAACTTTTTCACATAAGCATCGCAGTCCCAAACTTAGAGAAATGACAGCTTAGGTTTCTCGTCAAACCACAGTTCATACGATGTCATCTCCACGGATTTAGATGGTGCCCTATTTAACGTGAATGTAGCTGTCTCTAATGCATAACCCCAAAAGCGATAGTTGTAGATCGGTAAGAGACATCATCGATCGCACCACATCTAATAAAGTACGGTTATGACGTTCGGACACACCATTACGCTGTGGTGTTCCGGGTGGCGTGAGTTGTGAAACTATTCCACATTGTTTCAAATGAAGACCAAACTCGTAACTCAAATATTCTCCTCCACGATTAGATCGTAGAAACTTTATTTTCTTGTTACGATGATTCTCTACTTCACTCTGAAATTCTTTGAACTTTTCAAATGTTTCAGACTTGTGCTTCATTAAGTAGATATACCCATATCTGCTCAAATCATCAGTGAAGGTCAGAAAATAACGATACCCGCCGCGAGCTTCAACACTCATTGGTCCGCATACATCAGTATGTATGATTTCCAACAACTCTGTTGCTCGCTCCACAGTTCCGGAGAACGGAGTTTTAGTCATCTTGTCCATGAGGCATGGTTCGCAAGCACCAAGTGATTCCTAATCAAGTGATTCCAAAAGTCCATCACTATGGAGTTTCTTCATGCACTTTACACCAATATGACCTAAACGGCAGTGCCACAAATATGTTGCACTATCATTATTAACCTTGCATCTTTTGGCTTCAATATTATGAATATGTGTATCACACGATCGAGATCCAACAAACCATTTTCATTGGGTGTATGACCATAGAAGGTTTTATTCATGTAAACAGAACAACAATTATTCTCTAACTTACATGAATAACCGTATTGCAATAAACATGATCAAATCATATTCATGCTCAACACAAACACCAAATAACACTTATTTAGGTTCAATACTAATCCCGAAAGTATAGGGAGTGTGCGATGATGATCATATCAATCTTGGAACTACTTCCAATACACATCATCACTTTATCCTTTAACTAGTTTCTGTTCATTATGCAACTCCCATTTCGAGTTACTACTCTTTAGCAACTGAACCAGTATCAAATACCGAGGGGTTGCTATGAACACTAGTAAAATACACATCAATAATCTGTATATCAAATATACCTTTGTTCACTTTGCCATCCTTCTTATCCGCCAAGTATCTAGGGCAGTTCCACTTCCAGTGACCATTTCCTTTGCAGTAGACGCACTTAGTTTCAAGCTTGAGTTTAGGTCTTGGGTTTCTTCATGGGAGTGACAACTTTCTTTTCATTCTTCTTGAAGTTCCCCATCTATCCATTTGCCCTTTACTTGAAACAAGTGGTCTTATTAACCATCAACACTTGATGCTCTTTCTTGATTTCTACCTCCGCCGATTTCAGCATCGCGAAGAGATCGGGAATTAACTTCGTCATCCCTTGCATATTATAGTTCATCACGAAGTTCTACTAACTCGGTGATAGTGACTAGAGAACTTTGTCAATTACTATCTTATCTGGAAGATTAACTCCCACTTGATTCAAGTAATTGTAGTACCCAGACAATCTGAGCACATGCTCACTGGTTGAGCTATTCTCCTCCATCTTGTAGGCAAAGTACTGTCAGAGGTCTTATACCTCTCGACACGGGCATGAGTATGAAATACTAATTTCAACTCTTGGAACATCTTATATGCTCCGTGGCGTTCAAAACGTTTTTGAAGTCCCGGTTCTAAGCCGTAAAGCATGGTGCACTTAAACTATCAAGTAGTCATCATACCGAGCTTTTGTCAAAACGTTCATAACGTCTACATCTGCTCCTGCAATAGGTCTGTCACCTAGCGGTGCATCAAGGACATAATTCTTCTGTGCAGCAATGAGGATAATCCTCAGATCACGGACCTAGTCCACATCATTGCTACTAACATCTTTCAACTTAGTTTTCTCTAGGAACATATAAAAAATTAACGGGGAGCAACATCGTGAGCTATTGATCTACAACATAGATATGCTAATACTACCAGGACTAAGTTCATGATAAATTAAAGTTCAATTTAATCATATTACTTAAGAACTCCCACTAAGATAGACATCCCTCTAGTCATCTAAATGATCACGTGATCCAAATCAACTAAACCATGTCCGATCATCACGTGAGATGGAGTAGTTCTCAATGGTGAACATCTTATGTTGATCATATCTACTATATGATTCACGCTCGACCTTTCGGTCTCCAGTGTTCCGAGGCCATATCTGCATATGCTAGGCTCGTCAAGTTTAACCCGAGTATTCTGCGTGTGCAAAACTGGCTTACACCCGTTGTATTTGAACGTAGAGCTTATCACACCCGATCATCACGTGGTGTCTCGGCACGACGAACTTTCGCAACGGTGCATACTCAGGGAGAACACTTATACCTTGAAATTTAGTAAGGGATCATCTTATAATGCTACCGTCGTTCTAAGCAAAAATAAGAAGCATAATAAGATAAACATCACATGCAATCAAAATATGTGACATGATATGGCCATCATCATCTTGTGCTTTTGATCTCCATCTCCAAAGCACCGTCATGATCACCTTCGTCACCGGCGCGACACCTTGATCTCCATCGTAGCATCGTTGTCGTCTCGCCAACTATTGCTTCTACGACTATCGCTACCACTTAGTGATAAAGTAAAGCAATTACATGGCGATTGCATTTCATACAATAAAGCGACAACCATATGGCTCCTGCCAGTTGCCGATAACATTACAAAACATGATCATCTCATACAAAACCGTATAACTCATCATGTCTTAACCATATCACATCACAACATGCCCTGCAAAAACAAGTTAGACGTCCTCTACTTTGTTGTTGCAAGTTTTACGTGGCTGCTACGGGCTTAGCAAGAACCGTTCTTACCTACGCATACAAAAACCACAACGATGTTTCGTCAAGTATGTGCTGTTTTAACCTTCACAAGGACCGTGCGTAGCCACACTTGTTTCAGCTAAAGTGAGAGAGACAGACACCCGCCAGTCACCTTTAAGCAACGAGTGCTCGTAACGGTGAAACCAGTCTCGCGTAAGCGTACGTGTAATGTCGGTCCGGGCCGCTTCATCTTACAATACAGCCGAAGCAAAGTATGACATGCTGGTAAGCAGTATGACTAGTATCGCCCACAACTCATTGTGTTCTACTCGTGCATATCATCTACGCATAGACCTGGCTCATGATGCCACTGTTGGGGAACGTAGTATTTTAAAATTTTCCTACGATCACGCAAGATCTATCTACCAGATGCATAGCAATGAGAGGGGAGAGTGAGTCTACGTACTCCCGTAGACCGAAAACGGAAGCGTTAGAACAACGTGGTTGATGTAGTCATACGTCTTCACGGCCCGACCGATCAAGCACTGAAACTACGGCAGCTCCGAGTTCTAGCACACGTTCAGCTCGATGACGTCCCTCGAACTCCGATCCAGCCGAGTGTCGAGGAAGAGTTCCGTCAGCACGACGGCGTGGTGACGATTTTGATGTTCTACCGTCGTAGGGCTTCGCCTAAGCACCGCTACAATATTATCGAGGAGAACTGTGGTGGAGGGGGGCACCGCACACGGCTAAGAGATCATGAGATCAACTGTTGTCTCTAGAGGTGCCCCCTGCCCCCGTATATAAAGGAGGGAGGGAGAGGTCGGCCCTAGAAGGGGCGCGCCAAGTGTGGGGAGTCCTACTAGGACAACCATGTCCTAGTAGGATTCCCCTTTCCTTTCCGGAGTAGGAGAGAAGGAAAGAGGGGGAGAGGGAGAAGGAAAAGGGGGCTGCACCCCTTGTCCAATTCGGACCAGAAGGGGGCCACGCGCCTCTTCCTTTTGGCCTCTCTCCTCTATTCCCGTAACTCCCCGGTACTCCGAAAATACCCGAATCACTCGGAACCTTTTCGATGTCCGAATATAGTCGTCCAATATATCGATTTTTACGTCTCGACTATTTCGAGACTCCTCGTCATGTCCCCGATCTCATCCGGGACTCCGAACTCCTTCGGTACATCAAAACTCATAAACTCATAATAAAACTGTCATCGAAATCTTAAGCGTGCGGACCCTACGGGTTCGAGAACTATGTAGACATGACCGAGACACGTCTCCGGTCAATAACCAATAGCGGAACCTGGATGCTCATATTGGCTCCCACATATTCTACGAAGATCTTTATCGGTCAAACCGCATAACAACATACGTTGTTCCCTTTGTCATCGGTATGTTACTAGCCCGAGATTCGATCGTCGGTATCTCAATACCTAGTTCAATCTCGTTACCGGCAAGTCTCTTTACTCGTTCCGTAATGCATCATCCCGCAACTAACTCATTAGCTGCAATGCTTGCAAGGCTTATAGTGATGTGCATTACCGAGTGGGCCTAGAGATACCTCTCCGACAATCGGAGTGACAAATCCTAATCTCGAAATACGCCAACCCAACAAGTACCTATGGAGACACCTGTAGAGTACCTTTATAATCACCCAGTTACGTTGTGACGTTTGGTAGCACACAAAGTGTTCCTCTGGTATTCGGGAGTTGCATAATCTCATAGTCATAGGAACATGTATAAGTCATGAAGAAAGCAATAGCAATAAAACTAAACGATCAAGTTGCTAAGCTAACGAATGGGTCTTGTCCATCACATCATTCTCCTAATGATGTGACCCCGTTGATCAAATGACAACTCATGTCTATGGCTAGGAAACATAACCATCTTTGATCAATGAGCTAGTCTAGTAGAGGCATACTAGGGACACTCTGTTTTGTCTATGTATTCACACATGTACTAAGTTTCCAGTTAATACAATTCTAGCATGAATAATAAACATTTATCATGATATAAGGAAATAAATAATAACTTTATTATTGCCTCTAGGGCATATTTCCTTCAATCCCTCCCTCACCTCATCAGAACAGCATGAGAAATATATATATACTCCTATAAAGACTCAGTTGGTGATGGTGGTGTGTCTGCCATCCGTCCTTTCTGACCATTAGATTTGCATCTAACGGCCGTGAGGTAATTTGTGGAATTTTTGCAACAATAGCCCACTTCTCTACTCCAATTTGTAGAAAACCCCTTATTATCTTGAAAGCAACCACATCGCTCCCTCACCTCATCAAAACAGCCTGAGGAATATATATATACTCCTATAAAAGACTCAGTAGGTGATGTTGGTGTGTCTGCCATCCGTCATTTCTGACCATTAGATCTGCATCTAACGGCCGTGAGGTAAGTTGTGACATTTTTGCAACAATAGCCCGCTTCTCTGCTCCAATTTGCAGAAAACCCCTTATTATCTTGAAAGGAACCACATCCCTCCCTCACCTCGTCAAAACAGCTTGAGAAATATACATATATACTCCTATAAAAGATTCAGTAGGTGATGGTGGTGTGTCCGCCATCCGTAGTTTCTGACCATTTGATCTGCATCTAACGGTTGTGAGGTAAGTTGTGGCATTTTTGCAACAATAGCCCACTTCTCTGCTCTAATTTGTAGAAAACCCCTTATTATCTTGAAAGCAACCACATCCCTTCCTCACCTCATCAAAACAACCTGTGATATATATATACTCCTATAAAAGACTTAGTTGGTGATGGTGGTGTGTCTGCCATCCGTCGTTTCTGACCATTAGATCTGCATGTAATGGCTGTGAGGTAAGTT
>LR738711.1:273560919-273608257 GCA_902687465.1 Secale cereale | reverse complement strand
TCCCTCACCTCATCAAAACAGCCCGAGAAATATATATATATATATACTACTATAGAAGACTCAGTTGGTGATGGTGGTGTGTCTGCCATCCGTCGTTTCTGACCATTAGATCTGCATCTAACAGCTGTGAGGTAAGTTGTGGCATTTTTGCAACAATAGCCCATTTCTCTGCTCCAATTTGCAGAAAACCCCTTATTATCTTGAAAGCAACCACATCCCTCCCTAACCTCATCAAAATATCCTGAGAAATATATTTTGAGTGAAAGTACTCCCTCCGTTCCTAAATATTTGTCTTTCTAGAGATTCAATAAGTGACTACATACGGAGCAAAATGAGTGAATCTACACTTCAAAATATGTCTATAAAATCCGTATGTGATAGTCCATTCGAAATCTCTAAAAAGTCAAATATTTTGGAACAGATGGAGTAATATATTAGGAGAATTTAAAACAAGAGTGATTTCTTTCAAGTTTGTGAAAAAGTACTACTACTCTACTAATTTGGATCTGTCGCAACGCATGGGCATGTCGCGTTCGTGTCGCACTCACCCCCCCCCCCCCGACACACGCCCAGGAATCGGGAGTACCCCACGGCCCGTCCGACACGACACATAACTTAGGGAAGGCATGTTGCCTAGCATTTTCACTTTCATGTGGGACCGCCGTTGACTAAACCGGCTTTTGGCAAACCGCACCCCACCCGCCGCCGGGTTGGAAAACAGAAACGAGGGGAAGATCCAGCTGTAGCATGGAAGCCAATAAATTTGGTGTCAGATGGGGCTCGTTGATAGACTAGGAGCATTCCGTACTACTCTACTCCTACTAGTACCACTATACAACTAGTAGGTACGTGCATGGCACAACATCGTAGGAACAAAAAACAGGAAGATCTTGTTTTGGGTGATTTATCTTTTTTTCTGTCAATGTAGTATGAATAATATGATGTGGGGGGCACCCATGAAGCTTATGTGGCTTGATTTCATGGCTACGAAAGGTTAGAGAAAAATAATTAGATAATGTGTTTAGAGTGCACTCCACTAAACCGATATACTTTGGATCCATTGCAAGGGGCCGACACATCCATATATATACCCCCTATATATTGTGTGAATAACTTTGAAAGTTGGTCGTTGGATGAAGCCAATCCAACGGTACAAAGATGGCAAATCCGAGCACTACTGGCCGTTGGATATCATCTATACATTCCACCAGATTCTGCCACATGTAGAATCTAGAAGACTCCACATGTAGAAGCATAATGCACAAACCATCAGAATCTCATGCGTGCAATGCACGTGTACCTTACTAGTACGTAGTTGGTAGTAGTAAGAAACAAATTCCGGGTTGTCAACTTAGTCAATATAAACGATTCTAGCTGCAGTGACTGTACGATGTCCATTCAATGGCTGTAGTGCTTCTTCAACCTCTGGTCTTCTTGCTCCAACCGCCCAAAGTAGCGCTGGTTGTGCCACGTGCTCCTATCTCCCGTGGCCGGCTGTGATGCCGCAGAGGCCTCACCGCCCCCTACTACTCCCACCGCTGGCCAGGCCATCCCTCTACTCACCCACACCCCCTGTTATTCCGCGGTGACGGCAGCCTCACACGGTCACACCGTAGCCGAACCAGTGAACCCTCATACTCCTCTCTGCATGGGCTTCCACTGCCGCGTGTTCCCCGGCTCTGTGTCATTCCCTTCCTACGCCTCGCTGTCGTCCACCGCCATGGTGCTCTCGGCACGGTGTGGTCAACGTGGTCAAGGAATGGCTTCCATCGGACGTGGACTGTACGTGGAGAGGCTGACAGCTGGGTCCACGACGGCAGCAAGGAAATGCCTCTTTATTACGCGGAAAATAATGATTCCTCCACTTGACAGCAGGGACCCACCGGACGGGCCACCGTATTTCGCGAAAAAAACGTTTCCCCCCTCACTGATGGGACCAAGCGGACGGGACACCATATTGCGTAAAAAACGTTCCCCCCGCTGTCAGCTCGGACCCACTAGAAGCGCCTCCTTATTACGCAGAAAAAAATGAATACTCCCCCTGCTGGTTGGGACCCACCTTGCTGGGAGGCTGACTTGTGGGCCTACTAAGTTGACGGGGATGGAGTGCATTGTCAACTTAGTCAATATAAACGATTCTAGCTGAAGTGACCGTACGATGTCCATCCAACGGCCGTAGTGCTTCTTCAACCTCTGGTCTTCTTGCTCCAGCCGCCCAAAGCAGGCCCGGTTGTGCCGCATGCTCCTGCCTCCCGTGGCCGGCTGTGATGCCGCGGAGGCCTCACGGCCCCTACTACTCCCACCGCTGGCCAGGCCATCCCTCTACTCAGCCACACCCCCTGTTATTCTATGGCGATGGCAGCCTCACACCGCAGCGAACCAGTGAACCCTCGTACTCCTCTACGCGTGGGCATCAACTGCCGCGTCTTCCCCGGCTCCGCGTCGTCCCCTTCCTAGGCCTCGCCGTCGTCCACCGCCATGGTGCTCTCGGTGCGGCGTGGTCAATGTGGTCAAGGAACGGCTTCCATCGGACGTGGACTGTATGTGGAGAGGCTGACAGCTGGGTCCACGACGGCAGCATGGAAGTGCCTCCTTATTACGCGGAAAATAATTATTCCTCCACCTGACATTAGGGACCCACCGGACAGGCCACCGTATTTCGCGAAAAAAACGTTACCCCCTGACTGCTAGGACCCAGCGGACAGGCCACCGTATTGCGCGAAAAAAACGTTCCCCCGCTGTCAGCTCGGACCCACCGAAAGCGCCTCCTTATTACGCACAAAAAAATGGATTCTCCCGCTGCTGGTTGGGACCCACCTTTGTGGGAGGCTGACTTGTGGGCCTACTAAGTTGACGGGGACGGAGTGCTTTGTCAACTTAGTCAATACAAATGATTATAGCTCCAGTGACCGTATGATGTCCATCCAACGGCCGTAGTGCTTCTTCAACCTCTTGTCTTCTTGCTCCAGCCGCCCAAAGCAGCGCCGGTCGTGCCGTGTGCTCGTGCCTCCCATGGCCGGCTGTGATGCTGCGGAGGCCTCACCGCCCCCTACTACTCCCACCGCTGGCCAGGCCATCCCTCTACTCACCCACACCCCCTGTTATTCTGCGGCGACGGCAGCCTCACACCACAGCGAACCAGTGAACCCTCGTACTCCTCTACGCGTGGGCATCCACTGCTGCGTCTTCGCCGGCTCCGCATCGTCCCCTTCCTAGGCCTTGTCGTCGTCCACCGCCCTGGTGCTCTCAGCGTGGCGTGGTCAATGAGGTCAAGGAACGGCTTCCGTCGGACGTGGACTGTACGTGGAGAGGCTGACAGTTGGGTCCACAACGGCAGCATGGAAGTGCCTCCTTATTACACGAAAAATAATTATTCCTCCACCTGACAGGAGGGACCCACTGGATGGGCCACCGTATTTCGCGAAAAAAACATTTCACCCTGACTGGTGGGACCCACCAGCTACATCTTCGCACACAAGGAAGTGCGTCCGGGCAAAAAAAAAACGATTCGCCCCCGGCTGCTGGGACCCACCAGCTACATCTTCGCACGCAAGGAAGTGCCTGACAGTCGGGGCCCACCTAGTCGAAGCGTTCCTACCGTTGTCATTCTGGTCACGAACGTGTACGTACATACTGGTCGATGTAGAGGCGCGCACGTAGCATGTACACGTACGTACAGCGGCAAGTACGCAAGAAAGAAAATACAGCCACGTATGTACATACGGGCAGGGTCTCAAACGCCTACTCACGCATACGTACGGCCAAGGCTTGTGTACATGGCTGGGTCGGAACGGAGAAACAGCATCGTCGTCGTGTTCATGGGGAGCCAACCGGTTGGGTCGGAACAGAATGCGTCGTCGTGTTCATCGGGAGGGCTTGGATGGAACAACCGATGGAAACGCGGCATGGCGTACCGCAAAACGGAGGAAACGGCCTAGTGTTCGACCAGCCACGTTCGAAACGGGATCCTGTTCATCGAGAGGGGTCTGGCGTACCGCAAAACGGAGGAAACGGACCTCCTACGATCGAAACGGGGGTTTTGTTGATCGGGAGGGGTGTGGCGTACCGAAAAACGGAGGAAACGGACTTGTGTTGGAGCGCTACGGTCGACACGGGGGTCCTGTTGATCGGGAGGGGTGTGGCGTACCGCAAAACGGAGGAAACGAACTTGTGTTGGAGCGCTACGGTCGAAACGGGGGTCCTGTTCATCGGGAGGGGTGTGGCGTACCGCAAAACGGGACTCCACGACATACTATTCATCACCACTGTCGACCCCCTCCAGCCTCCACGGGCTACTGTTCATCCACCGTCAACCTCCTCCAGCCTCCACTTGTGCCTGTTCAGCCTCCACCGTGCGCTACTCCACCGGCTACTGTTCAACGAGCCCTCTGCACGGGCTCCTGTTCAACCACCCCTCCATGGGCTACTGTTCATCCATCCCTCCACCGTTTACTGTTCATGCAGCCCTCCACGGGGTGGTCCTGTTCATGCAGCCCTCCACGGGGTCCTGTTCATGCAGCCCCAACCGACTCGATCGAACGGGGTCTTGTTCATGCAGAGGCAACATCACGGGGTCCTGTTCTGCCACCCCACCAGGAACTGTTCATCCAAACCCCCCAGCAACGCTCACTGTTCATGCAGCGGCAGCATCGATCGGCTTCAGTTAGTAGCAGTAGCGAAGGAATCGCTCGATCTGGTTCAGTTAACAGCCATCGATCGATCGCTCGGGTTCAGTAACGTGTAGCCTGTAGTGCAATCGCTCGGGTTCAGTTAGAGCCCAACGCCTCGCTCGGGTTCAGTTAGAGCCCAACGCATCGCACCCACGCGCGTGCGTGTACGAGAGAAACGTGCATCGCTCGGCCCCGACCACCCACCGTAACCGGGAACACCCCGATATTTTCCTCGCCCTCGCTTCATCCATGGTTTTTTCCATCATGGACGGCCCAAAGAATGTCATGCAGCTGCGTCTCCGGCCCACCCAGGACGAAAAGCCCATTTTCTGTCATGATTTTTTGTCAAACAAAGTAGGACCCCACCACATATATGATGATACCGTGGTTTGCCACAATTATTGTCATAGAAGTGTCATAAGTATGATAGAAAAAAGTTTTGTTCGGACCAAAATGTCACGGATGTGTCTTTTTTTGTAGTGCAAGTGGCTCAGTGGCAGCCCCTCGCCATATGGCAGCCGCTTCCTACAGCAAAAACCACCAAGTGAAACCCGTCCTAAGACGTGTCAAGCAAGCAGGCGCGAAGCTGGCGAAACAGCGTGACAGGGCCTGCCGGGCAAGCCATGATGTGACACTAAGCAGCGCATTTAATGCGCTTTGTCAGCCTGCAGAGTTAGGTATGATAGCACTGTTTGCTATCTAATCAGCATAGAAATACTAATTTGCCACTAAAGTGACCCCTTAATCTATAAAAGCAGGCCCATGGCAATCGTAGAGAGGATTCGGCCATTCGAAACCTCACACACTCATACACACGCGATCGCTCTCGCCCTGAGGCGACCTTGCCGGACATGAGCGTCGTGCTCTTTTCCACCATTCCACCATCAATCCACCAAAGCAGGAGTAGGGTTTTACGCCTTGCAGCGGCCCAAGCCTGGGTAAAAAATGCCCGTGTGATCTCTGCCGTGCTGCGCTAGGCTTCTCCGCTCTTTGTGCAATGTGCCCATCCCCCGCCGAACCAAAAGGGACCCTTCTCCCATAAGTGGCCGCGGTTTTCCCATGAGATCTTTCGCGCGCCAGGAAGGGGGATCACTTGCTTGAACCCAAGAAAGTGAGTAGCGCATCATCTTCATCGCCGGCTTCACCATCTTCGGCTCCATCGACCATGGCGCCCAAGAAGAAGTCCAGTGTTGCATGTCACCCATCCACTTTGAGGGCCTCGCTTCCCACGGCCACCGACGCCACGGGTAATGTTGGGACGCCTAGGAATGCTGACACCATGGGGGACGTGGCCGGCATAGGCGACGTTGTTACCACACACCCGACGGCCGAAGCAAGAGTGGAGGACACCGGAGCAGGACAGCGTAAGAAACATCGCAGCGGCGACATCCCGCGAGGTACAAGTAGAGAAATTATTCCTTCTATACATCCTCGCCTAGCCGAAGAGCACAACCTTGGCGGTGTTGCTCATTTTGGGGTGAATCGCAACTCCCCGGTCGCTCCCGTTGCGGGCGCGACCGCAGAGCATGCAACACCCCCAGCGTGAGCTAACCTAACCACTGAGCCCAACAGAGCCGCTGGCCCTCAAGCACCTCCGCCTCATCCTCATGCATCCAAGCGGTTGACTCACAGCGACGAGGGCACGGTGCAGTCATCACTGACACCATCAGGAGCCGGGTGACACTACGGTCCACACCAAGCACCGCCTCGAAGGCTATGGCGCAGGCCCAACTACTATTGAGATTCCCGTCGGTGGCCGGTCAGATGGATGAATGGCGAGCCACCATCCAAAGTCTGATTGGTTTCACCGAGGTGGGAGGATCACAGTGAGCTGGCCCGTCACGACCTCCCCAGGCGACAGTGACGACCCAAGTTGCAGGCCGTACTAAAGGGGCCACCCCCAAGGTGCAGTACCCGCCAGGACAGCTAGCACATGAGCCACACAACCAAGAGCCTGACAACGTCTCGATGGCCTCGTCGGACCCTCGAGCGCGTCAAGGCCAACAGCGAGCCCCGGAGGGCAGGCAAAGGGAGCGCACGCGTCACCATCGAGCAACATCGTGGCGACCACTGCCAGCCCGATGGGCGTGATGGCCCCAATGTCGACGAGCCTACACTCGACGAGGGTGGGTACCTACCTTTTGAGGCAGGGTGCCCTATCTTCACCCATGAGCTGCGGCAAGTACGTTGGTCCTCCGCTCGCACGTTCAAGCCAGATATTCTAGAGAAGTATGATGGAAGACTGAACCCGGCAGAGTTCTTGAGCATCTACACCATCAATGTTCAAGATGTCGGGGGAATATATGAGAGGGTATTCGCCAACTACTTCCCTTTGGCACTCAAGCCAAATGTGAGGTCTTGGTTGATGCATCTGCCGGAGAACTCCATTTCGACATGGGCTAACCTGTGTCATGAGTTCGTTGGCGCCTTCCCAGGCGGCCACCAAGAACCAGGGTGGCCTAGCGATTTGCAGTTGCTCCCGCAGAAGGAAGGGGAGACTTTCCGGAAGTACTTGCAGAGGTTCAGCCGAGTCCACAAAAGTATTCCGGACATCCACCCGGTTGCAGTGATATCAGCATTCTAGTCCAATGTGCGCAATCGTTGGATACATTCCAAGATGAACGTTTGACTGCCCAAGACTGTGAAGGAGCTTTACACCTTGGTGGAAAAGTGTGCTTGGGTGGAGGAGGGGAGGAAACTCCCTGGAGAAGAGAATGGTGTCGACATCGACTCAGAGGATGATGATGACGCCATCAGTGAGAAGAAGAAGAACAAGAAGCGCAGCAAGAAGCACAAGGATAAGACAGTGATGAAAGTTGAGGGATCGAGAATGCCTAGTATCGGCAAGAAGGCTAAGGCTGAAGCCCTCGGCAAGGAGGTTTTCGCGTGCAATGATTGTGGGAAAGCTGTAGCGGCCGAGAAGGCTGGGAAGAGTATTCGGGGTTTTGACAACCTCTGGCGTGGACGATCTGGGCTCAGCAGAATCTGATCATTCCGCGGGCCCAGCGTCGATCCCAGAGCTTGAAAAACACAAAGTGCCACCCGACAGGGGCATGTTCAGCTCGATGGGTTCAGAGATCCAAACTGTGATGGCCTCCTTCTCAAGAGGGGAAGTATCTTCGGCTCTGTCCTCGACTACCGCCACTAGATGAGTGATCGGGATGGGATCAATCTCATCCTGACCGGATTAAAGTCCGATCTGATCTCATGGCGATAAAAGCCCCAGGGCGGCGATGCGATCCAACAGCTCGTTTAAGGGCGAGAGATCTGCCGAGGTCGCGTCATCGGAGTGGCCGGAGTCAACATAAGGGTGATGCTCAAGGACCGCAGGGAGTGTAGCCGGCCCGGAGGCCATGCGAGCGCATACAGTGAGCCCGCCGAGCTGGAGAATCTGTCCAATGGCCAAGTTGTTTCCGAGGGTGATCTCATCGTTCATGATGAGATGAGCCATCGATCTCTTATCGCGAGCGCACAGTGGAGCTCTCAATGAAAGCACCATTATTGGTGTCAAAACCGGCAGATCTTGGGTAGGGGGGCCCAAGCTATGCGTCTAAGGACCGATTGTAACAGGAGACTGGGGACACGATGTTAACCCAGGTTCAGGCCCTCTCGATCGAGGTAATACCCTACTTCATGCTTGTGTGATCTTGATGAATATGTGTTACAAGAGTTGATCTACCTTGAGATCATAATGGCTAAACCCTAAAGCCTAGCCTATGAGGAAGGATGTAATGATTCTGTCGTTAGCCTCTACAGACTAAATCCTCCGGCTTATATACACACCGGAGGGGTCCTAGGCTTACAAAGGTGACTTGGGAAGGAAGTAATAGCTACATCCGAACATCATACCTGCCTTTCTACGTACATAGGAGTCCTGACCGAATAAGGGTGAGAGTCTTCTGCTTCTATCTTCGTGGCCCATTAATAGGGCCCAACTTCGTCGACCCGGACGCATGAGGACCCCTGAATCCAGGACTCCCTCATCGGGGTTTCCTGTCGGTGCAACAAACCCTGGGTCCGTTGCCCTAGACTGTGCACAGGCCCAAGGACAATATGCAACACCAGCATAAGATCAAAGCATGAAGGGATCAACTCTTTGAGGAATCAGAGAGCTGGTCAAGAGGATCAAGACAACCAAGACCAGCCGAAGAGGCAATATATCACCAGAAGAAGAGCCGTCCTTGCACGTGAGCCTGGTGGGGTTGGATCGCCCCGGAAGCAAGCCTCGAATATCCCCACCCCCCGGCAGGCCTGCCGAGGCTCGCGGAGGCAAACCACCACCTCACAACGACACCTGTCATCAATAAGTGCGGTGTCAAGCTCCCAAGTGGCTCAGTGGTGGCCCCTCACCACACGGCAACAGCTTCCTACAGCAAAAAACCTCCAAGTGACACCCGTCCTGAGATGTGTCAAGCAAGCAGGCGCGAAGCTGGCAAAATAGCCCGACAGGGCCTGCCAGGCAAGCCATGATGTGACACTAAGCGGCGCATTTAATGCGCTCTGTCATCCTGGAGAGTTAGTTATGATAGCACAATTTGCTATCTGATTAGCAAAGAAAGACTGATTTGCCACTGTGGTGACCCTTTAATCTATAACAGGACGCCCATGGAGATCGTAGAGAGGATTCGGCCATTCGAACCCACACACACTCATACGCGCGCGACCGCTCTCGCCGCGAGGCAACCTTGCCAGGCAAGAGCGTCGTGCTCTTTTCCACCATTCCACCATCAATCCACCAAAGCAGGAGTGGGGTTTTACGCCTCGCGGCGGCCCGAACCTAGGGAAAAACTACCCGTGTGATCTATGTCATGCTGCGCTACACTTCTCCGCTCTTTGTGCAATGTGCCCATCCCCCGCCGAACCAAAAGGGACCCATGTCGCATAGGTGGCCATGGTTTTCACGCGACACCTAAGTTGGTCTATTCCCACGGATCAAAGTAGCCCTCTCCTAGGTACTGAGGAGGGTCCTGAGGGTTCCACTGGTTAGAGAGCTCCTACGACTCCCACTGATACAATTTGCTCGATCGGAGGCAAAGATGCTAAAGGTTGATTGAGCTTCGAGGCAAATTTAGCCGCATTTTCCTTCTCAATGTTAGCTCTAGAAGCATTCTTCTCAACAGTTGGAGCTGAGACTTGCTTCATTTTCTTCTTCAGAATGTTTTCTCCTGGTCTAGCTGTGCTCACAAGGGCATCAACCACCAAATCATGCAAATCAATTGCATCAGGATGAGGAGCAGTGTTCACTTTGTCAACCATTTCTACAGTGGTAGGAGGAGTCTTCCTTTTCACAACCATTTTCTTCGGAGGAGCAGTCTGGACATCGCTTGCTCGAAGATCAAGCAAGACGGTGGATATAGTAACGTTCACATGTTCTGACAGAGTTGCATCAATTTCATCTCTTGTGAGTGGGGGATCATCTTGATCGGAAGAGACCGTTTCAGGCTCAACTTGCTTTGCGGGCCTTTTCTTTGGAGCGCTCTTTTTATTCAAGGCCGGAGATTTGGGATCATGTTTGAGCTTTGATCACCTTTCTAATTGTCCTTCACACTTTCTCTTTTCGACGTCCGAATTAATGAGATGACAATTTTCTTCTTCTCTTGCCCTGTCTGTTTCAGCCTTCTTAGCTCTCTTTTTAGCATTCTTAAGGCGCTTGACCTTTTCTTCACGATATGAGTCTGGTGTAATAAGCGATGACTCATCAGCATCAAGATGCGGTGGAGGCCTAACCCGAGGATCATCAGCTCGAATGACTCCAATTTCACGGCAGTCACCCCACGGAGGATGAAAGGCAAAGTTCTTGGCATACCTAGGATGAACCATGTTGTAGTGAAACCATTTCCGCACTCAGTGACGTCGAATCTTTTGCACACGAGCTCTTCTCTGAGTAGAATCTTCTCCAGGAACTGTGGTGTAGTTACTATGAGAGGCATACTGTGCTGAGGTTGTCATAGGTTGCCTGCCACGTTTCCTTCTCTTCGGAGCATTTGCTTCTTTCTCCTTTGCATTTTGTTTGGATCTTTTTATTTTGTTGGAAGATGGGCCTACCGTTGGGCCCATTGCAATTGGAGCCTTGGATTCATCAGTTGTTCCCAAGAATACTTCTTCTTCATCAGCCATACTGTGTTCTCTAGCACAATATTCAACGGACTCCGTGCACCTCTAAATGTCAATAAGTACGAGGGAAAATGGGGACAGGGTTACAAATGCTCACATCAAGTATTTTTCCAAATGAAAACATTTTGAGGAAATCAGATTGTGAGAAATGTTTCGAATGAAAGAAAATGTACATGATTAACTTGTAGATTCAAAGAATAGACTAGACAACAAGCTATCATTCCAATCAAGAAAAACATAAGACAAACCCTAGATCTAAAAGATTCAGATGCGAGGAACAACTACAGACCACATCCGGACTACAAAGGGTAAAAGTTTAGATCTAATATATGCGGTAATATATGAGATAAATGACCGCGGATGAACTCGACTCGAAGGTAAGAAGACTTGAGTTCGAACCACACGTACCCTAGGTTGGTGACGTGCAACAACTACGGCGGCGCGTGGAAGAAGATGTTCCGCGGCGGCGTGGAAGGACTCCGGTGACCACTTTTCGGCAGTGAAGCGGTGAAGGGGTCATCGGCGTTGAGCTTGGGGAGGATCTCTTCGGCTAGGGTTTCAATGAGGCGAGAAGAAAGAGGAGATCATGTGGAGAAGAAGAGCAATGCGGGTGATATATATATGACGGGGAATAACCGTACACAGAGATTTTGGATCAGACGGGTTCGATGCAGAGACGGTTGCGATTCAACAGACAAGATGGACTGGCGGTTGTTGGTAGAAAAGATCGTGCTCCTAACATGGGGAGGAAACCCCAAACTTTGGACAACTTTCACAAAACAGAATAATGTTTGAACGGAATCTTACTCGTGATCAAAAACACCAAAAAAGTTTTATTCCTGATCAAATTGAGCATTTGTAACGGAACAACATAGGCTGAAGAGATTGAGCAGAGGGAAAATAGGGTTCTAGGCATTTCACTCAGACTGCGAACACAAAACCGACATCAAATACCTATGAGAGAAATGCATTCGGACAGAACTAAAAATCAACGATTGGAGAGAAATCCAACGAAAACAAATTATGGTGGCGTAACCCACCGTATAAGAACTGTATGACCCTGAGCGTCACACAATTATCATGGCACCCGGTTAGTCTAGTTCTTCGTTAATATATTCACGCTTAGAAAGAAAATTTCACTTTTTTGAAATTTTCAGTCTGTTCGAGTGTTATGCACCCGTTCCTTCTAAGATGTGAAAGTGCTGGCACCGGCTCCGTGTCCAGTTTACTGCATGTTTGCAAAGTCTAGGATATTTAGCTCACACTGTAATGCACATAATCTTTTCTTGTCAAGAGGCTTGGTGAAGATATCAGCTAGATTTTCTTCGGTCTTGACATGATTAATGACAATATCCTCTCGCTCAACATGATCATGAATAAAATGATGTTTGATGGTAATATGCTTCGTTTGAGAATGCTGCGCAGGATTATATGCAAATTTGATGGCACTCTCATTGTCACAATATGGAGGAATAAGCTTGGCCTTGATGCCATAATCCTTCAGTGTTTGCTTCATCCATAATAACTGAGTGCAACAAGAGCCAGCAACAATATATTCAGCCTCGGCCGTAGACAAAGATCCGAAGTTCTGCTTCCTTGAAGACAAACAAACCAAAGATCTACCGAGGAAGTGGCATGGCCCCCATGTAGATTTTCTATCAAGCAAGTCCCCAACCTGGTCTGAGTCAGAATATCCAACGAGATCAAACTGTGCTTCCTATGTAGGGTTGTGAGCCAAATATCTCAGAATGCGCTTGACCGCATGGTGATGTGATTCTTTCGGGGCAGCTTGATAGCGGGCACACATGCAATCACTCAACATAATGTCAGGTCTAGATGTGCAAAGCTAAAGAAGAGATCCAATCATCGAACAATAAGCTTTCTGACTGAAATCGTTACCATACACATCTGCATCCAGCTTACCGTTTGTGGGCATAGGTGTTTTATAGCCCTTCAATTTGGAATCTTGCATTTTGAACTTCTTCAGGCAATCCTTCAGAGATTTCTCCTGAGTAAAGAAAGTTCCATTTGCTTGTTGATGAATTTGCAATCCGAGGAAAAATTTGAGTTCACCCATCATAGAAATTTTATACTTCTCGGACATCATTTTCCCGAACTCTAAGCTACAAGCATTGTTAGTATAGCCGAAGATCATATCATCCACATATTGACAAATGAAGAGATCATTGTCAACTACACGAGTGAAAAGAGTGGGATCAATGGATCCTTGTCGGATCTTGGGTTCCGGCAAAACCCTTGTGGTTCGAACTCTGGGGTGCGCACGAAGATCTCTCCTTCCGCCCTAGCTCGTTTACTCACCGATCCCTAGGCCTAGCTCATCAGATCCGAAGAACAAGGGACACAAGGTTTATACTGGTTCAGGCCACCGTTGTGGTGTAATACCCTAATCTAGTGTGGCGTGGTGGATTACCTTGTAGGCTGAGGAAGAACTAGTACATGGATGAACTGCTTCCGGAGGAGAGGAGTTCTTGCGCTCGAGTGAGCTTGTGGTGTGTGGCCTTCTATCTGATCCACTCAAGATGAGATGAGATGGTGGTGGCTAGTCCTATTTATAGTGGCCCGGGTCCTCTTACCAAATATTGAGTGGGAAGTGATCCCACAACGGCCAAATTTGAAGGGGGACAGCTAGTACAAGCTATCTTGACAAAAGGTGGTCTTCGCCTGGCAAAGGCTCTGGCGGTGATACCGCTGTGGGCTTTGTGATGACCTCCGTTCTACCGTCCTGCTGGTCTTGGTCTCGTTGCACTGATATGGAAACCTTTGCCTGACGCCTCGGGACTCCTTGCCTGCACCTGCTCCATTAGCACCAAAGAGGAAACTGGCACTCTGCGCCCGCTGGCGCCCGCCTGGCCTTGGTCGTCCCTGCTCACGTCACGATGACCTTGCGAGGTATCCCCTGCCTTGATATCTCCGATCCTCATGAGCCAGCCTAGCGAGACCGTCCCAGGGGATGTCTTGCGTTGTCCGCCTCGCGAGGGTCTTGAGTGGTTGCTGAAGAGGTTGGGCCGTACTAGGCCGCCTGATGAGCCATGCCCTGGGCCGCAGGCAGGCAAGTCTGGATACCCCTGTTCCCAGAACGACGACAGTAGCCCCCGAGCCCAAGGTGTGCTCGAGCTTGGCTTCGCAGCGAAGCCAAGGGTCAAGTGCGGAGCGCCACGGGCCCCAAAAGCATGCGGCCTTGATTGACGTGTGGCGATTGATGAGACGTGGGCATCTCCACTTCCCCACATAGCCTTAGCGACCGCGCGACTTGACAAGTCCATGCATGCACAAAAGACCATTATTACCTGCGATTATGGAGGCCGACGGTCGGCCTTCTCCTTGCTATAAATAAGGCGGTAGGCGGGATCCTCGCTTCCCATCTTCTCCCTTCGTTCTTGTTGCCTCTTCTTCTTCCTTGCGTCTTGCCTGGCCGAGCTGCTCATGGCGCCGACCATGAAGCTTTCGTCCGCGGAGAAGGGGAAGGCCCGGCAAGAGGGGCCCGACTCACCGCCAGCTAAGAGGGGACGATGCCATCCCCGCAAGTGTGCCGTGACTCCTGTCTGGGCTGCTAGAGGGCGCGGACGGACCCCCACAGCGCCCGTAGCCGCCCTCGGTAACCGTGGTGGCGGTTCCTCGAGCGGTGGGGATCGCCATGGCATTGGTGGTCTTGTGAATGAGGGAAGGCGCTCTGGGGTTTCCAGGCCTCCCCGGTCACGCTCCCACTTGGCGGAGGTGACACTTGAGTTCGTCGTGTGGTCAGAGAGCCCAGCCGGTACCCGGCTCCATCTCCCGCGCTCCCTAGCCGACGAACTCCTTACCGCGAGCTCCGGCGGCTTTTGGCTGCAGGCGGATGGTTGCTGCAGCAGGGCGTCGTTGGTTGCGGTGGAGGTCTCCCCCGCGGGGGCTGTGACTCTAGCCCGCGGCTGGCAGACGTTCGCCTGAGTGCGCGGCTTGGGCAGGCGGTGCACCCTTCATTTTAGGTACGATGACGACTCGACCCTCTTCGTGAGGGTGTTTGGGGAAGATGGGTGCCGCGCCGAGTGTTGCCCCGAGGACAACGGCGGCGGCGAGGTGCTTCGCCTGGGCGATGGCCGCAGCTCGTCCAACTACGGCGGCTCCTCCTTCAGCGGCTGCTCCAGTAGGGGTGGCTACGACCAGCCGCCACGCTGTCGCGCCCGCCTTGAGGGTGGCGCTAGATCGTCCTGTTGCCACGCCCGGGTGAAGCGTGAAGAAGGTTTTGGCTGAGCTCGGGGAGCAGGTCCTTGTGAGCAGCCGCGCCTCAAGGGTCATCACCGCCCGTTCTCGATCTTCCTTTCTTCCTGCATCGTCCAAGGAAACGAGTTTGGAGCCCTGGGAGGGCATGTAATGAACCGTGTTTTATGATGCTTAGCGCCATGTTTAGCATCCCTGTCCATCACTGCGTGATTTGTGTGTTATGTGCTGTTAGGGCGAGGAGACTTATCTTGACGCACTTGGAATTGCCGTCATCTCGCAACGCTTGACCCTTCGTGAGGCTGTAAAAACTTGTTAGGTGATTATTATCCTTTACCGTCCGAGGTCCCTGACGTGGGCCGAGCATGGTCGGACGCTCCCTGTCATGGTACCCGTGGGGCACAGACATAAGGAGGGGGCCGTGCCAATCACGAGCCCCGGAATGGGCGCCTCACGAAGGCTAAGGGAGGCGCGCCGGGGAGAGCATCGGGCAACTACCGCTCTCCCTGGGCAAGCCCAAAAACTGAGGGGAGGACCACCTGAGGAAATTAAACCGAGAAATCGGGGAACACCAGAACTTCCAGAATCCATTAAAAAGATGGAAAGGGGCAAGCCAACTCCAGAAACAAAATGAACAGTCGAGTCTGGCACCTAATCTAGTCTTCTCACCGGCGCGGAGCTAAGTACTGACACTAGGACGTGGGAGGGAGCCCCCGAGGCCCAAGGGCGGCTCTCCGGAGACTCCGGGGCATGTAGAGCCCCACTCATTATTACGTGAGAGTGTCACGAGTGGAGATCTTCACAGGCGTGAGCCTTGCTTCACAGGCACTAGGCCTTGGCTTCTCAGGCGCAGGGCCTTGTTCCTCGCAGGCACGGAGCCTATTCTTCTCAGGCGCGGGGCCTTGTTCCTGGCAGGTATGGAGCCTAGTATTCTTAGGCGTATGGCATTGTTCCTCACAGGCACGAAGCCTAGTCTTCTCAAGCGCATGGCCTTATTCCTCGCAGGCATGGAGCCTAGTCTTCTCAGGCGCAGGGCCTTGTTCCTCGCAGGCATGGAGCCTAGTCTTCTCAGGCGCAGGGCCTTGTTCCTCGCAGGCATGGAGCCTAGTCTTCTCAGGCGTAGGGCCTTGTTCCTCGCAGGCACGGAGCCTAGTCTTCTCAGGCGTAGGGCCTTGTTCCTCGCAAGCACGGAGCCTACTCTTCTCAGGCACAGGGCCTTGATCCTCGTAGGCACGGAGACTAGTCCTCTCAGGCGCAGGGCCTTGTTCCTCGCAGGCACGGAGCCTAGTCTTCTCAGGCACAGGGCCTTGTTCCTCGCAGCCACGAAGCCTAGTCTTCTCAGGCGCAGGGCCTTGTTCCTCACAGGCACAGAGCCTAGTCTTCCCAGGCGCAGGGCCTTGTTTCACGGGTAGAACTTCCGGAGGTGTCGGATGTTCCATGCGTTCTGGACGGGGATGCCGTCCCCCGTTTCTAGGTGCACGGCGCCAGGCCTGGAGACATGGGTGATCTTGAACATGCCCTCCCACATGGTTGAGAACTTGTGCAGCCCTTCTCTGGAGAGGACTCGCCTCAAGACAAGATCACCTACCTCCAGTGTCCTGGGGCAGATGTTGCGGCAATGGTACCGCCACAGCGCCTGCTGGTATCTTGCAGCTCGGAGTGAAGCATCACGCCAGCGCTCCTCCCCCAGCATGAGGTTTGTCCCCTGCACGGCGCCCTGCCACGCCTCGTCGAACGCTAGGACTTGCGGGGATCAATGCAATGACCTCGTGAGGGAGGACCGCTTCAGCTCCGTAGACGAGGAAGAATGGGGTCTCGCCTGCAGGTTTGGTGGCAGTGGTGCGGATTGACCATAGCACGGGCGGGAGCTTGTCATGCCAACCCCTTCCTCAAGCCTCAAGCTTCTTCTTGAAGGTCCTGGTCATTAGGTCCCTTAGAACCTCCGCGTTGGCGCGCTCGTCCTGGGCATTGCTTCTGGGGTGTGCTACAGAAGTGTAGCAAATCTGCGTTCCAAGGTAAGCACAATATGTCTTGAAAAGGTTGCTAGTGAACTATGAGACGTTGTTAGTGATGATGTGGTTGGGGACCCCGAATCGGTTTACGAGGCCCTTGATGAACTTGACTGCAGAGCCGTCTGGGATGGTTCGGACAGCTTCCACCTCCGCCCATTTGGTAAATTTGTCGATAACGACGTAGAGGTATCGGTAGCCCCCGGGGGCTCGAGGAAAAGGGCCCAGGATGTCTAGCCCCCAGACCGCGAACGGCCAGGAGAGCGGGATGGTTTGGAGGCCCTGAGCTGGTTGGTGGATCTGCTTGGCATGGAACTGGCAAGCCTCGCAAGATTTCACCAGCTCGTCGGCATCGTTGAGCGTCGTGGGCCAGTAAAAACCACTACAGAATGCCTTGCCGACCAAGGTGCGCGATGATGAGTGATGCCCGTAGTCCCCGGCATGGATGTCGGCTAGCAGCTCGCCTCCCTGCTTCCTGGAGATGCATCGCAAAGAAACATCATTTGGTTGTTTCCTGTAAAGCTCACCGTCTTCGATGCAGTATGTCGTAGCCTGTCGGGCCACGCATTTGGCATCCTCCTCCTTTTCTGTCAGCGCTCCTTACACCAGGTACACCTTGAGTTCCTCGGTCCAGCATCCCTCCTAAGGCTCGAGCGCGAGGAGCAAGCGGGCTCCTGAGGCCGGGCCGCAGGCGGGGGCTCCCGAGGTCGGTGGCTGGGGGAGTTCCTCCTAAGGCTTCGCCGGCCCTTCTCGCAGGGGCGACGCCGAGGGCCTGAGGAGCCTTTCCTCGAAGACGCCAGGCTCTTGGGGCAGGCGCCTGGACGCTCTCTTGGCGATGTCGTCGGCTTCCTTGTTCATGCCACGGGGCACATGTTCCAGCTCCAGGCCTAAGAACTGCTTCTCAATTATGCGTACCTCCGCGAGGTATGCCTCCATATGCTCGTCCTTCGGCTCATACACCTTGTTGGAGAAGTTGACGAGGAGCTGGGAGTCGCCCCTGATGACGAGGCCTTTCACTCCCAGGGCCATCGCCGCCTTGAGACCAGCGATGAGGCCCTCGTACTCCGCGATGTTGTTGGAGACCTTATCGCCTGGCTGAAAGAAGAGCTGCACAGCGTAGTAGAGCTTGTCTTGTGTGGGCGAGATGAGCACAGTCCCAGCACCCATGCCCTGGCGGGCGAACGCGCCGTCGAAGTACATGACCCAGCCATCCGGCGCTTTGCTTCCTGGCGCGAAGGACCGGTTTTTACTTGCTTTGGGCCCTGGGGCGTCGGTTCATTCTGCCACAAAGTCAGCAAGTGCGGTTCCCTTGATGACTTTGGTTGTGCTGAATTCTAGGTGGAATGCCTGCAGCTCTATATTCCATTCCACGACCCTTCCTACCACGTTTGGGCTCTGAAGTTCCCTCTCCAGGGGGTAGACTAAGACGACCTTGATGGGGTGGCCTTGGAAGTAGTGGCGCAGCTTACGTGAAGCGACGAGGAGCGCAAGCAGAAGCTTTTGCGGCATGGGATAGCGCGCCCGGGCATCACGGAGCACCGTGCTGACGAAGTATACCGGGTGCTCGACGGAAGTGAAGTCCTGGCTCGCCTGTGGCTGTGTGGTCCGATTGGGTAAAGGGGCTCCAGGGGCTTAGTCGCCAGATGAGGCAGCTGCGGCCTCAGGAGAGTCGTCTTGCAGGACGTGGTCGTCCTCCGGCCCTGCGGGGGCCTCGGGAGTACCGCCCCTCGGCTGTAAGGTCTTGTCTTGGCGGTCCTCTCGGACAGCCACCAACGCTGCACTGGCTGAATGTGGTGTAGCGGCCAGGTAGAGCACCAATGGTTCTTGAGGTTTAGGTGCCACCATTACTGGTGGACTGGTGAGGTATCTCTTGAGCTCTTCGAACGCCGCATCAGCCTCTGGGGTCCATTCGAACGGGCCCTTCCTTTTCATTAGTTTGAAGAAAGGGAGGGCTCTCTCCCCTTGCTTGGATATAAAACACCCGAGCGACGTTACACAGCTGGCTAGCTTCTGCATCTACTTGAGGTTCTTGGGCGGACTCATCTTATCTATGGCCTTGACCTTCTCGGGGTTTGCCTTGATCCCTCAGCGCGACACCAGGAAGCCCAAAAGCCGCCTGACGGGACGCTGAACACGCACTTTTCCGGGTTGAGCCGCAGGTCTACCTTGGCCAGGTTGGTGAAGGTTTCTTCCAGATCTGTGATAAGGGTTGTGGCCTCCTGAGATTTTACCACGATGTCATCTATGTATGCCTCAGCGTTCCTCCCGAGCTGTTTTCCCAGTGCGATGTGCATCAACCGCTGAAAGGTTGCTCCCGCATTCCGCAATCCAAATGGCATGCAGGTGTAGCAGTATACTCTGCATGGGGTGAGGAAGGCAGTCTTCTCGATGTCTTGCAGCACCATCTTGATCTGGTGGTCACATGAGAAGGCATCCAGAAAGCACAATAGGTCACACTCGGCGGTGGAGTCGACCATCTGGTCGATGCACGGTAGAGGAAACGGGCGGACAAGCTTTGTTGAGGTTGGTGAATTTGACACACATGTGCTCTTTTCCGCCTTTCTTGGGTACGACGATAGGGTTTGCCAGCCACTCTGGGTACCAGACCTCATGGATGACACCCGCCGCTTCTAGCTTACGAGTCTCTTGTGCGATGAAAGACTACTTCTTCGTAGATTGGCGTCAGGCCTTCCGCTTTACGGGGCACATATTGGGGCATACGTTCAGGTGATGCTCAATCACCTCCATCGGGACTCCCGCCAGGTCCTTGGGTTTCCACGCGAATAAATCCTTGTTCGCGCGCAGGAATCCAACCAGCGCCTCTTCTTGAGCTGGGGAAATACCGGCACCTATGGTGAAGGCGACACCTGACGGCTCGTCTTCATCTACCGACACCTGCTTCGTCTCGGCTCGGTCTTGGGAGAAAAGTTGCTTCTTCATTGCCAGTGCAGCCCCCTCGGTTCCACGGGCGGCTTCATCGGTCGGATGTGCTACTGTAGAGGTCCGGAAGGCGCACTTGAGGGTTGCCAAAGCTTCCTTGGTCTCTCCTGCCATGGTGAGGACACCGCTGCTCCCTGACATCTTCATGAGGTTCTAGGCCGGATGGGTCGCGGACATGAACTGAGCTAGCGTGGGGTACCCGAGGATGGCGTTGTACGGGAGGCCGATACGGGCGATGTCGAAGTCGATCAGCTCGGTGCGGTAGTTGTCACGGGTGCCGAAGGTGACCGGGAGGCGGATCTGCCCCAGTGGGCTAGTGGAACCGCTGTTGACTCTAGAGAAGGGCTTGGTGGGGCGCACCCGCTCGAACGGCACATGAAGCGAGCTGAAACCTCCACTGAGAGCTTGTTGAGGCTAGTCCCACCGTCGATGAGGGTCTTGGTGACTGCCACATTGTAGATGGTGCGGGTGCACAGCATCGCGAGAGCGCCTGAGCCCATGGTGGAAGCGGGGTGGTCCCCTGAGTCAAAGGTGAGGTCGGTCTTGGGCGCCGCCCATCCAGGAGGAGCCCCCTGGCGTATGGAGGCGACTCCCGCCTGGCGAAAGAACTGCTTGATGTGGCGACCGGAGGTGGTGCTTGGGAGCCGCCGAGGAGGGCCGCGATGACATGGGGTGCTGGCGCCCCAAAGCGCGCGACGAAGAGGTCGCGCAGCTCCTCCCAGGACGCCACGGACGATTCTGGCAGGCTGAAAAATCAGGCGTGTGGTATGCCAGTGAGCGCCATGGGGAGCCAGCTAGGCATGACCTTGATGTCGCTGCCGGCCGCCGAGATGGCCTCTTCGTAAGCCTGGAGGAAGATGGTCGGGTCCGCTGCCCCGTTGTAACGGGGTGGCAGATCTGGCCTAAACCTGGGTGGCCATTACACCTGTATTAAGGCGGGAGTGATGGCCCGGTGGCTCGGAGCGCCACCGCGCGCGCCCACCAAGCCGGTCGGAGGAGAGGCGCTTGCCATGGGAACTTGGCAGACGAAGAGTGGGATGGACAGGGAGGTAATTTTTGCACACCCCTACCTGGCGCGCCAAATGTCGGATCTTGGGTTCCGGCAAAACCCTTATGGTTCGAACTCTGGGGTGCGCACGAAGATCTCTCCTTCTGCCCTAGCTCGTTTACTCGCCGATCCCTAGGCCTAGATCGTCAGATTCGAAGAACGAGGGACACAAGGTTTATACTAGTTCAGGCCACCGTTGTGGTGTAATACCCTAATCCAGTGTGGCGTGGTGGATTGCCTTGTAGGCTGAGGAAGAACTAGTACATGGATGAACTGCCTTCGGAGGAGAGGAGTTCTTGCGCTCGAGTGAGCTTGTGGTGTGTGGCCTTCTATCTGATCCACTCAAGATGAGATGAGATGGTGGTGGCTAGTCCTATTTATAGTGGCCCGGGTCCTCGTCCGAAATATTGAGCGGGAAGGGATCCCACAACGACCAAATTTGAAGGGGGGACAACTAGTACAACCTATCCTGACAAAAGGTGGTCTTCGGCTGCCAAAGGCTCTTGTGGTGACGCCGTTGTGGGCTCCACGATGACCTCCGTTTTGCCATCTTGCTGGTGTTGGTCTCGTTGCACTGATATGGAAACCTTTGCCTGACGCCTCGGGACTCCTCGCCTGCACCTGCTCCATTAGCACCAAAGAGGAAACTGGCACTCTGCTCCCGCTGGCGCCCGCCTGGCCTTGGCCGTCACTGCTCACGTCACGAGGACCTTGCGAGGTACCCCCTACCTTGATATCTCCGATCCTCATGAGCTAGCCTAGCGAGGCCACCCTAGGGGATGTCTTGCGTTGTCCACCTCGCGAGTCTCGGCCCCTCGCGAGGGTCTTGAGTGGTTGCTGAAGAGGTTGGGTCGTACCAGGCTACCAGATGAGCCACGCCCTGGGCCGCAGGCAGGCAAGTCTGGTTACCCTCATTCCTACAACGCGGACAATCCTGGCTTGAACCCTTTATCGAGCAAAATCTTCTTCAACGTATCATACTGATAACCCACAAGTATAGGGGATCGCAACAGTTTTCGACGGTAGAGTATTCAACCCAAATTTATAGATTCGACACAAGGGGGGCCAAAGAATATTTGTAAGTATTAGCTGCCGAAATGTCAATTCAGCCACACCTGGGATTAATTATCTGCATCAAAGCAATCAGTAGCAAAGTAATATGATAATTTTGATAGTAGTGGCAGCAGCAATGGTGATGGTAACAGTTATAGCAATAGTTTTGTAGCAAGTGAAAGAGTAACAGCAGCAGTAGTAACTTATCAAGATCAATATAAGAGAAATTTGTAGGCATTGGATCGATGATTTTTCAGATGATATTCATCATGTGACAGTTATAACCTAGGGCGATACAACACTAGCTCCAGTTCATAAATATAATGTTGGCATGTATTCTGTATATAGTCATACGTGCTTATGGAAATAACTTGCATGCCATCTTTTCTCCTACCCTCCCGTGGCAGCGGGGTCCTATTGGAAACTAAGGGATATTAAGGCCTCCTTTTAATAGAGAACCATAACAAAGCATTAACACATGGTGAATACATGAACTCCTCAAACTACGGTCATCACCTGGAGTGGTCCTAACTGTTGTCACTCCGGAGTTGCGGAATCATAACACGTAGTAGGTGACTATAACTTGCAAGATCGGATCTAGAACATAGATATAATGGTGATAATATAAACGGTTCATATCTTAAATCATGGCAGCCGTGTCGGATTCAGGGCTTCGCAAAACCTGTTAAGTTCAAACACAGGGGCGTGGACGAAGATCTCTCCCACTCTCGTCTACCTAGCGCCTCGTTCTCGTCACGGTGGAAGGATTCAAGCAAACAACGAACAAGACACACAAGAGTTTGTCCAGGTTCGGGCCACCGCGTGGTGTAAGACCCTACTTCCTGCTTTGGTGGATTGGCTCCGGGCGAGCTAGAATATGAGCTAGTACAATGGTTCCTGGGCTCAGGAGGGTCAGGAGGCTAGTGTTCTTACTCCTTGTATGGTGGCCGAGTGTGTTCATCTCTCCTTCGCAGTGGGAGTCCTAGCTACTTATATAGGCGGCCACGGTCCTCTTCCCACGAAATGTTTAGGCGGGAAGGGATCCCACAACGGCCATTTTTGAGCGGGAACACAAGGACGTTCCTACCCTGACAAAAGCGGTCTTCCCTGCAAAAGGATCAGGCGGTGACACGGTGGTGGGCTCTACTGTGACATCCCCCTTATCGTCCTTGTGGTCTTCGATCTTGTTACACCAAAGAGGAAACCTTTGCCCCACTCCTTGGGAACCAACGGTTGCGCTGTCCCCTTTGCACCGAAATGGCAACTGCACCGCTGGCGGATGTTGGCACCCGCGGGCACGGTGCATCACTGCTGACATCACTGCCTCCTCCTAAGGCAGGCTCGACCCTGGATTCTCCGCCCCTCCAGAGCACATTGTCGAGGCTGCTCCTGAGGAGGTATTGACGTCGTTCTCCTCGTGAGGCTTGGCCCTCTCGCGAGGGTCTTGAGCAGCTGGTTGATTAGCTGGGCCATATCAGGCCGCAGTAGGAGCGCGTCGCGGCCCGCAGACAGGCAAGTCTGGGTACCCTGGTTCCCAGGACGCCGACAACCCATGGCCAAAGTGACAAGCATTAAGCACGGCAAAGTCATATCAACATCAATCTCAGAACATAGTGGATAGTAGGGATCGGCCCTAACAAAACTAAATAGATTACATGATGAATCTAATCCAACTCCTCACCGACCAGCGAGCCTACGAAAGAATTACTCACTCCCGGTGGGGAGCATCATGGAATTGGCGATGGAGAAGGGTTGGTGATGACGAAGATGAAAGATTCCCCTCTCCGGAGTTACAAATGGACTCCAGATCTCGCCTCCCGGGGAAGAACGGGAGACGGCGACGGATCCCTCTCGTGAAATGCGATAATTCTTTCTCCCTGATTTTTTCTTGAAAAATAGGATTTTATAGTGCCGGTTTTAGGGTCTGCGGGGCCACCAGGTGTGGACAACCCACCTGGGCGCGCCTAGAGGGGGGCACCCTGGTGGGTTGTGCCCACACTTGTGCCCCCTCCGGTGGTTCTTGGCTCCAGAAATTCTCTTTTATTGTGTAAAAAATCCTCGGAAAGTTTCGTTCCATTCCGAGAACTTTTATTTCTGCGCAAAAAAACGACACCATGGTAGGTTTGCTGAAAACAACGTCAGTCCGGGTTAGTTTGATTCAAATCATGCAAATTAGGATCCAAAACTATAGGAAAAGTGTTAGGAAAAGTAGATACGATGGAGACATAGCAACTCCCCCAAGCTTAAACCTTTGCTTGTCTTCAAGCAATTAAGTTGTTAAACTGAAAGTGAAAAAGAAAAACTTTTACGAACACTTTTGCTCTTGTTTACATAAATAAGCTTAAGTAACACCTAGGTTTTCAGCAAAGATCATGACTAACCATGGCAACAATAACTCTTAGGAATTATATTAACTCATATCAATAACATAATCAGCTAGCAAGCAATAATAAGATACCACAAACAACAACGTGTTATCAAAACAACCATTATATAACATGACAATAGTGGTATCTCGCTAGCCCTTTCTGAAACCACAAAACATAAATGCAGAGCACCTCCAAAGTTCAAGCAGTGACTAAACATTGTAATTCATGATAGAAAAGATCCAGTCATGCTAACACCCAACATTCACTACACACACTGCATAAGCATGACAATAGTGCTCTCAGATCTGGCACTTATTAGAGTGGGTGATGACTCAACATAAAAGTAAATAGATAGTCCCTTCGCAGAGGGAAGCAGGGAAAGCTCCCAACAAGTAAAACAATAATATGGAAATCTTTTTGGGTTTTCTTTTTAGTTCTACAACAATTTAAACTAGGAGGAAAAATAAAAAAGAAGCAATAAATATTTTTGTATTTTCTCAGAGTTTTTCGAACACACAAGAAGAAAGTGAGAAAATAAATTTGGCATGGTTAGTACAATGAAAAGATGTGGACACCGATGACTTGAAATAAGTGTGTGAACATGAATGTAATGTTGATGGAAATATGTACTCCCCCAAGCTTAGGCTTTTGGCCTAGCCTGGTAATCAATCAGTAGCCAGCATAATGGTCGGAGTGATAGCTCAAGGAAGCTCTAGGTGCAGCCATCTCGGCCCATCGAGCAGCCACGACGTCGGCGTTATGTGCACGAGCCTCGCTCTCAGAAACATAGTATGTCCCCTTGCTGTGGAAATCAAAAAGAGCAGGGCAGGCTAAAAGGTATCTACAATATGTTTTTTATTAAACCTGAGGTTATAAGTATAATTATCAATTTTTCCTGGAGAAGATGTGATTATGCTAATAGGCTCCAAGATGTGATTATGCAGTGTGTTCACAAGAACCAGTATGGTTTCATAAAAAGCAGAACAATCCAAGATTGCATTGGTTGGACATTTGAGTACTTGCACCAGTGCCACCAATCCAAGAGGCCAATTGTAATTCTTAAGCTAGATTTTGAGAAGGCTTTTGATTCTTTGGAGGATTAGGCTATAATTCAAATTCTAAGATTTAAAGGCTTTAATGAGAAGTGGATTCTTTGGATGAAGCAGCTTTTATCTACTGGTACCTCATCTGTTTTACTAAATGGTGTTCCTAGGAGAAAATTCATTTGCAAAAAGGGTTTTAGACAAGGGGATCCTATCTCCCCCCTTCTTTTTGTTCTAGCTGCAAACCTTTTGACAAACTATCATCAATGACATGTTTAGAAGAGGCATCCTCCACCTGCCCATTCCTTGCCATGACCAGGATTTCCGTGTGATTCAATATGCTGATGACACACTGATAATCTTACCAGCTGACAGAGATCAACTTATTGCTCTGAAAGACATGCTGAAGGTCTCCTCCTTGTCTACTGGGCTTGATGTGAACTATCACAAATCTTTTATTACTCCAATTAATGTGGACCCTGCTCTGATGGTTGAATTGGATGCTGCATTTGGGTGTCAGATTAGTAAGATGCCTTTCACTTACCTTGGGCTGCCTGTGGGAACTACAAGGCCAAAAATGGTTGATTTTATGCCTTTGGTGTTTTGCATGGAAAGGAGAATGACAGCTAGCTCCTCATTCTTAAACCAAGGTGAAAGACTGCAGTTTCTGAATTCTACTCTATCTTCTATGCTAATTTTTTTCCTTTTGCAGTCTTGTTGTTCCAGCTGGCATTTTAAAGCAGTTGGAAAGAATTAAGAGGCAATGTCTCTGGAGAAAAAATAGAGCTGAGCCTGCTCCTTCCCTTGCTGCCTGGGATCTTATTTGTAGACCAAAAAATAAGGGTGGTCTTGGCATTCTCAGTCTTGGTGTTCAGAGTGTGGCTCTTCTACTTAAACATGCAAACAAGTTTCTAAACAAGAAAGATATTCCCTGGGTATCTCTCATCTGGGATTCCTACTACAATGGCAGGGTACCTCACGGAACTACTGATTGTGGCTCTTTCTGGTGGAAAGATATCTGTAAAGTCATGCAAAGCTTCAGAGATTGCTCCTGGGTATAGATCTATGAGGGAGATACTGCCCTTATGTGGTCAGACAATTGGCAGCTTGATCAAGAAGTCTCTACTCTTCAATTCAGATTTCCCAGGCTGTTCTCCTATGCAAAGGATCCTTGGGTCACTGTCAAAGATTTCTTTGACACACAAGATGTGCACCAGCACTTCCACCTTCCTCTATCTGCTCAAGCTTTTCATGAGTTGAATACTCTTCAATCACTAATGGAAGGCCACAATAGATCACCTCGAGTCAAAGATGTCTGGTTATGGAAAGGCACTTCCAAAGGATTCACACCTAAAATGTTTTACTCTCATAGCTTTGCTTTAGAGTCTTTTAACCCCTTGACCTCTTGGATCTGGAAGTCATCTTGTACAATGAAGATCAAGGTATTTGCTTGGATGCTTATTATGGACAGATTGAATACAAAAGATATGGTGGATAGAAGAAACTGGCATCTGGATGATGGGGTCAATTGTGTTCTATGCCCTTTGCTGACTAGGGAAACCAGAGACCACTTGTTCTTCAATTGCAATTTTAGTGTCAGAGTGTAGAATTACCTGCAAATTCCTTGGTCACCTGGTGCCTCCATAGCAGATTTGGTTATCAATGCTAAAAGAAGCTTTGGAAAACTTTTCTTCACTGAAGTAGTCTTTATTGCCTGCGGGAATATATGGATTGTCAGAAATGCTAAAGTATTCAGGCATGAGAGAGCCAGATTCAATAAATGGAGATGTGCTTTTATCCATGATATCAGCCTTATGCAATACGAGTGAAAGCTGCTTATAAGGATGAGCTCCTGAGATGGGTGTCTTTTCTGCCCCCTTGAGGCCTTGTATTTTTCTGTTTTCTTTATTTTTATGTTAGATTGATTACCCCGTGTAATCCTTTTATTGTACTTACTTTCTTAGCCCTTTTAATAAAACTTTGATTTGCTGTGGGGGTTTCCCCTACAGTTACCAGTCAAAAAAAAACATTGAGTACCGGTCAGGGCAGTGTGTATGAGGCTCAAGTCGGGAGCACACAGTGTGCTAGAGTATTGTTTGCCTACAACACATTTTCCATTAAACAGTGCAAAGTAGTGAATTGATGGAAAATGTACGCTCTTTATTCTACCCTGTGTCACACCTCTATCCTCTCAATAACAAAGACTAGTCAGAAATAACTGATACGTCTCCAACGTATCTATAATTTTTTATTGTTTCATGCTATTATATATTCTGTTTTGGATGTTTAATGGGCTTTATTATGCACTTTTAAATTATGTTTGGGACTAACCTACTAACCCAAGGCCCAGTGCAAATTGTTGTTTTTTTGCCTATTTCAGTGTTTCGCAGAAAAGGAATATCAAACGGAGTCCAAACGGAATGAAACCTTCGGGGGAGTTATTTTTGGAACAATATCAACACGAAAGACTTGGATTACATGCCAGGAAGTGAAGGAGGTGCCCACGAGGGTAGGGGGCACGCCCAGGGGGGTAGGCGCGCCCCCACCCTCATGGGCCACCTGTTGACCCCCCAGCGTGCCTCTTCAGCCTATATATACTCCCATACCCTGAAAACAACGGGGAGAGCAACGAAACCCTAATCACACCGCCGCAACCTTCTGTACCTGTGAGATCCCATCTTGGGGCCTATCCCGGAGCTCCGCCAGAGGGGGCATTGATCACGGAGGGCTTCTACATCAACACCATAGCCTCTCCGATGAGTTGTGAGTAGTTTACCACAGACCTTCGGGTCCATAGTTATTAGCTAGGTGGCTTCTTCTCTCTCTTTGGATCTCAATACAAAGTTCTCCTCGATCTTCGAGGAGATCTATTCGATGTAATCTTTCTGCGGTGTGTTTGTCGAGATCCGATGAATTGTGGGTTTATGATCAAGATTATCTTTGAACAATATTGGATTCTTTTCTGAAATCTTTTATGTATGATTATAATAACCTTGCAAGTCTCTGTGAATTATTGGTTTGGTTTGGCCTACTAGATCTATAACTCTTGCAATGGGAGAAGTCCTTGGCTTTGGGTTCAATATTGCAGTGTCCTTTCCCAGTGACAGCAGGGGTAGCAAGGCACATATAGTATTGTTGCCATCGAGGATAAAAATATGGGATTTATATCATATTGCCTGAGTTTATCCCTCTACATCATGTCATCTTGATTAAGGCGTTACTCTGTTCTTATTAACTTAATACTCCAGATGCATGCTGGATAGCGGTCGATGTGTGGAGTAATAGTACTAGATGCAGAATCGTTTCGGTCTACTTGTCACGGATGTGATATCTATATACAATGATCATGCCTAGATATTCTCATAATTATGCACTTTTCTATCAATTGCTCGTTAGTAATTTGTTCACCCACCGTAGAATTCTGCTATCATGAGAGAAGCCACTAGTGAAACCTATGGCCCCCGGGTCTATCTTTATCATATTAGTTTCCCGTCAACTTGCTAATTTCTGTCGTCGTTGTCTATTTTCTTTATTTACTTTTCTCTATACCAAAAATACCAAACATATTATCTTATCATACCTATCAGATCTCACTCTTGTAAGTGACCGAGAAGGGATTAACAATCCCTTTTATCGCGTTGGATGTGAGGTTCTAATTTGTTTGTGCAGGTGCGAGGGACTCGCGCGTGGTCTCCTACTGGATTGATACCTTGGTTGTCAAAAACTGAGGGAAATACTTACGCTACTGTGCTACATCACCCTTTCCTCTTTGAGGGAATACAACGCAACCTCGAGAAGTAGCAAGAAGAATTTTTGGCGCCGTTGCCGGGGAGATCTACGCAAAAGTCATATACCAAGTACCTATCACAAACCCTTATCCCCCGCATTACATTTATTTGCCTCTCTTTTTCCTCTCCCCCACTTCACCCTTGCCATTTTATTCGCCCTTCTTCTTTCGTGTGTTTACCATTCGCTTGCCTCTTGTTTGCTTGTGTGTCGGATTGCTTGCTTGTCACTATGGCTCAAGATAATACCAAATTGTGTGACTTTTCCAATACCAACAATAATGATTTTATTAGCACGCCGATTGCTCCTATTACTCATGCTGAATCTTGTGAAACCAATGCTGCTCTGTTGAATCTTGTCATGAAAGATCAATTTTCTGGCCTTCCTAGTGAAGATGCCGCTACCCATCTAAACAACTTTGTTGATTTGTGCGATATTCAAAAGAAGAGGGATACAGATAATGATATTGTTAAATTGAAGCTATTTCCGTTTTCGCTTAGAGATCGTGCTAAAACTTGGTTCTCTTCTTTGCCTAGAAATAGTATTGATTCATGGAATAAGTGCAAAGATGCCTTTATCTCTAAGTGTTTTCCTCCCGCTAAGATTATCTCTCTTAGAAACGATATTATGAATTTTAAGCAACTAGATCATGAGCATGTTGCACAAGCTTGGGAGAGAATGAAATTAATGATACGCAATTGCCCCACACATGGTTTGAACTTATGGATGATTATACAAAAAAATTATGCCGGCTTGAATTTTGCTTCTAGAAATCTTTTAGATTCAGCTGCGGGGGGCACTTGTATGGAAATCACTTTAGGAGAACCTACCAAACTCCTAGATAATATTATGGTTAACTATTCTCAATGGCACACCGAAAGATCTACTAGTAAAAAAGTACATGCTATTGAAGAGATTAGTGTTTTGAGTGGAAAGATGGATGAACTTATGAAATTATTTGCTACTAAGAGTGCTTCTTCTGATCCTAATGATATGCCTTTCTCCATGTTGATTGAAAATAATAATGAATCTTTGGATGTGAATTTTGTTGGTAGGAATAATTTTGGTAGCAAGGCTTATAGAGGAAACTTTAATTCTAGGCCTCTTCCTAGTAATTCCTCTAATAATTATGGTAATTCCTACAACAACTCTTATGGAAATTTTAATAAGATGCCCTCTGAATTTGAGACTAGTGTTAAAGAGTTTATGAATTCGCAAAAGAATTTCAATGCTTTGCTTGAAGAAAAATTGCTTAAGATTGATGAGTTGGCTAGGAACGTGGATAGAATTTCTCTTGATATTTATTCTTTGAAACTTACATCTATTCCACCTAAGCATGATATCAATGAGTCTCTCAAAGCCATGAGAATTTCCATTGGTGAGTGCAAAGAAAGAACCGCTAGGATGCGTGCTAAAAGAGATTGCTTTATGAAAGTGTGTTCTTCTAGTTTTCATGATAATAAAGATGAAGATCTGAAAGTGATTCATGTGTCTCCTATTAAATCCTTGTTTTCTAGTATGAATCTTCATTCAGAGTTTTTAGATCTTGATGCTAAAATTGTTAAAAGTGGGATTGAGGAGGTCTAGACTTTACATAGCAATGAACCCACTATTTTGGATTTCAAAGGATTTAATTATGATAATTGCTCTTTAATATATTGTATTTCGTTGTTGCAATCCGTGCTAAATTCTCCTCATGATTATAGTTAAAATAAATCTTTTACCAAACACATAGTTGATGCTTTAATGCAAACTTATGAAGAAAAACTTTAATTAGAAGTTTCTATCCCTAGAAAACTTTATGATGAGTGGGAACCTACTATTAAAATTAAGATTAAAGATCATGAATTCTTTGCTTTGTGTGATTTGGGTGCAAGTGTTTCCACAATTCCAAAAGCTTTGTGTGATATGTTAGGTTTCCATGAACTTGATGATTGTTCTTTAAATTTGCATCTTGCGGATTCTACCATTAATAAACCTATGGGAAGGATTAATGATGTTCTTATTGTTGCAAATAGGAATTATGTGCCCGTAGATTTCATCGTTCTTGGTATAGATTGCAATCCTACATGTCCTATTATTCTTGGTAGACCTTTCCTTAGAATGATTGGTGCAATTATTGATATGATGGAAGGAAATATTAGATTCCAATTTCCGTTAAGGAAAGGCATGGAACACTTTCCTAGAGAGAAAATCAAATTACCATATGAATCTCTTATGAGAGCTACTTATGGATTGCCTACCAAAGATGGCAATACCTAGATCTATTCTTGTATCGTCCCTAGCTAGGGGCGTTAAACGATAACGCTTGTTGGGAGGCAACCCAATTTTATTTTATTTGCTTTTGCTTCTATTTAGGAATAAATATTGCATCTATCTTCTGTTTAGATGTGGTTTTGTGTTTTAATTAGTGTTTGTGCCAAGTAGAACCTTTGGGAAGACTTGTGTGAAGTTTATGCGATCAAGCTGTAAAAAATAGAAACTTTAGTGCTCACGAGATTAGCTAACATTATTTTACTGGAGAGTGCTTTTTTAGTTGATTATTTTTGTAGATGATTAATAGAAAAATTCCTCACGTCCATCAATTTATCTCAATTTTTTGAGAGTTACAGAAGTATTCAAAAGTACAGATTGCTACAGACTGTTCTGTTTTTGACAGATTCTGCTTTTCGTGTGTTGTTTGCTTATTTTGATGAATCTATGAGTAGTATCGGGGGGTATGAATCATAGGGAAGTTGGAATACAGTAGGCTTAACACCAATATAAACAAAGAATGAGTTCATTACAGTACCTTTGAGTGGTGGTTTGTTTTCTTATACTAAAGAAACTCACGAGATTTTTGGCTAAGTTTTGTGCTGTGAAGTTTTCAAGTTTTGGGTAAGGATTTGATAGACTATGGAACAAAGAGTGGCAAGAGCCTAAGATTGGGGATTCCCAAGGAACACCAAGGTAAAATTCAAGGACAACCATAAGCCTAAGCTTGGGGATGCCCCGGGAAGGCATCCCCTCTTTCGTCTTCATCTATCGGTAACTTTACTTGAGACTATATTTTTATTCACCACATAATATGTGTTTTGCTTGGAGTGTCATGTATGATTTGAGTCTTTGCTTTTTAGTTTACCACAATCATCCTTGATGTACACACCTTTTGAGAGAGATACAAATGAATCGGAATTTATTAGAATACTCTATGTGCTTCACTTATATCTTTTGAGCTAGATAGTTTTGCTCTAGTGCTTCACTTATATCTTTTAGAGCACGGTGGTGGTTTTATTTTGTAGAAATTATTGATCTCTCATGATTCACTTATATCTTTTTGAGAGTCTCTTAGAACAGCATGGTAATGTGCTTTGGTTATAAAACTAGTCCTAATATGATAGGCATCCAAGATGGGTATAGTAAAAACTTTCATATAAAGTGCATTGAATATTATGAGAAGTTTGATACTTGATGATTGTTTTGAGATATGAGGATGGTGATATTAGAGCCATGCTATTAGAGTAATTGTGAATTTGAGAAATACTTGTGTTGAGGTTTGCAAGTCCCGTAGCATGCATGTATGGTAACCGTTGTGTGACAAATTTGAAGCATGAGGTATTTCATTTAATGTCATCCTTTGTGTGGAGGTCGGGATCGCGCGATGGTTAACTCCTACCAACCCTTCCCCTAGGAGCATGCGTGTAGTACTTTTTTGATGACTTGTAGATTTTTGCAATAAGTATGTGAGTTCTTTATTACTAATGTTGAGTCCATGGATTATACGCACTATCACCCTCCCACCATTGCTAGCCTCTCTTGTACCGTGCAACTCTCGCCGGTACCATACACCCACCTTATACCTTCCTCAAAATAGCCACCATACCTACCAATCATGGCATTTCCATAGCCATTCCGAGATATATTGTCGTGCAACTTTCGATCGTTCCGTTCATATGACACGCTTCATCATTGTCATGTTGCCATGCATGATCATGTAGTTGACATCGTATTCATGGCTAGCCCACTATGCATAATTTTCCATACATGTCACTCTTGATTCATTGCACATCCCAGTACACCGCCGGAGGCATTCATATAGAGTCATACTTTGTTCTAGTATCGAGTTGTAATATCGAGTTGTAAATCAATATTAGAGCATTTTCCCAAAAAAAGAAAAAAAAGGGGGAGGCCAAAAAAAAGGCCCAAAAAAGGAAGAAAGAAAAAAAGAAAAAAAAGAAAAAAAAAAGGAAAGAAAAAGGGACAATGGTACTATATTTTTCCACACTTGTGCTTCAAAGTAGCACCATGATCTTCATGATAGAGAGTCTCTTGTTTTGTCACATTCATATACTAGTGGGAATTTTCATTATAGAACTTGGCTTGTATATTCCAACGATGGGCTTCCTCAAATGCCCTAGGTCTTCGTGAGCAAGCAAGTTGGATGCACACCCACTTAGTTTCTTTTGTTGAGCTTTCATACATTTATAGTTCAAATGCATCCGTTGCATGGCAATCCCTACTCACTCACATTGATATCTATTGATGGGCATCTCCTTAGCCCATTGATACGCCTAGTTGATGTGAGACCATCTTCCTCTTTTGTCTTCACCACAACCATCACTCTATTCCACCTATAGTGTTATGTCCATGGCTCACGCTCATGTATTGTGTGAAAGTTGAAAAAGTTTGAAATTTTTTAAGTATGAAACAATTGCTTGGCTGAAACCGGGGTTGTGCATGATTTGAGTATTTTGTGTGACGAAGATGGAGCATAACCAAACTATATGATTTTCTAGGGATGAACTTTCTTTGGCCATGTTATTTTGAGAAGACAAGATTGCTTTGTTAGTATGCTTGAAGTATTATTATTCTTATGTCAATATAGACTTTTGCCTTCAATCTGTCGGATCTGATCATTCATGCGACAATAAAGAATTATGTTGGTTAGCATTCCACATCAAAAATTCTGTTTTTATCATTTAACTACTCGAGGACGAGCAAGAATTAAGCTTCGGGATGCTTGATATGTCTCCAACGTATCTATAATTTTTTATTGTTCCATGCTATTATATATTCTGTTTTGGATGTTTAATGGGCTTTATTATACACTTGTATATTATTTTTGGGACTAACCTACTAACCCAAGGCCTAGAGCAATTGATGTTTTTTTGCCCATTTCAGTGTTTCGCAGAAAAGGAATATCAAACAGAGTCAAAACGGAACAAAACCTTTGGGAGAGTTATTTTTGGAAGAATATCAACACGAAAGACTTGGAGTACACGCCAGGAAGCGAAGGAGGTAGCCATGAGGGCAGGGGCGCGCCCAAGGGGGTAAGCCCGCCCCCACCCTGGTGGGCCACCTGTTGACCCCCCAGCGTGTCTCTTCAGCCTATATATACTCCCATACCCTGAAAACATCGAGGAGAGTAACGAAACACTAATTCCACCGCCGCAACCTTCTGTACAAGTGAGATCCCATCTTGGGGCCTGTTCCGGAGCTCCGCCGGAGGGGGCATTGATCACAGAGGGCTTCTACGCCAATGCCATAGCCTCTCTGATGAGTTGTGAGTAGTTTACCACAGACCTTCGGGTCCATTGTTATTAGCTAGATGGCTTATTCTCTCTCTTTGGATCTCAATACAAAGTTCTCCTTGATCTTCGAGGAGATCTATTCGATGTAATCTTTTTGCGGTGTGTTTGTCGAGATCTGAAGAATTGTGGGTTTATGTTCAAGATTATCTTTGAACAATATTGGATTATTTTCTGAAATCTTTTATGTATGATTATAATATCCTTGCAAGTCTCTTTGAATTATTGGTTTGGTTTGGCCTACTAGATCTATAGTTATTGCAATTGGAGAACTGCTTGGCTTTGGGTTCAATCTTGTGGTGTCATTTCCCAGTGACAGCAGGGTTAGCAAGGCACGTATAGTATTGTTGCCATCGAGGATAAAAAGATGGGGTTTATATCATAATGCTTGAGTTTATCCCTCTACATCATGTCATCTTGCTTAAGGCGTTACTATGTTCTTACGAACTTAATACTCTAGATGCATGCTGGATAGCGGTCGATGTGTGGAGTCATAGTAGTAGATGCAGAATCGTTTCGATGCCTATATACAATGATCATGCCTAGATTCTCATAAATATGCGCTTTTCTATCAACTGCTCGAAAGTAATTTGTTCACCCACTGTAAAATTCTGCTATCATGAGAGAAGCCACTAGTGAAACCTATAGCACCCGGGTCTATCTTTATCATATTAGTTTCCCGTCAACTTGCCAATTTCTGTCGTAGTTGTTTATTTGCTTTATTTACTTTTTCTCTATACCAAAAATACCAAAAATATTATCTTATCATACCTATCAGATCTCACTCTCGTAAGTGACCGAGAAGGGATTGACAACCCCTTTTATCGCATTGGCTGCGAGGTACTTATTTGTTTGTGCAGGTGCGAGGGACTCGCGCGTGGCCTCCTACTGGATTGATACCTTGGTTCTAAAAAACTGAGGGAAATACTTACGCTACTGTGTTGCATCACCCTTTCCTCTTCGAGGGAATACAAAGCAAGCTCAAGAAGTAGCAATAACTCATACCCGCATCTCGATGGTTCATCCAGCAAACCCCAAAATGGAATTTTGCAGATATTATAAAATGTCTCTAGAAGCAAGGGGAATGAGCTATCATATAATTTAAATGAGACTCTAGATTCTCAAGAATGAAATTTAAATTCCTTGGTAAAAGTTTCAGTGAGGATAAGGTGTTGGTCACACATATCTACGATGTAGGGACCAAGCTCGGCATTGTGAACATATTGCTCAAATTCTTCCTTAATGGTTGTGCTCACCATAAACTCATTACACGGCCATAAGCATGATTTGGTGGCGGCATCTCGTATAGATTTTTCACTTGGTTCAACATAAGACCGATGAGCGGAGCCGCTTCTAGAAGATGCCTCCAAAGATCTCCTCCTCGAAGATCTCCTCCGAAACAAATACATTTATTCATGTACGATTTTTAAAATTTTGGTCCACAAGAATTTTCAACAAAACTTCATAAGATTGGAAGCAACTACTCATAGGGATGCATAGAGGCCACAACAAGCATTCAAACTAATTAAAACTCTAAGAATTCAACATGCAAGCTCATCTACAGTAGCACCGAGTGTAGCTAATTACTCTAAATATAAACCACTAAAGCAAAAACTAATTCGACAAATGGAGGAGGCACATACCAAGCAACAATTGCTCGAAACAGTTTCGGAACTGGAGCTTCGAGCAAAGAGATCGAAATCCACGGGTTTGAGAGCAAGAACACGAGAGAGAGAGAGAGAGAGAGAGAGAGAGAGAGAGAGAGAGAGAGAGAGAGAGAGAGAGAGAGAGAGAGAGAGAGAGAGAGAGAGAGAGAAAGAGCTAAGGTGATTTTTTCTAGAGGTGGGAGATGATGTGGGCTAAAGAGATAAGTGAGGGGCCCATGTGGGGACCACAACCCACTAGGGCGCGCCTAGGGGTCCTGGCGCGCCCAGGTGGGTTGTGCCCACCTGGTGCACCTCCCTCCGATGTTATTTGCACCAAAAATTCTTAATTAATCAGAAAAAGAAAAACGTATCAAAATTTCATAGCATTCTGGACACTTTTATTTTTGGGTCATTTTTATTGCACGGAGAACTTAGAAAACCGACAAGGCATGGCATTTTATTTTATTTAACTAATAAAAACATAAAACAAAAGGAAGGGATGGAAAGTAGTGGCTACTAAATTCATCAACTTCATACCTCTCAAAAATGATCCATTAATAAGGTTGATCAAGTCTTATAAACAACCACTTCGATTATCATGAAACCTAAGAACTTTCGTAAATCACTAGGTTACCTCAACGGGGATATGAATGTCCTCAACAATAAGCATTTCATATTTATTTTTAACAGTGGGTAGAGGTAGTTGAAAACTCTCAATAGTGATTGTCAGAGATTTTTCAATAACATTAGTACCATTCATTTGGAATTGCTTCTTCGGAAAGTGCACCATATGCTCATTACCATTTATATAAAAAGTGACCTTGCTTTTATTGCAATCAATAACAACCCCTGCAGTATTCAAGAAAGGTCTACCAAGGATAATCGACATATTGTCATCCTCGGGCATCTCAAGTATAACAAAGTCAGTCAAAATAGTAACATTAGCAACAACAACGGGCACATCCTTGCAAATACCGATAGGTATGGTAGTTGATTTATCCGCCATTTGCAAAGATATTTCAGTAGGTGTGAGTTTATTAAAATCAAGTCTTTTATATAAAGAGAAAGGTATAACACTAACACTTGCTCCCAAATCACATAAAGCAGTTTTCACATAATTTCTTTTGGTGGAGCAAGGTATAGTTGGTATTCCCGTATCTCCAAGTTTTTTAGGTACTCCCATCTTTATAAGTATAATTAGCAAGCATGGTGGAGATTTCAGCGTCTGGTATTTTTCTCTTATTGGTGATGATGTCTTTCATGTACTTTGCATAAGGAGACATTTTCAAGATATCAGTCAAGCGAGTACGAAAAAAGACTGGCCTCGGCATTTCAGCAAAGCGTTCAAATTCTTTATCATCTATCTTTTTAGTTGGCTAAGGTGGGAAGGGCATAGGTTTTTGAACCCACTCTTCTCTTTCTTTACCGTTTTTTCTAGCTACAAAGTCTCTTTTATCATATCTTTTAGTCTTAGGTTGTGGGTTATCAAGATCAACTGCTGGTTCTATCTCAATATCATTATTTGGTTCCTTTTCATGGTTTGGTCGAGTATCTTCATGAACCTCATCATTATCTTTTTCATTATCAGAAGGTGAGTGTTCACAACCAGACTGAGTTTCAGCATCACAGATAGAAACTTCATTATCAGGAGGTTTACCTACTTCAGGTTCACTAGAGGCATGCGAAGTCCTAACATTTTTCTTCTTCTTTTTCTTTTTAGAAGGACTACGTGCATTAGTGTGTACTCTTTGAGAGTCTTGTTCAATTCTTTTTGGATGTCCCTCGGGATATAGTGGTTCCTGAGTCATTTTACCTCCTCTAGTTGCTACTCTAACAGTAAAGTCACTTATATTATTATTCATTTCATCAAGCAACTCTCTTTGAGATTTAGCAACTTGTTCTATCTGAGTTTGAACCATAGAAGCATGCTTCCCTACACCTCTAACATCATCTGACAACATAAATAACAAGTCACTCAAGCGAGCAATCATATCAGAATTGTATTTCAATTGTTTCATAACATTTGCATTTAAGTGATCTTGCTTTCTAATGTAATTTTCAAACTCATAAAGGCATTGGCTAGGGTGCATATTGTGAGGATTATCACTATCATTGATTCATTAGAGCATTTACCTCTACCACCTTAGGAAGTGGTGGTGTATCAAGTCCATGTATTTCTTCAATAGGAGGTATATTTTTGACATCCTCAGTTTTAATACCTTTTTCCTTCATAGATTTCTTTGCCTCTTGCATATCTTCAGGACTGAGATATAAGATACCCCTCTTCTTCGGAGTGGGTTTAGGCACTGGTTCGGGAAGAGTCCAATCATCACAAATTTTCAATATGTTGTTTAATAATTCTTCATCTTGTCCAATAGTCCGTTCCCTGAAAACACAACCAGCACAACTATCTAGGAAATCCTTAGAAGCATCTGTTAGTCCATTATAGAAGATATCAAGTATTTCATTTTTTCTTAAGAGGATCATCAGGAAAAGCATTATGCAATTAGAGAAGCCTCCCCCAAGCTTGTGGGAGACTCTCTTCTTCAGTTTGCACAAAGTTAAACAATTCCTGTAAGGCAGCTTGTTTCTCATGAGAAGGAAAATATTTTTCAGAGAAGTAATAAATCATATCCTGGGGACTATGCACACAACCAGGAGTAAGAGTATTGTACCAAGATTTAGCATCACTCTTTAATGAGAACGGAAATAACTTGAGAATATAATAGTAGCGAATTTTCTCATCATGAGCAAATAGGGTGGCTATATCATTCAGCTTAGTAAGATGTGCCACTACGGTTTCAGTTTCATAGCCATGGAAAGGATTGAATTCTACCAAAGTAATTAACTTTGGGTCGACCTAGAATTCATAATCCTTATCATCAACAGAGGTAGGTGAAGTAGCAAACTTAGGATCACATTTCATTCTAGCACTCAAAATTTCTCTTTATACTTGCATAATAATTTCTCTAGATCATCTCTATCATTGCAAGCGAGAATATCTCTAGTTGTCTCCTCATTCATAATGTAACCTTACGGTACCTTAGGCAGTTCATATCTAGGAGGACTAGTTCTAATAAGTGTTTCAAGATTTTTATTTTCAAGCTCATCATCAGTTTCAACAATATCATGATGTCTTACTCTAGCCATTTGTTCATCGAGAAATTAACCTAGTGGCACGTTATCATCAAGCAAGGTACTAGCATCATCATAATCATCATTCATAGCAGAAGTAGCATCATCAATAACTTGTGACATATCAGGATTGATAGCATGTGGTGGTGTTGCAAGTTTACTTATAACAGAAGGTGAATCTAAAGCAGAGCTAGATGGCAGTTCCCTACCTTCCCTCGTCTTAGAGGGAAAAATCTTAGTCTTAGCATCCTTCAGATTCTTCATAGTGATAAATTGATAATAATCCCAAGTGACTCAACAAATATAGCTATGCTCCCCGGCAACGGCACCAGAAAAAGGTCTTGATAACCCACAAGTATAGGGGATCGCAATAGTTTTCGAGGGTAGAGTATTTAACCAAAATTTATAGATCTGACACAAGGGGAGCCAAAGAATATTTTTAAGTATTAGCAGCTGAGTTGTCGATTCAACCACACTTGGAGATTAATTATCAGCAGCAAAGCGATCAGTAGCAAAGTAATATGATAGTTTTGATAGTAGTGGCAGCAGCAATGGTGATGGTTGACAAACACATGTACCTAGGGTAGGGTACTAGGCCTGACCTAGATGCCCTACCCAAGGACACCACCCTAGAGTTGAAGACATTTGAAGTCTAAGAGAAGATGCCGAATGAAACCACCACGAAGAACAATCCACTCGACGACATGTGGGACTCGGATACTCAAAATCCACTCGACCACAGCAACATCACTCGACCGTATGAAGAAACACTCGGAGTACAAAAGATCTAAAGTCACCCCGGGATAACTACGATCATGCATTTACTCCATAGTCTTAAAGATCATTAATAGCTTGCGTTACCAGTAATGTCCCTGTCTTAACTCTCATTAACCCTTGTGTAACCGAGGGTCGGAGGGGTCCTGGCGCACTCTATATGAGCCACCCCCTCCTCTGGCATAGGGGTTCGGACCCCTTGTAACTCACATGCATATTCTAGTCGACAAGCCTCCGGGCACCGAGACATAGGGCTGTTACCTCCTCCGAGAGGGGCCTGAACTCGTAAACTCTTGTGTACAACCTCGCCGTAGCTAGGGCCTTGCCTCCTCTTACGTACCCCCTATTCTTATTGTCATACTTACTCCCACGATAGTTGGCGCCCACCATGGGGCCGACGTCTTAGCGACTTCCGGTGAGGTTGCAATTTTTTCGATCTCCATGAACATGGTTTCCGGTGGCGGTTTAGCTTTGGGCCACCAGATCCGTCTTAGTGTGCTCGTCTTCATCGTCGACGACTCTTCTTGGATCCAAGAAGCTCCCCTCGATGTCGAGGCCCTACCCGTCTGTGGGGCGGTTCATTTCCACGCGAGTGCATGCAGTGTCCTTCTGCGGTAGCTGTCGACCCAGTAACCATCGGTTCTTGCGTTGACCGCTCTCTTCGTTGCACGTCACCACAAGCGATCTGGCCGTCGCGGCTCTAGTGATGGGTGAAGCATGTGGTGGCCCGCCAGTCGGCCACCCCTTAAGTTGCGGCTATTGAGCCCGACGAGTCTCTCTATGGGCCATTCAACTGGTTCTGTGGACACTCTTTTCACGTGCGGTACCTGTTACCCCGCGGCTGAAGTTCTCATGGTTGACTCGCCATGCAGTCCCGCATGGTTTCCATCTCGGTGGCGGCAGCGATGACGGCGGCAGCCCGTCGCGTGATCACGATGAATATCATCCCCAAGCCCTCACGGTGGAGCAGAGGGAAGAGCTACATCGTCGCAACGAGGAGGCGCTCCATACCCCCATCATTGGGGAGACTTCCGAGGCTCGGGCCTTGGAAGCTACGCACCTAGCGACCTTGGCCGAGCGCACGCGACTAGAGAATCTCCAATACTCACTCGACCAATGCGCCCGTCAGCAGATCCTTGAGTCCAGTCGACGGCCATGATGGTTGTTTCCACCTGAAACTCAGGTATATTGCACTCGAGTTAAAATCTTGCAGCAGCAGCTTGAATAGCAGAGTCAATTCAGCCGTCTCGTTCAGAAGCTGGCAGAGGCTTGTTGCAAATCAGAGCGCTGCTCCGAGCGGCAGGAGAACAAAAGTCGATTGTTTCTCAGTCACGCAATAGGATCCATAGCAGATATGTGGTTGCGGACACAGTTCAGACGGCGCATAGCCCAAGATCACCTCCGCGACATGAAGATCATGGTTCCCGTCAAGATCAGTTTCTGGGTCGAGGTCACTGGCAGTATGATCACCAATTTCCCCGTGATGATCATTGTCGAGTGCCTACGCCCCCTCCGAGGGGCGGATTATACGCGCCCCGGCGGTATGATGACAGGCGTCCATATGGTGATCAGCATAGAGCCCCGATTGACCCAAGAGAACCTGGATTCGATGCAAGGTCAATTTTGGTCGAGGGTTCGGTTGACAGAGGCAGAGTGCACAGAGACGGACAAGATAGAGAACGTCCAATTGGCGGCAGGGCATTTGTTTCTGGGCCCGAGTGTTTCAGTAGAGCCATCCGAGCCATTGGAATCCCTCCCAACTTCAGGTTGGCAACGGGGGTGAGTAAGTTCACTGGTGAATCAAAACCCGACATGTGGTTGGAAGATTATCGAGTGGCCGTGTAGATTGGAGGAGGCAACGATGATGTAGCCATGAAACACCTTCCCCTGATGCTTGAGGGCTCGACCAGATCCTGGTTGAATCAGTTGGCCCCTCGAAGTATTTTTTGTTGGGATGACGTGGCCCGGGTGTTCATCAAGACATTTGAGGGCACTTCCAAGCGACCAACCGGGCTAACTGAGCTGCAACATTGTGTTCAGAAACCGAATGAGACTCTGAGAGATTTCATCCAGAGATGGACTACGCTTCATCATATAGTAGAAAATGTGTCGGAGCACCAAGTAGTTTGCCCTTTCAAAGAAGGTGTACAATATAGAGGGCTTAATCTGAAGTTTGGTAATACAGGAGATATGTCTCTAGGCCGAATGATGGAGATTGCCACTCGGTATGGCAATGGAGAAGAAGTATATCGACTCCGCAGTGGCAGGGGTAAACAGTCGGACAAGGTTAGGACACTGGAGGTGGAAATTTCGGTCAGAAACAGAAACGTAAAGCGGAAATTGCAGGTCCGCTGAGGCCACGGTTCTGAATCAAGAAAAGTTCAAAGGAAATCCTAAGGGTCTGTGGGTGCCCAAAAAGGTGAAAGATCCATCCGGCAATGATGTTCTAGATTCACCGTGTCACATACACACGAAGAAGGATGAGGAGAGTAATTTGATTCGGCTCAAGCATACCACTCGACAGTGCCGACTCCTGATTCAGCAGTTCCGAGAGGCTCAGCCCCCAGAGAAGGACTCTGATAAGGAAGAAGAGAAAGAAGAGGATGATGGCTACCCTAATGTGAATGCTACTTTGGTGATTTTTGCTGACTTAGAAAGCAAAAGTCGACTAAAAGTCATTATCAGAGAAGTGAACATGGTTGCTCCGGCAACTACGACATATTTGAAGTGGTCGAAAACTCACATTACATTCGACCAGTCCGACCACCCAATGCACGTTGCTACCCCTGGGTGGCAAGCGTCGGTGGCCGACCCAGTCGTTGGGGGCATGTGACTGACCAAGGTTCTCACAGATGGTGGGAGTGGATTGAACATTCTATATGCTGAGACCCTCCGAGGGATGGGAATTCCGATGTCTAAACTCAATGAGACCAACATGTGATTCCATGGAGTCATCCCCGGAAAGAAAGCATATTCACTCAGTCAGATCACTCTTGATGTGGTTTTCGGTGATTCAAAGAATTACCGCAAGGAAAAGTAAACATTTGAGGTGGTGGATTTTCACAGTGCCTACCATGCTATTCTGGGCAGGACCGCATATGCCCGTTTGATGGATTGACCATGTTACGTATACCTCAAGTTGAAGATACCTGGCCCCAGAGGAGTGATCATGGTCACAGGAAATCGGCAAAGAGCGGAAGAGTGCCTCCAGAAGGGCTCAAAGATCGTCGACGAACAGATGGCGGTAGTAGAAATGGAAGAATATCAGAAGATGCAGATCCGAGCGATTTGTTGCGAGCCAAGAAGCCTGCTTCAGAGTCCGTGTTTTAGTCGCCCGGAGATACAAAGCCTATACATATTCACCCGACTGATCCCATTGCTGCTCCGACTCACATCTCAACAACACTCGACAGCAAATAGGAAGAAGCGCTCATCCAGTTCCTCCGTGAGAACTGGGACATCTTCGCATGGAAACCATCTGACATGCCGGGTGTACCCAGGGAACTGGATGAGCACCGTTTGCGAGTCGACCCAAAAGTAAAACTCGTCAAGGAACATCTCTGTCGGTCCACCGTAGAGAATAGGAAGGAAATTGGCGAAGAGGTAGATCGGCTTCTGGCAGCTGAGTTCATCCGCGAGATATACCACTCCGAGTGGCGGTCCCCAAGAAAGATGATTCACTCTATATGTGTATCGATTTCAAGCACATCAATTGGACCTTCCCAAAATATCACTTCCCTCTCCCCCACATCGACCAGATTGTTGACTCAACTATGGGATGTGAGCGTTTGTCCTTTTTGGACGCATATTCCGGGTACCATTAGATCCGACTGTATGGACCCGATGAGATAAAAATGGCCTTAATCACTCCATTCGGGTGCTTTTGTTATGTTACCATGCCCTTCGGCCTCAAGAATGCTAGTGGCACATTCATGCGCATGATTCAGAAGTGCCTGCTCACTCAAATCGGTGGAAACGTGGAGGCATACATGGACGATATCATGGTCAAGTCACGTAATGGTTCTGACCTGCTGACTGGCCTCGCTAAAACATTTGCCAACTTAAGAAGATATGATATCAAGCTCAATCCGTCGAAGTGCACATTCGGAGTCCCGGGAGGAAAATTACTTGGTTTTCTTGTTTCCAAACGAGGGATCGATGCAAACCCCGAAAAGATTGGAGCCATTCTCCGAATGAAACGCCGTGTGCGTGTGCATGATGTTCAGAAGCTTACTGGTTGCTTGGCTGCATTGAGTCGATTCATCTCTCGTCTCGGTGAAAAGGTATAGCCTCTTAACCGGCTGATGAAGAAATCTGACACATTCGAGTGGACTCCTCAAGCCGAAGCAGCGTTTGCAGAGCTCAAATCCCTGCTTTCCACCCAGCCGATGCTTGCTGCCCTAGTCAGTAAAGAACCTCTATTGTTATATGTCGCAGCCACTGGACAAGTTGTCAGCACAGTGCTTACACTCGAGTGGGAAGAACAAGGCAAAGCTTATAAAGTTCAACGCCTAGTGTACTATATTTCTGAAGTCTTGACTCCGTCCAAGCAAAGGTATCTGCATTACTAGAAGCTTGTCTATGGGATCTATTTGACCACGAAGAAAGTGGCACACTACTTCGTAGACCACTCGGTTTCAGTCGTCAGCAATGCTCCATTACCGGAAATTCCGAACAATCGAGATGCCACCGATCGGGTGGCCAAATGGGCGATTCAACTCCTTCCTTTAGATATCAAGTTCGAGGCAAAGAAAGCAATCAAGTCCCAGGCAGTAGCAGATTTGTTTGCCGAGTGGATTGAACATCAGCAACCGACTCAGGTTCACCTGAAACATTGGACTATGTTCTTTGATGGGTCCAAGATGTTGAACAGTTTTGGTACTGGAGTAGTCCTGGTATCCCCATGAGGCGACAAGCTCAGTTATGTCCTCCAGGTTCACTTTGACTCCTCAAACAATGAGTGTGAGTATGAGGACTTTTTTATGGGTTGCGTATGGACATCTCACTCGGCGTCTGTCGCTTGATGGTCTACGGCGACTCAGATTTGGTGGTTAATCGGGTAATGAAGGAGTGGGACGTCATGAGCCCTGCCATAACTGGTTACTGCAATGTAGTAAGAAAGTTAGTGAAGAAGTCTATTTCCAGTAATGTGTTCTTGGAGCATCTCCATACCCCATCAGTCCAAGAAGATCCCTTTACAAAGGAGCCCCCGTAACCGATAAGTTCAACCAATCCGACCGAGATTGAAGTTCCAGCAGTAGTCGACTTGATCATGGAGGTTTCAGTGATCACTCCCGACTGGACGGTGCCATATATTGCATACCTGCTCAGGCAGGAACTCCCATAGGATGAAGATGAGGCCCGCTAGATCGTCCACAGGTCCAAAGCATTCACTATGATAAGTGGACAGCTTTACAAAGAAAGTGTTACCGGAGTTTCTCAGTGTTGCATCTCTCTCCAGAAGTAGGTCGACTGATCTAAAATTAAATTCACTCAGGGACCTGTGGTCACCACGCGTCCTCTCGGACCATCGTGGCCAAAGCATACCAAGCAGGATTTTACCGGCCGCGTGCAAATGAGATGGCTAAAGATATAGTCGACAAGTGCGAAGGATGCCAGTTTTACTCAAACATGTCTCACAAGCCTGCATCCGCCTTGAAGATTATTCCACTCGTCTGGCCATTTGCGGTTTGGGTTTAGACATGGTTGGACCTTTCAAGACCGGCAGAACCGGATTCATTCACTTGCTCGTAGCAGTCGACAAGTTCACCAAGTGGATCGAGGCAAAGCCTATCAAGAATCTTGACTCAAGCACCGCCATCAGTTTCGTCGAAGAACTAGTATTCCGATACGGAGTCCCTCACAGCATTATCATAGACAATGGCTCCAACTTCGATTCAGATGAGTTCAGAGCATTCTGCGCCTCTCAAGCCACTCAGGTCGATTACGTATCCGTTGCACACCCATAGTCGAATGAACAGGCAGAAAGAGCAAATGGCTTGATCCTGCAAGGGCTAAAACCCCAATTGATGTGTGACCTCAAGCATGCAGCTGGAGCTTGGGTGACTGAGTTGCCATCTGTTTTGTGGGGACTAAGGAAACTCCCAATCGGTTGACTGATTGGACCACTTTCTTCATGGTATATTGAGCTGAAGTTGTGCTTCCGAGTGATTTGTTGCACAATGCCCCTCGAGTGGAACTCTTCTCAGAAGTTGAAACAGAACAAGCACGACAGGACGCCGTTGATCTCCTAGAAGAGGAACAGGAGATGGCTCTGATCCGGTCGACCATATATCAACAAGACCTGCGTCGATTCCATGACCGGAATATCATAGGTCGAGCATTCCAAGGAGACCTTGTGCTCCGAGTACACTAGAAATGGCCTCACAAGCTCGCCCCGACTTGGGAAGGGCCCTTCATCATCACCAAGGTGCTCCACAATGAAGCGTACCACCTTTACAATGTAACCAAGAAAGAAGACGAGCCACGCTCGTGGAATGCAGATCTGCTCCGCCGTTTTTATACCTAAACACTCCGATCGACGAGTTTCAATAAACATCTTTCAGATTGCTTATCAAAAGACATGATTTTTTGCAGTATTGTTAATGGTCGTTTTCACATAAGCACGGATGTTAACATCCCCCAATGGGTGACTTAACCGCGAATCTGATTCGCCTAAGTTACAAAAACACTCCGAGTGAAGAGCAACCCTCTCACTTGGGGGCTTAGATGTGATCCCGTACTCACCTCAGATTCAAAAACACTCCAAGTGAAGAGAAACCCTCTCACTAGGGGGCTTAGCTGCGATCCCGAACTCGCCTAAGTTTCACAAACCCTCAGAGTGAAGAGAAACCCTCTCACTCGAGGGCTTAGCTTCGATCCCGTACTCGCCTAAGTTTCAAAAACACTCAGAGTGAAGAGCAACCCTCTCGCTCAGGGGCTTAGCTACGATCCCGTACTCGCCTAAGT
>LR738711.1:273482323-273560611 GCA_902687465.1 Secale cereale | reverse complement strand
GGGCTTAGTGCGATCCCATACTCGCCTAAGTTTCAAAAACACCCCATGTGAAGAGCAACCCTCTCACTTGGGGGATTAGTTGCGATCCCGTACACGCCTATGTTTCAAAAACACTCCAAGTGAAGAGCAACCCTCTCACTTGGGGGCTTAGCTGCGATCCCGTACTCGCCTAAGTCTCAAGAACCCTCCGAGTGAAGAGCAATCCTCTCACTCGGGGACTTAGTTGTGACCTCGTACTCGCCTAAGTTTCAAAAACACTCCGAGTGAAGAGCAACCCTCTCACTCAGAAGTTTGTCCACACACTTTGAGCTACGCCACAAGTACAACATTCGGTTGTACTCTGAGCTGCGCCCCAAGTACAACGTATGGTTGCACTCTGAGCTACGCCACAAGTACAACGTATGGTTGTACTCTAAGTTGCGCCACAAGTACAATGTATGGTTGCACTCTGAGCTACGCCACAAGTACAACGTACGGTTGTATTCTAAGTTGTGCCACAAATACAATGTTTGCTCTGAGCGGAAAGCAATCCTTTCACTCGGAGATTCAGCTGTGATCTTAAGATTTGCCTAAGTCAAAAATGAAATCTCTGAAGGCAATACAAACAAAGCAACTGCATCCAAATAAAGCAACCAAGTTCGGATAAATCCATGAAGGTTCAGAACCACCAGCAGAAGTACTCGGACATCAAGCCCAAAAGAGTTTATCAATTACATAATCACTCGGCATTCCGGGGAAAATAAAGTCAAGTTAGAAAGTTTTTCACTCGGTAGAGGAGGACTTGCTGGCTCGACGAAACTGTCCAAGTTGATACCATCTGCAATACGAGTAGCTGCGTACATGAAGGTCTCCATGAAGGATTGGAATTAAAGCTTATTGGTGTTGGCAACCTTAAGAGCCGCCAACTTCTCTTCTTTGACTTCCTTGCAGTGAACGCGGACGAGTGACAAAGCTATGTCTGCATCACAGCGTGAAGCTGACGTCTTCCATGCCTGCACTCAGTCCGGGATGTTGTTGAATCAAGTCATCAGTAACTCGAGGTCGTTCAGAAGCACATCCCCCGGCCATAACTCATTGTCGATCCGGGACAGTGCAACCTTCAGTCGGGCGATGTAATCCAAGACACTGGCAAGGCGAGATTCTAGTCACAGCACATTCATGGCAGCTTCGTCCTTGACGGGAGAGTTGATAGGGTCCAGACCTGTCTCAATCCGCCTAGTCTCTTCCTCAAAGTTCTGACAGAACTCTGCATGCACAAAAAGGTGTTGAAGCAATAGTGACATAATGGAAAAATTCTCTACAGACAGTCGGATAAATAAAAATACCTTCAAGCATAAGGAACATCTTCTTGGCAAGACCTCCCAGATAAATTTGGAGTTGACCTCTCTTCCGAGTGAGAGCGTCAACTTTGTCTGCCAGGGCCACCGTATGCTCCTTCAGCTGCATGTTTTCCTTCTTCGATTCATCAACAATAGTTTTCGACTTGGCGTTCTCTTCTTCCAACTTTCCGATCGAAGCCAGCTTCTGATTGGCAAGTTCAGTCTTCTCCCGTGCCGTCTTCCATGCCGCTGCAAGGTCGAGATCCTTCTGCTCCAGAGCCTGCTTCATTTTGTCTAAAGAAATAGCATTCTTCAGACGAGCTTGGAGTTGACGGTTTTCAGTATGCACATCTTTCCGAGTGGAGTCACTCGGTTTAAAGGTTGGAATGGAAAGATGGCAAGGCGAACAGTCGACAAATTGTTACCTCCCAGGACAGCTGCTTCATTTTGAGCTCTCTTCAAGTTTTCCTTAGCCAACTCCAGATCAAGATTGAGCTGAATCTATTTTTTCTCCAAATCAGCAAACTTGGATCCAAGCTCACAATATTTCTGCAATCAACAAATAAGACACTTCAGTCGACATAAACCACGATCAGTCACTTCCGACTGATAAGTTGCAAGGCCAGATTATTATAGCAAAAGGAGTTCTAAGACTACCGCCGAATCACACATTCAACGGTAGAGTCTCGGGGACTACACCCAGTGGGTGCACTTGGCGTGCCCCCACTGGTTCGATTTCCCACTCGGCATGGTCTGCCCAGCTCGAGTGGAAGGAGTAGAAAAGGTGTTCTAAGACCACCGCCGACCGCCCGCAATCGACGGCGGTGTCGGGGACTACACCTAGTGGGTGCACTATGCGTGCCCCAACTGATTCGATTCTATGCTCAGGAAAGCCTGCTGGCGCGACCGAACACCTACAAACAGAAGCAAGTATAAGACTCTTTCCGACTGCCAACATTCAACGGCGGTCTCGGGGACTACACCTAGTGGGTGCACTCAGTGTGCCCCACTGATTTTGACTTTCCACTCGACTCAGCCCGCCCGATCTGAGTGGATACAACGCCCACTCGACGCAATTCGAGTGGAGGACCTATACAATCAAACTAAACACCCAGTGGGTGTATAGACAGACTCACCCATTGGGTGTACAGACAGACTCAAGGTTCATACTTACAATAGATGCACATTAAAGGTTCCAAAACGCTCATCCACGGACACCTAAAGAAGACAAAAGCTAAAGCCTTAGAAAAACAACTGGAAATCAACTTACAGTCCCACTTACTCGGGCATTGGCTTGGAGAGAGGAGCTAGTGTCGTAAGCAGCTCTCTTAGCCTCATACACCGTCTTCACGCGGTCCACCATCACTCCAGCTTGGATAATTACCTCCTTGGAAGCTCCTATCTGGTCCTCAGGGACATGATATAGAGTGAATTGAGGCGGAGCTGATGACGGAGTCGGAGCTGGTGGCGGAGTCGAAGCTGGTTGCGGAGTCGGAGCTTGGGGCACCGCTGACGAGCTCGGAACTTGGGGCTGCCCAGCCAGGTCTAATGCATGAATAGTCAGTGCAGGAGGTTGTTCAGTCGACAAAGGGTCAGCAAAAGTAACAGCGGCTCGAGACGAGCCACCGATCTCCTGGACAATCAGCTCAGCAGATAAGAGAGACATGCGGTTGGCGGACACCCTCCGGCTGAAGGTCCTGCCTCTCCTCCTTGTGCTCCTATGGGTCTCATCATCATCATCGTTGTCATTCAGAAGCTGGATAACCTCTGCTTGCTCTGCAAATATCTCGAATGAGATTCAAGGGCGTCTGATATAGTTTACCTGCTCGAGTAGTCGCCGCATCGGCTGTGTTTGCGTCGCCTTGCTCTTCATCTATCTCCATGTGAGACGTTGCGAAAGTGGCTGCCCTAAAAAGTGTGAAAATCCGACTCGGTTAGACAAACAAAGAATCTGGGACAACAACGGGAAGCAAATAAAGAGAAACATTCACCTCGAAGCAACGGGTATGGCCACTTCGATCTTGGGTAAAGCCTTCTGGGGCTTGGCACCGGTGACCTTGGCTTGCTTCGCGGTCTTCTCAATCAGCTCCAGATTCGATGTCCGAGTGCGCTTCGAGGTCCTGGCACTCGACGCCGTCACCTTACCTTGACCACCCGCGGGGTCCTCCGACTGCTTGGAGCGCCTCTCAGTACGGGGCAATGACTCGACCTCATCGCTACTGCCCGAGTCCGAGCTGTCGTCATTGCTGTCATCAACGTAATCAACACTGGCCCTCCCGTCCTCGCTCCCACCTTCCTTGAGCTGCTGCTCCCCATTCGGCATGGAATACATCCTCGTGAAGACCTGAAAGGCACCGATCAAATAAATTCAGACCTATCCAAGAACGATTGCAGATGGAAGATAACTAGGAATGAAACCACTCGACAAAACAGAGCCTAACCTCTCTTGGAGCGTGCTCAGCATCGAACGGCAAGATCCTCCTGGCTCCGTGGGGATTGTCTTTGTTCCCAATAATGCTCTTCAACCATTGTGCTACCGTCTTCTCGTTGACCTCCTCTGGGTGAACCCTAGCGGTATCATTTAGGCCCGAGTACATCCACATGGGATGGTCGCGAGCTTGCGGAGGCTGAATGCGTCGACTGAGAAATACTTCCAGCAGGTCCATGCCAGTCACCCCACCCTGAACTAGCGCGACAACTACATCGACCAAAATGGAAACTTCGCCTTTCTCCTCTGTAGTAACTAGCATGGAGCGTGCTTTGACAATCCTATCTAAAGTGAAAGGTGGGAGCCCAGTCTGATAGCCAGGAGTCGGAACGTCTTTGCTGTAAAACCAAGTCGACTGCCAACCCCTGACCGACTCGGGAAACTCTACCGAAGGGAATGTGCTCCTACCTTTCCTCTGAAGACCCAACCCCCCACACATCTGGATCACATGCATCTTTTTGTTAGTCGGATTAGCCTTCTTCACCGACTGAGATCGACAAGTGAAGATACGTTTGAACAGCCCCCAATGGGGTTGACACCCAGGAAGCTCTCGCACATTGTGATAAATGTGGCAAGGTAAGCAATGGTGTTGGGAGGAAAGTGGTGGATCTGAGCACGAAACAAGTTCAAAAGGTCACAGAAGAACGGATGGGGAGGCAGAGAAAGACCTAGGTCGACGTGGGTTGTGAGTAGGACGCGCTCGCCCTCACGCGGCTCGGGCTTGGTCTCCCTCCCCGGCAACCTCCAAGACCCATGTGCGATGAGGCCGTTGATGGTGAGACCTTCGAAATCCTCTTTCATGATGGTCGAGCAGGTCTAATCCCCCTGGATCCAGCCCGGTGGTAGGCTGGACCGCGAGGACAAGCCCTTCGCCGGTTTCTTGCCCTTGGACACCGGTTTCTTGGCAGCTCCGTCCTTCGCCATTGCCAGAGAGCTCGAGCGAAACAAGAGAAAGGAGCGAGCAGAGAAGTGAGCGGAGAAGGAAATGGGAGGCATAGTGCAAACATCTCGGCGACGGCGCCCTTTATGGCCGCATTTCTGAGTGGCTGACCCGTGGGCACAGGCAATCCGGTCGCATCCCGTAACAGGGGGCTGCTTGATACGTGGCGAAAAAGGCAGCGCGGGAATCGAGGAGCCCCTATCCTCCTGCTCTATTTACTGCGCCAACGTCACGTCCTGTCCCGTGCGCTCCTCCACAGTTCAAAAAATCCCGAGATATTCGGGATACGCAAAGCCAGTGAATCGCACCTGAGATACTCCGTCCCGGCCGGCTCGAAAGCAAACTGACAGAACCCACTCGGTGACACCTTGAAGAGCTGAATGGATAGAGGCGACTGCTGAAAAGTAGACCGTGAACACACCTCCGGGTACCTCAAAAAGCTCGCTCAGTATGCTGGAGCAAGATGAATCCGCTCTGGAGAACCTCCCTCCAGTCGACCCGCAATCTATTTGGGAGCTAATGACGAATACTTGTACCTAGGGTAGGGTACTAGGCCTGACCTAGATGCCCTACCCAAGGACACCGCCCTAGAGTCGAAGACATTTGAAGTCTAAGAGAAGATGCTGAATGAAATCACCTCGAAGTATAATCCACTCGACGGCATGTACCACTCGGATACTCAAAATCCACTTGACCACATCAACGCCACTCGACTATATGAAGAAACACTCGGAGTACAGAAGATCTAAAGTCACCCCAAGATAAATACGGTCAGGCATTTACTCCGTAGTCTTAAAGATCACTAATAGCTGACGTTACAAGTAATGTCCCTGTCTTAACTCTCATTAACCCATGTGTAACCGAGGGCCAGAGGGTTCCTGGTGCACTCTATATAAGCCACCCCCTCCTCTGGCATAGGGGCATAGTATTCCAGTCGACAAGCCTCCGGGCACCGAGACGTAGGGTTGTTACCTCCTCTGAGAGGGGCCTGAACTCGTACACTCATGTGTACAACCTCGCCGTAGCTAGGGCCTTGCCTCCTCTTACATACCCCCTATTCTTATTGTCAGACTTACTCCCACGATAATGGTAACAGTGATAGCAATAGTTTTGTAGAAAGTGAAACAGTAACAACTGCAGTAGTAACTTAGCAAGATCAATATAAGAGAAATTTGTAGGCATTGGATCGATGATTTGTTGGATGATATTCATCATGTGACAGTTATAACCTAGGGTGATACGACACTAGCTATAGTTCATAAATATAATGTAGGCATGTATTCCGTAAATAGTCATACGTGCTTATGGAAAGAACTTGCATGACATCTTTTGTCCTACCCTCCCGTGGCAGCGGGGTCCTATTACAAACTAAGGGATATTAAGGCCTCCTTTTAATAGAAAATCGGAACAAAGCATTAACACACAGTGAATACATGAAATCCTCAAACTACGGTCATCACCGGGAGTGGCCCCGACTATTTTCACTCCGGGGTTGCCGGATCATAACACGTAGTAGGTGACTATAACTCGCAAGCTCGGATCTAGAACATAGATATAATGGTGATAACATAAATGGTTCATATCTGAAATCATGGCACCCAGGCCCAAAGTGACAAGCATTACGCATGGCAAAGTCATAGCAACATCAATCTCATAACATAGTGTATACTAGGGATCGACCCTAACAAAACTAACTAGATTACATGATGAATCTCATCCAACTCCTCACCGACCAGCGAGCCTACGAAGGAATTACTCACTCCCGACGGGGAGCATCATGGAAATGGCGATGGAGAAGGGTTGGTGATGACAAAGATCAAAGATTCCCCTCTCCGGAGCCCCAAACGGACTCCAGATCTGGCCTCCCGAGGAAGAACGGGAGATGGCGGTGGCTCCGTCTCATGAAACATGATAATTTTTTTCTCCCGGCCACCTGGTGGGGACAACCCACCTGGGCGCGCCTGGAGGGGGTGCGCTCCCTAGTGGGTTGTGCCCACCTGATGCCCCCCTCTGGTGGTTCTTGGCTCCAGAAATTCTCTTTTATTGTATAAAAATCCTCGCAAAGTTTCGTTCCATTCCGAGAACTTTTATTTCTGCACAAAAAATAACACCATGGTAGTTCTTCTGAAAGCAACGTTAGTCCGGGTTAGTTTCATTTAAATCATGCAAATTAGGGTCCAAAAGAATAGGAAAAGTAGATACAACGGAGACGTATCACATACCAAGCTCGAGGAGCTTGCTTCAACCCATATAGATCTTTCTTCAACCTGAAAACTTTGTTAGGAAACTCAGGGTGTTCAAAGCCAGATGGATGTCTAACATAGACTTCCTCATTAATTTCACCATTGATGAAATCACTTTTCACATCCATTTGATGAAGCAGAATATCATGATAATTTGCATAAGCGAGGAGAATATGAATTGCCTCAAGGCGTGCACCAGGAGCATATGCTTCACTGAAATCAATACCTTCTACCTATGTGTACCCTTGAGAAACAAGACATGCTTTGTTTCTCACAAGAATTCCATTTTCATCTTGCTTATTACAAAAAATCCATTTTGTGTCGATGATATTGTGCTTCTTGGGATTCGGTTTCTCAACCAATTCCCACACATCATTCAATTTGAATTGCACCAACTCCTCTTGCACAGCATTCATCCAATCTGGATCATTCATTGCTTCTTCATACTTGGTACGTTCTGCCAATGAAACAAAGGAGAAATTGCCATAGTAGTTAGCCAAATGAGTGCGTGAATGAGTTGTGGGTCGATAACCTGGATTCTTGATTTCATCGAGGATTTATGAGGGATCAACTCAATTTGCCACTATAGGATGAGCATTATCATTGTGATGAGTATTGTCATCTTCTTCAACATTTGTTTCACCATTCTCATCAGGATCGGCATTTGGATTTTGATTGCCATTCAAAGGGGCATTTGCATTAGCAGTGGCTTGACGAGTTTTGCTTCGAGTCACAGGAGCATCATCATTAGAGGACTCAGGTGCATTTCCTTCAATGGGCTTGACACTCCCAATGGCCATTTGTTGAATAGCATCAGATATCAATGGTTCATCCATCACATTAGGCAGGTGCTCCTTTTGAGAGCCATTAGATTCGTCAAACCGCACATTTACCATTTCCATAACCTTCATGTGGTGAGAGTAATAGACATGATATGTATGTGGGTTTGAGCCATAACCAATAAGAAAACCTTCATGTGCCTTAGGTGCAAACTTCAAGGAGCAATTCATATCAAGAATGTAACAAGGTGAACCAAAAACACGAAGGTAAGAAACATTCGGTTTTTTTCTAGTGATAAGCTCATATGAGGTTTTCTTAAGAAACTTGTGAAGATAAACATGATTGATAACATGACAAGTAGTGTTAAAAGCATCATCCCAGAAGCGTATGGGAGTTGTGTACTCACTGAGCATAGTTCTCGCCATTTCAATGAGAGTTCTATTCTTTCGTTCTACAATTCCATTCTGTTGAGAGTGTAAGCTGTAGATAATTCATGAGTAAATTCATGATCATCGAGAAACTCAGCACTTTGAGTATTTTTGAACTCAGTTCCACTGTGACTTCGGACATGCTTAATTCGCACATCATATTCATTTTGGGCCTTCTTAGCGAAGCTTTTGAAGATATCTTGAGTCCAGGTCTTGTCTTCGAGAAATAATACCCAAGAGTATCGAGAGAAGTCATCAACAATGACCAAGCCATAGTGATTGTCATCGACGCTTGCATAATTTTGGACCAAATAAATCCATATGAAGAATTTCTAGGGGTCTTGTAGTGGTCATGACTGTTTTTGATGAGTGATGATTCTTGCTAATTTTCCAGCCTCACAGGCAGCACATAGACAATTCTTGTCGAATTTTACATCAAGAATACCACAAAGATGATTTTTCTTCCCCAGGGTATGCAAATTTCTCATACATGCATGACCAAGTCTTCGATGCAACAACCATCCTTCGGTTTCTTTTGCAAGCAAACAAGTTTGGACTGAGGGACCCTTGGAGAAATCCACAATATAAAGGCCACCCTTTCTAATTCCCTCAAAGACGAAGGGATTGTCAAAGGCCATGAAGACAATGCATTTTGATCTAGAAAAGAAAACTAGCATCCCTAGGTCACACAACTTGCTAACAGACACAAGATTGAATCCAAGAGACTAAACAAGTAGAACATCATCAATGGACTTGCTCTTGGATATAGCAACTTTATCTAGCCCAATTACCTTTCCTTTGTTGTTGTCACCAAAATTTATATACTTTAGAGGAGAAGCAGTTAAGTTGAGGTCGACAAACAACGACTTTTCTCCGGTCATATGACTAGTGCATCCACTATCCATTATCCATTCGGTACATCGAGAGACAAGGTCATGTAGAAGAATTAGGCTTTCTTAACCACCCACATCTTTGCAGGTGGCTTCGAAACAATTGAATGAGCAGGATATGATTTCTTTTGATAAGCATGGTTGTTACTCAATGAAGTGCAAGCATAATTTAAAGAGTAAGCCTTGAAACTCCTTCCAGAGGTATGAGTATAGTGATTGAATCAGGTATTCATGTACTCATTCTGTTGAGCCTTTTCTGCCTGCATGGTTACTCGAATAGTGACAGGAAATTTTGCAATCGACTCCTTGGGCACCCAAATTGCTTTCTTTGGAGGGCCATTCCTGCAGTTAGGTCCAACATAGCGAGCAATAATCTCGCCACGTTATTTTCTGAACAACTTATAGTTGTCCAGAGAATCATAATCAGAGTATTCAGGAATGGGAGAATCATACCCCAAAAGTAATAATGGGTCGACCCTTTTGCTTTTAGCTGGAACCCATACAGTTTCAGGATATTGAGTAGGTTCCCAATATGAACCATCTGCATTTAGTTTCCTTTCGAAACCAACACCTTCTTTCCTAGGATTTTTGTGAGGAAACGATTTCTTCAGAACATGACAAAGAGTTTGATGTCCTTTGAGAGATTTGAACATCCATATCTGAAGAAAATCTTTCAACCTAGCATTTTCATCAGAAACAGAACCATTTTCCTTGACAAAGGGGTTAGCATTCATAGAAGATTCAACGTTTGATTCTGCATTGGTTCATTCAAGGCATTTTAAACATGGTGGCACAAATACTTCATGTTTCTCTTTAAGTTGTTGGGTGAGAAGAGAATTTTCTCTGATCAAATCCTCATGAGCTTCTCTCAGCACCTCAACTTCTTGTTTCCTTTTTAGGTAATCATAGATCAGCCTTTCATGGTCGGTTCAGAGAAAATCATGGTGATTTGACAGTTCTTCCATTCGATACTTAAGAGTACAATACTCTTCGGTCAATGACTGGTTTTTCTCCATCTCCTTAACCAACAACCCATCGGATTTCCTAAGGGTTTTCTCAATTTTCTCAAGAGAGTTTGGTTGGATATTAGCAATTTTGATCAACTTAGCATGGTCATCCTCATCAGAAGAATATTGATCACTAGAGTGAACCTTATGATGTTTGTAGGATACCTTTTCTTTCGAGGCTTTGGCCATGATGCAGTAAGCAGGAAATTCATCATCACTTGAGTGCTTGACAAAGAAGTTCGAAGCAGGAGTGGAAGCACAGGTTATACCCTCCATGCCACAGGTCGGAATCCTCATCAGAGTCTTCATCTTCTTCGGGTTCAGATGATTCTTCTTCATCAGAATCCATTTCCTTGCCGATGTATGCTTTGGCCTTGCGAGACGTATTCTTGCGGTTGGTGGAGGACTTGTACTGGTTCTTCGATGAAGATCATAATAAAGATTTTGAAGTGCAGTTGTCGTTTTTCTTGAAAAACTTCTCCGTTTTCTTTTGTTCATCTGAGTCGTAGTTCTTGCTCTTGCTTTTGCCTCAATAGTTGCCAGAATCATATCTCCCACTAGCACGGATTTCAGCTTCCTAGATAGGGCAGTCCAAAATAAAATGTCCATGCTTTTTGCACTTGAAACATGTGTACTCTCCCGCAGGTTTTGATGAACATTTTGAAACCCCGGAGTTGCTTGAACTTCTTTTCTGAAACTGGCTCTTTTTGTGCAGGCGCTGAAATCTCTTTGTGATTAGTGCCAGATCTATGCTAAGCCTTTCTGGATCATCTGAATCTTCTTTGGCATTTCCATCAGAAGAAGAATCTTCCACATCCTTGAGGGCATGATTTTTGCGAAGGTTTGAGCCGTAAAGGTCTCTCTTATCTTGTTCTTGTTCTTCGTGGGTGTTCAATCTTTCAATGATACCAGCGGAGTCAAGGGACTTGAAGTCAGATCGCTTGTGAATTATCAGGACACGGGTGTCAAAGGAACTGTCAAGAGATCGAAGCAATTTCTTCACCACTACATGGTTAGTGATGTCTTTGGCGCAGAGACTTTGAAGCTCATTTCCTATGTCACTGAGACGATCAAAGGTTTGCTGGCAACTTTCATTTCTGGAGCAATTGAATTTTGCTCGAAGAGTGTTGATTTGAGCCTCTTTCTGAGTTGATACTCCTTCGTTGATCTTCTCCAAAACGTCCCACAATTACTTCATAGTTTCACACAGGCGATAGTGAAGAAATTGCGCACGAGAGAGATGTCCACCAATTTCGTCCTTGGATTGAGCATCTAACTGAGTGAGTTTATTCGCTTCACCAAAGGGAGCTTGAGGAACATTTACCACATGTCATCATCTATTGCTCGAAGACGGATCTTCATCTTCTCCTTCCAGAAGGGGTAGTCCATCCCATCGAAGATATGGATCTTGAGATGTGATTTGTAATTCCCTGAAGACATAATTAAACTCCATAGTCGTTGGGCTAAAATGAGGAGAGTCAAGGAGTACCTTGTTGTGATACCAATTGTAGGACCGAATTATATCTACCAGAGGGGGTGAATGGGAGTTTTAATTTTTCTTTGGAAAACTAAAATCACTCAGTACCTGGCAGCAGAACAAGTGAGAAATAGATGACAGCAAAGTAAAACAACTACAGAAAGGAAACTAGGCGTAGCATTGTAACAGATCACATGAGCTACGAACTACCAAACATAAACATAGTGAAAGAGGAGACCAGTGATGCTCGATGGCGACAAGGGATTTGTTCGACCAGTTCGTCCTTCTACACAAGGACTACGTTTGGTTGGATGGGTTGTGGCTTAACATGGAAGATAAACTCTCTTCGCCCTATTCTCCTTGACAATCGATTCATCAACCGATGCTGATCACTCGTGGTAGATAATTGAAGGCTATCTATAAACCTTTACAGACTTCTTCAAGAACCACAACACTCTTAGTCTCTGAAGAAATTCACACGTAGCCTTCTAGAGAGTTTGAAGCTCTCAAGAGTAATAGGTGGAGCATACTAAACTTAGATTCCAGTGATGCTAAACCACTATCTAATTCTTCGGCTCTAAGGGTTTTTTCTCTCGGTGGATTTTAAACTCAAATCGCTCAGAGAGTGGGTTGCTTTAAAAATCTTCTCAGAATCAAACAGAGCAGCCACCGGACAAAGCCGACACGGAGTGGCTATTTATAGCCACAGCCTTCCTAGAAGGGAAATGACCATTTTGGACACGCGGTCCAGCCAATGGACAACCGACACTTCACCACATCGGATTTTTAAAGCAATGGTAACATTACTTGAGGAACAAGCAATGCTAACTCCTCGGTCTAAGACAAATCTGTCGTAGCAAAGAAGAACACCTTCTCTTGTTGGCAAGTATTTGCTCGAAACACAAAGAGATTTCTCTCATAACTTTCATAGACTTGGGTTTAGCATCAGAGAATCAAAGCTTCGAACACTATACCCCTCTTAATAGTACGGTGGTCCTATAATTCAATGAAATAAGAAGAAGAATGAAACAAATGCTATGTCTTCATCTCATATTCATTCTTCTTCGACCATAGTCGTGCTCTTCAGACAAACACCGAACCAATTGCTTGATCGTCAGCAATTTTTAGGGGTCACTCTTGTTATCTTTATCTTCGGTGATAACCTTCGCTGCCATGCAGGGAGATTATCTTTGTCGTGTGTATCAAACTCCTCGATACTTCAGGACCTGTTACTTTGTGTGCACTAGCAAACACATAAGTCCCATACTGCTTATGTCAACAAACTCCAATACATAGGGGGCCTATCATTGAACCAACAAGTTGCCTTTCGGTTGAAGGATTTTGTGTTAGTCTGAATGCATTTCACTCATAACTTTTCTCTCGGGTGTTTGTGTTTCTTTCTCTGAGTGAAATGCCTAGTACCATGTTTTCCCTCTATTCTATCTCTTCCCGTCTATGTTGTTCTGTTATGAATGCTCAAATTTCATCTAGTAATGATACTTTATCTGGTATCCTTGACCACATTAAAGGATTCGTTCCGAACATAATCTGTTTTGGCAAAATCCATCTTAAATTTGGGGTTTCCCGCCCAAGTTAGGACCACGATATTTGATGACAGTTGCCAAGTGTGATGACCCACAAGTATAGGGGATCAGTTGTAGCTCTTTTCGATAAGTAAGAGTGTCGAACCCAACAAGGAATAGAAGGAAATGACTAGTAGTTTTCAGTAAGGTAATGCCTGCAAGTGCTGAAACTGTAAGTAGCGAGTTGTTTGATAGCAAGATAATTTGTAACGAGCAAGTAATGATAATAGTAACAAGTATGCAGCAAGGTAGCCCAATCCTTTTAAGGCAAAGGATAGGCCAAAACGGTCTCTTATGATAAGCAAAGCGTTCTTGAGGGTACACGAGAATTTCATCTAGTCACTTTCATCATGTTGGTTTGATTTGTGTTTGCTACTTTGATAATTTGATATGTGAGTGGACCGGTGCTTAGGTGTTGTTCTTACTTGAACAAACCTCCTACTTATGATTAACCCTCCCGCAAGCATCTGCAACTACGAGAAAAGTATTAAGAAGAAATTCTAACCATAGCATTAAACTCTAGGATCCAATCGGTCCCTTACGGAATAGTGCATAAACTAGGGTTTAAGTTTCTGTCACTCTTGCAACCCACCATCTATTTACTACTCCACAATGCATTCCCTTAGGTCCAAATATGGTGAAGTGTCATGTAGTCGATGTTTACATGACACCACTAAGGGAATCACGACATACATACTATCAAAATATCAAACACATATCAAATTCACATGATTATTTGCAACAAGATTTCTCCCGCGACCTCAAGAACAAAGGTAACTACTCATAAGTGATGAACATGCTCCAGATCAGAGAGGTAATATATAGCATAATGGATCTGAACATATAATCTTCCACCAAATAAAACATATAGTAATCAACTACAAGATGTAATCAACACTACTAGTCGCCCACAAGCACCAATCTATAGTTCCGGTAACAAGATTGAATACAAGAGATGAACTAGGGATTGAGATGAGATGGTGCAGTTGAAGATGTTGATGGAGACCTCCCTCCCCAAGATGGGAGAGTGGATGGTGATGACGATGACGATGATTTCCCCCTCTGGGAGGGAAGTCCCCCAGCAGAATCGCTCCACCGGAGGGCAAAAGTGCTCCTGCCCAAGTTCCGCCACAAGAAGGCGGGGTTCCGTCCCAAAATCCTTCCTTTTATTTTTTTCGAGGTCATTCACTTATATACCAGAAGATGGGCACCGGAGGTGGGCCGAGGAGGCCACAACCCACCAGGGCGCGCCAGGGGGCCTGGAGCGCCCAGGTGGGTTGTGCCCACCTGGTGGGCCCCCTCTGGTGTTTATTGGCTCCAGTATTTATTAAATAATCTAAAAATTCTCCGTGAAGTTTCAGCTTGTTTGGAGTTGTGCAGAATAGGTGGCCTGACGTAGCTTTTCCAGGTCCAGATTTCCAGCTGCCGAAATTGTCCCTCTTAGTGTGTTCCTTGAAAATTATGAGAGAAAAGGCATTAGAATTGCTCCAAAAAGCATTATTATGGATATAAACTTATAAATAACAATAATAAAACATGATGCAAAATGGATTTATCAACTCCCCCAAGCTTAGAGCTCGCTTGTCCTCAATCGAAAACCGAAATCAAAAAACATGTCCACATGCTTTGAAAGAGAGTTGTCGATAAAAACAAAATACGGACATAGAAGCATCATGTTGATTATTATATCATCAATAAAATTAAACATAGGATTTTTATCATAGAAATTTTATCATACACTTCTCATGAATAAGTAATAGTTCATCACACAATCGAAGTATAAATCAAAAACTATATTAGAAACCAACAAATTATGCTCTCAGCCAACTTTGCAACTACAATTCATCATCTTTTTAGGAAGGGTCATGTGTTAGAGCCTTTAGGCAAGTCCACATACTCAACCATCATATAGTCTTCTATGATTGCTAACACTCACCGAGTAAACATGAGCAAAACGTTTCAACCGTACACATAGAAAGTAGGGGCTTATAGTTTCGCCTCCCAAATTACTCACCTCAAGGGTGATCTCTACAATAATAACTCATGCTATCTATATTCAACTGGACATATGTGCCTAGATCTTTCCTCACCACATGATGCTTGCCAAAGGAGAAAAATAAAAAGGAATAGAAGGAAAACTTTGACTCTTTGCATAAAAGTAAAAGATAGGCCCTTCGTAGAGGGAAGCAGAGGTTTCCATGCGCTTATTTGTTTGCATGCTCAACCCCTTAGTGCAAAAGAACGTCACGTTACATTGCCCCTTAAGATGACAACCTTTATTATGCAGTCTGTTGCTTTTATTATTTGTCGTCCAAGTTTGTGCAACACTCAATTTTCTCTTACACTAAAAGATCTCACATATTTAGAAGCAATTTTTATTGCCTTTTTGCACCAATAACAACTTACTTGAGGGATCTTGTTCCATCCCTGGGTAGGTATGGTGGACACTTGAAAAGATTTGGGTTTAAGGGTTCTCGGAAGCACAAGTAGTATCTCTACTTAGTGCGGAATTTTTGGCTAGCAAAGATAGGGGGCAAGCATCACATGTTAAAGGATCTATGACAATATGACTTCTATGTGAATATAAACATATATACACCATTACGTTGTCTTCCTTGTCCAACGTCAACAATTTGGCATATAATATTTTGATGAGGGCTCACAATCACAAAAGATTTCTAGGATAGTATATTTATATGTGAATCTTCCATTCCCTTACATGAGTTGCATCACTGACCAATGCTATGCTTATCAATCTCTAATAAAAATTTCTTACTTATACTTTTCCTTATGTGGTGCTATCACCTACCATAGGATTAGTACATGATCTTATTGATGTATTTCCTTTCTTTTGTTTGCTTTCTTTCTCTTTTTCTTTTCTTTACTTGCAACATGAAAGTAAAGAAAGTAAAAAACTCGAGTTAACTTTATTATATAACTTTCACATGATTACAATGATAGATCACTAAGCAAACTCTCAAATAAGAAAAGATCTAACTAAACTTTATTCATCTAAGCAAAAGATTGAACTAAGATAAGTAAAATAAAAAAATATAGTGGGATGATACGATACCGGGGCACCTCCCCCAAGCTAGGCGAAAGCCAAGGGGAGTGCCCATACCCGATACTCAGTTCGCGTTGGGTGGTGAAGAAGGTGACGAAGAGATCCTGTCCTTAAGGGTCAAGAGATCCTGCAGCCGACGGATGATGCTCTGGAGATGGATAATATGCTCTTGATGCAGAATATTTTCGCTACTGAGATACTTATTTTGTATGCGAACTATTTCAATGACGCGAAAAGCTTCAATCTCAGCAGGGGTAAGGTGAGTAAGGTAGGGCTGAAGGATATCTTCTTCCTCCTCCTCGCTGGCAGTGGTTGGGCTGTCACTTGGGATGGATTTATGGTAGCTTCCTTGCCCTTGCCTCCCTTGACGGCATCTATAGGATCCTCCCTCTTCGTCTCGATCTTCATCAGCCAAGCATCTTCTTCCATGTTGGAGGAGCAGGAAGACATGATGCCTAACTTGATAAATCTGACCAGAAACAGCAAGAAAAGAGAACAAGGGATTTCTTCGTGATACCGTGGTTAACAGGTTAGGGAAGTATAAATAGAATTTTTATCTTGCATGACTAGTATAGAGAAGAAAAACGGAGTTCGGAAGATGCCCCAGGTGGGCACAACCCACCTGGGTGCGCCAGGCGCCCCGGTGTCTTGTGCCCACCAGGGGACGCTTCCTGGGATTTTCTTTATTCCCAAAATTCTAAATTATTCCAAAACTGACAAAAAATATTTTTGCAGATTTTTCGGGGTTTGTTTACTTACCGTACTACGTACCTCCTTATTTTGACGATTCTAGAGTGTTCCGGAAGGACTCTTTTATGTGTTCTTCCGGTGTCAAAGTTTGGACAATGTTGCTTTCAACATTCATAGGCGTACCTGAGATATAATGCTTTATTCGTTGCCCGTTGACAACCTTTGGGTTGGTGCCTTCGAAATTATTTATTTTGATGGCTCCAGACCGGTAAACCTCCTCGATGACATAGGGGCCTTCCCATTTTGAGAGGAGTTTGCCTGCAAAGAATATGAAACGAGAGTTATACAAAAGAACATACTCTGTGACTTTAAACTCACGTTTTTGAATTCTTTTGTCATGCCACCTTTTAACATTTTCTTTTAATAACTTTGCATTTTCATAAGCTTGGGTTCTCCATTCATCTACTGAGCATATATCAAATAGCCTCTTTTCACCAGCAAATTTGAAATCATAATTGAGTTCTTTAACTGCCCAATATGCTTTATGTTCTAACTCAAGAGGTGAATGGCAAGCTTTTCCATAAACCTTTTTATAAGGAGACATACCCATAGGGTTTTATATGATGTTCTAGAAGCCCAAATTGCATCATCTAATTTCTTACACCAATTCTTCCTAGACCTATTGACAGTCTTTTGCAAAATTAATTTTATTTATCTATTGCTAAGCTCAACTTGACCACTAGACTGAGGATGATAAGGTGATGCAATTATATGGTTAACATCATACTTAGCAAGCATCTTACAAAAAGCACCATGAATAAAGTGTGAACCACCATCAGTCATTAAATATCTAGGGACTCCAAACCATGGGAAAATAACTTCCTTAAGCATTTTAATAGAGGTGTTGTGATCAGCACTACTGGTTGGAATAGCTTCTACCCATTTACTAACATAATCAACAGCAAGCAAAATATGTGTATACCCATTAGAGGAAGGAAAAGGTCCCATGTGATCAAATCCCCAAACATCAAATGGTTCAACAGCAAGTGAATAATTCATAGGCATTTCTTGACGATTACCGATATTACCTATTCTTTGGCATTCATCACAAGATGAGACATACTTACGGTCATCCTTGAAGATAGTAGGCCAATAAAATCCAGATTGCAATACCTTGTGAGCAGTTCTATCTCCAGCATGATGCCCTCCATAAGCTTCAGACTGACATTTCCGTAGGATTTATCCATGTTCATGCTCGGGTACACAACGTCTAATAATACCATCTACTCCTTCTTTTTAAAAATGTGGGTCATCCCAAAAGTAATGTCTTAAATCATAGAAGATTTTTTTCTTTTGTTGATATGTAAAGCTAGGTGCTAAATATTTAGCAACAATGTAATTAGCATAGTGAGCATACCAAGGAGTAATATGAGAAACTATTACTCCAGCTAACTGCTCATCAGGAAAAATATCATCAATAGGTAGTGGGTCATCAAGCACATTTTCATGCCTAGACAAGATATCAGCTACGGGGTTCTCAGCTCCATTTCTATCAATAATATGTAAGTCAAATTATTGTAATAAGAGCACCCAACGGATAAGTCTAGGCTTAGTCTCTTTCTTTTCCATGAGATATTTAATAGCAGCATGGTCTGTATGAACAGTTACTTTGGAATCAACAATATAAGGTCTAAATTTATCACAAGAAAAAACCACTGCTAAGAATTCTTTTTTCAATTGTAGCATAATTTCTTTGAGCACTGTCTAGAGTTTTATTAGCATAAGGAATAACATTTAATTTCTTATCAACTTTTTGTCCGGGAACAACACCAACAGCATAATCACTGGCATCACACATAATTTAAAAAGGCAAGTTCCAATCAGGTGGTTAAACAATAGGTGCAGAGATTAAGGCTTTCTTGAGTGTTTCAAAGGCTTCTAAACAATCATCATCAAAAAAAGGAATATCCTTTTGCAAAAGATTAGTGAGAGGCCTAGAAATTTTAGAGAAGTCTTTAATAAACCTCCTATAGAAACCAGCATGGCCTAGGAAACTACGAATACCTTTTATGTCCTTAGGACATGGCATTTACTCAATAGCAACAATCTTAGCTTGATCCACTTCAACAACTCTTTCAGAAATTTTATGACCCAAGACAATGCCTTCATTAACCATAAAGTGGCACTTCTCCCAATTCAAGACAAGATTTGTTTGTTCACATCTCTGCAAAACTCGCTCAAGATTGCTTAAACAATCATCAAAAGACTTCCCATAAACAAAGAAGTCATCCATGAAAACCTCAACAATCTTTTCACAAAAATCAGATAATATAGCCATCATGCATCTTTGAAAGGTAGCAGGTGCATTACATAAACCAAAAGGCATACGTCTATAAGCATAAGTTCCAAACGGACAAGTAAAAGTGGCCTTTTCTTGATCAGGTTGAGAAACAGGTATTTGTGAAAAGCGAGAACATCCATCAAGGAAGCAAAAGTGTGTGTGCTTAGATAATCTTTCAATAATTTGATCAATAAAAGGCAAATGGTAATGATCTTTTCCAGTAGCTTTATTTAATTTTCTGAAATCAATTACCATTCTATAGCCTGTAACAATTCTTTGTGGAATAAGTTCATTCTTATCATTAGGAACAACAGTAATACCTCCTTTCTTAGGGACACAATGAACATGACTTACCCATCTACTATCAGCTATTGGATAGATTATACCTGCTTCCAGAAGTTTTAATATTTCCGTTCTTACCACCTCTTTCATTTTCGGATTTAACCGACGTTGGTGATCAACAACTGGTTTAGCATCCGGTTCCATATTAATTTTGTGCTGACATAGAGTGGGACTAATGCCCTTTAAATCATCAAGAGTATATCTGTCGGTGTACTAAAGTAGGGGTACCTTAGTATCCCGAACTTGGGCACGGGCAGTTGCAGCGTCCCGCGGCAGGGCTAGCCAGGCGATCGCCAATATCCTCCGTGGTCCCCTTGGAGCCATTCAAGAACAAAGTATTCAAGTCAAAAGAACAAGACCCCGTGTAGGATCGAAGTAGGTCTAGAGGGGGGGTGATTAGACTACTTGACAATATAAAAAATCTGCCTTTGGATCAAGCAATGTTTTTGGCAGTTTCACAATTAAGAACAATCCAAGTATCACCCTACACATGCAATTCTAGAGTATATGCAGCGGAAAGTAAATTGCACATGTAAAAGAGAGGTGGAGAAGATCAAACGCAGTTTGGTGACACGGAGATTTTTGTCGTGGTTCCGATAGGTGGTGCTATCGTACATCCACGTTGATGGAGACTTCAACCCACGGAGGGTAACGGCTGCGCGAGTCCACGGAGGGCTCCACCCACGAAGGGTCCACGAAGAAGCAACCTTGCCTATTCCATCACGGCCTACGCCCACGGAGGACTAGCCTTACTCGGGGTAGATCTTCACGAAGTAGGCGATCTCCTTGCCCTTACAAACTTCTTGGTTCAACTCCACATCTCAAAGACGGAGGCTCCCAAGCGACACCTAACCAATCTAGGAGGCACCACCCCCCAAAAGGTAATAGACGGTGTTGATGATGATGAACTCCTTGCTCTTGTGCTTCAGATGATAATCTCCCCAACACTCAACTCTCCTCACTGATATGGCTGTGGTGGAAGAAAGATTTGAGTGGAAAGCAACTTGGGAAGGCTAGAGATCAAGTTTCATATGGTAGGAATGGAATGGCTTGATCTCAACACAAGGGTAGGTGGTTCACTTCTCAGAAAGTGTGTGGTAGAAGTGGTGGTACTTTCTGATGGCTCTCCTCACGAATGAAGAGGGGGTGGAGGGGTATATATAGCCTCCACACAAAATCCAACCGTTACACACACATTTGACCAATCTCGGTGAGACCGAAGTGAAAACTCGGTCAGACCGAAAGTTCAAATATAGTGAACGTTGGGATTTTCGGTGGGACCAAAAATACCATCTCGGTGTGTCCGAAGTGAGTCAAAGGTTAGGGTTTGCCATCTCGGTGTGACCGAAAACAACAACTCGGATATTCCGAAATGCTGTCAATTGGTTACAGAAGGTTGGCAGAACATTTTCGGTGAGACCGAAACACAGAATCGGATGGACCGAGAAATTAGGGTTTGGGGAAATAACTGAAGTGGTTCATCTCGGTGGGACTGAGTTTGCAGAATCGGTTTGTCCGAGATTACTTATGAGTGTGTTGTAAAGTGAAGAGTGCTGATAGTTGAGGGAGCTAGATCACCAAGCACTTGAGCAACAAGAACATTAACACAACCTCATCCCCTTTTAATAGTATTGGCTTTTCCTATGGACTCAATGTGATCTTTGATCACTAAACCAAAAATGGAGTCTTGAGCTTTTGCCAATGCTTGTCTTAGCATTTTGAGGGGTCCACTTCTTCAGACATTTCCATACCCATATCATCGAACTTTTCTGAAATGATTCTCAAGTGAATATTAGTCCAATGATATATATGTTGTTATTAATTACCAAAACCACCCGGGGATTAGTTGCACTTTCAATCTCCCCCTTTTTGGTAATTGATGACAACATATAGATCAAAGCTTCGACAAAAGATATAATCAAGGAAAAATATCGTCGCTTTGAGAAGTATGTGATAAACAAGAGCTCCCCCTAAATTTGTGCATTATTTGAAATTTGCGTTTGAATGCAAATGCACAATCGATTAGGATTATGGGTCACTCTTCAATGTCACATACATCTTGGTGGAGCGCACAAAATGATAAGAATGAGTAACATGCACTCAATCACCAAGACAAGAGTAAATAGCCATACAATAAGAAATAGCATATGATAAGCAATAAGCACACATTAAGGCATAGTATGACTAAGCACTCATTAAGGTAGCATCAAACGTAGTAGCAAGCACACATAAAGTATCTGGAACCAAAAGAAACCAATGTATCTCAAGGAAAACCGGCAAAAGAACGAAAAGACGAAAGAGCACTCTCTCTCTCGAAGCCCTATGATCTATAACAATTTCTCCCCCTTTGGCAACAAGTTACCAAAAAGTTCGAAAAGGTATAGAGCTAAACGTCACTGCGGGCTCTGCTGGCGGCTCACGTCTGGGTAGATGTCGGTGTAGAGATAGCTGCATCTGCGAAGACTTCTGCCGAAGTCTGCGGTGGAGGAGTGGATGCTGGAGCTGGAGGAACTGCTGGAGCTGTAGCTGGTGCTGAAGTGGTAGCCCTGGAGTCTGTCACTGGGATAGCTGCAGATCTGGATCCTCTGGGAACCTGAGCAGTCTGGCGATGAGAGTCCTGGACTAGATCATCCTGCATAAGCTCTGCTCTCTCCTGCCTAGTCTCCTCCATGTCTGCCTCAAGCTTGTTGACAGACACCTGAATCTCAGTCAGCTTCACGTCCAGAGCGTGGATCTTGTCCTCGACAATCCTCTCAAGGCTCTCCTGAGATTGCTCAATGCTGGTCAGGCGTTGTTCAATCCTCTGGGTAGCTTTAAGAATTTGTTCTCCAAAGCTCTTTGGCTTAGCTGCTGCTGCTGCCTCTTTGTCAGCTTTAGCTTTCTTTGCAGCTTCGATCTTGGCTTGTCCTTCAACTGAGGTAGGATCCTCTTCATCCATCACAACTACGTTGTCCTCATGCTCTGGCTGCAGTGGCAAGTGCTTCCTATCCAACATGAATTTGCCCGTGCCAAACTTGGCGTTGATGAGCATCTGTATCTGCGGTGCAAACCCACACGACCTCTTCTGGTCAGCTGCAGTCCTCTTAATGGTTTCTACCATCAAGTCCATCACCTTAAAAGGTGCCTTCTCATCGAGAATGTGCAGCATGTTGATAGAATAGCCTCGAATCATCCGGTGGTCTCCTGACTTAGGCATCAAAGTATGCCTCAGAATAGTGTTAGTGGTGGTCAGACCTGCCTGGAGATAATACACTGAGCCAAGCTTCCATCCTTCCAAATCAGCAGCTGGGATCTCCTTGTACATATTCTTCATGGAATCATGACTCTTCTTAGGAATCCCATAGACATCAATGTCGTCCTCTCTCTGTACTGGAGCGTTCAGAAGTTCTGCCCATTCTTCAACAGTCGAAGAAAACCTTTGACCTTCAGTCATCCAGGTGATCTTGCCATCAGGGTAGAAGTGGGCAGTGGCATAGAACTGCATGATCATCTCGTCATTCCATGCTGTCAGCTCTTGACCCACAAAGTTAGCAACTCCACATGCAGTAAAGCTCTCATGCACATGGGGAAAGAAGTCCCGGTGCTCTTCACTGTCAATGTACTCCCAGTCAACATACCTGGTGTCAGCAACAATGGGCTTCTTATCCATTAGCACGGTCTCATAGAAATCCTGCTGCTCTCTGGTGTGGAATCTGGGGTCCACAGCAGTCCTTCTCCTTACGGCATATGGATCAGACTGTCTCCATAGCCTGAGACCTTTGTCCTTCCTTGCCTTCATGTCCTTAGCTTGAGGATGAGCATCATTGTGGAGTGGCAACTTGGGACGGAGCTTAAGCAACACATGCTCTTCATCTGATTCAGACGGTGGCATCTCTCCTTTGTTCTTCTCAGAAGCTGGAATGCTTCTGGTTGTTCTCTTGGGCTTGGCTGGAGCTGCCTTGGATGGAGCAGACTTCTTGGGCTTAGAAGAGGCTTGAGCCCGAATAGCATCACCCATGAACTTAGCTTTCTGAGGAGGAGGCTGGGGTGCTTCTTCTTCTTCTTCTTCTGCAGCATCAACTTGAGGTTCAGCATATACAACCCTCTTCCTTTCGGAAGTCTTCTTCACCTTGCTTGGAGCAGGTTCTTCCAAGTTGAGCTTCTTAGCAACTGCTGACTGTTTCACCTTGCTTGTACCTTTCCTTGGCTGCTGCCCTTGGTGCTCTTTGGCAACCACATTCCTCTTGGGCTTGGAGGTAACTTCCTCAGCAACAAAGTCGGAGTCCTCATCATCAGAAGTTCTCTTCTTCCTGGTTCTGGTGGCTGCAGGAGGCAAACCACTAGGGGTGCTCCTCTCACCATCATCACTAGAGCTGCTTGCAGGACTTGTATCTGCCTCTGGAATTTCAGCAAACGGTGATTCAGACCTGTTCTGGCTGTCACTGACATCTGACATGGCTGAAAGACCTGTGAAAAGATAAGGTATAGGCAGAATAGAAGAGTTATCACAACTGCAGAAGTTTTTTGCAAAAAAAATGAGTTCAAAACTTAGTTTTGAGTTTTCACAGAAAGTATTTCGGTCAAACCGATTTTAGGTTTCGGTGCAACCGAAGTGCTCAACAGAAACCTACACACCACTTTCGGTCAGACCGAAGTGGGTTTCGGTCCTACCGAAAACTTAGGGTTTCACTGAAACTACTTATCGGTCGTTCCGATTGGCACAACTCGGTTAAACCGAACTATGCAGTGCAATGGCCAGAGGCCAAATCGGTCATTCCGAGTTTCAAAAATCGGCTTCACCGAGATGCATTCCGTGGAAACCTAAACCTAAGAATTTTCCTCGAAACTAGAAGATCTGAACTATTGTATAGGGAATGTATCAAACGTGGATTGAATCATGGCAACCTATCGTGCAAGAATCAGAAGTGGAGCACGAAAAGGGGTCGAGACACACCCTAACTTGGTGGTGTCCCTCTACGGCGGCAACGGTGGAGATGATTACCGTTGACGGCGGCGGAGACCTGCGGCGAAGGCGCACAGGCGACGAAGGCGACGATCCGTAGACCAGGGCGGCGGCAGCAGGGGTCTTGGGGGCGAACGGTTTGAAGAAAGAAATCGCGCACAGCCCCTCAGGTATATATAACCCCGTGCTGTCGGTGGGACCGAGTTGAAAAACTCGGTGTCACCGAGATGTATAACTGCTGTGCAGTTACGCATATCGGTCAGACCGAGAGTTTGAACTCGGTTTCACCGAGATGAAACCTAGATCAGTCTAAGCGTTTCGGTTGAACCGAGATTGAGAAACCGGTCAGACCGAAATGGACTTAGAAGGTTTTGGAAGTCAGCCTTAGACGAATCGGTGGTTCCGAGTGCTCCTCACTCGGACTGTCCAAAAAAGACTTGTTCAAAGTTGTGATATGAGCATGAATAGAATTTTGAGACAAGAAAGCATAGATAGCTAGGGAAGGTGCTTAGGCATTCTTGTCCATCCATTTGGCCAGAAAGAGAAACCAAAACAATCAAAACAACAAATGGATGTCCTTGAATGGATAAAATCATGCATTCAACATGCTCACACAATAAGATAGCAACTGAAATATGTGTCAAACATGCACAACCAATCACTCTAGCTACTAGCACACAATTTGTCGATGACTAGGTCATCTATATATGAGTATATTGACTTAGGAGCCAAATGAGAACATTTGATCATAGCTCATACTCATCGTTTAAGCACAAGTGGGATTACCACTTTTACATAAAGCATTTATGTGTTCACATCACTTGGAGATGCTTTAGCCCAATTTTTAGAGCAAAGCTCCCCCTAGATGTGAGAACCCCTTTTAAAGGGTTAAACTAACCTTGGGTTGTCGTAGAAGACTTCATGTAGATGTTGAAGATGTGGATGCTCAATGTTGATGTTGATCATCAAGAGTTGGGAGCAATCCTTTGGATTAGAGCACTTTCAATACCTACATGGGTTAGTCCCACAAGGAACAAACAAGAATATCCATAGACATAGAGTGAAGTACACAAAAGATGATGTCCATGAAAGCAATGATTACCTTGTCCCTTGACTTACCAACAAGAGGGTTTGTGACTCCATGAACAAGTGCATGATGTGGAAGTTGATTGCACAAGTTCTTGCCAAAATGAATATGAGTGAAGTTTGTTGGCGGAGTCACCCTCAAGAACCTACTAGTTCTTCTTCTTTGGGATCCACATCATCTTGATGGGAATCCTTGGTGTTGTAGTTGAGCTTGACGAAGTAGAACTTGATGTGTCCTTGGGAACCCACTTGACCATGGCTTGAGGTGCTTCAATGAATGCATCAATCTCTTCTTGAAGCTTGTCCTTGGCCTTTAGCTTGTGGTCTTGTGGTGGAAGGTCATCTTGAGCTTGTTCCACATTGAAAGAAGTAGGATCATACTTCTCCTTTTGTGAGACAAACTGTGGAGTAGGGTATTGACCTTCTTCCCACTCAACACCTTTGGCGTTGAGCTTTCGCTCAAAACCAATCCCTTGATTCTTCCGGTGTCTTCCTTGTTTGCGAACAATCTCCTCAAAGTTCTTGCTTCCGGCAAGACTCTTGTAGACACCTTTCTCTATGATTTCCTTCAATAAGCTATTTTCTTGCTCAAGTGTAACTTGGCTTGAAACATCGTTAGTGGAATCAAGAGAACTACTAGAAGCAACAATATTGGATTTAACATTGTCATTGTTACTACTAGAGGAAGAATTTTTCTTATGCTTGTCATGCTTAGTCTTAATAGGTGGCAAGAAATTAGACAAGAGAAGTCGTTTGGCAAGATATGAAGAACTCTTCTTTCGAAGATCGTCATTGATCGCTTTTAGAAACTCATGTTCTTGCTCTAGAGTGAGCTTCTCGAAGCGTAGCTTCTCATGAGATCTTAGGAGCTCTCTATGATCTTCTTGAGTTGTTTCATGAGCTAACTTAAGAGTGTTTAGTTCTTTAGTTAGACGCTCAATCTCCTTCATAGCATTGTCATTCGACTCTTCTCGACTATAAAGACTACTAGCATTTTCATCATTACTAAGCTCACTAGATTTATCATGCAAGAGCTCATCTTCACCAAGTAAGTCATCCTCATCACTATCAAAGTCAATGAATTTAGGGTGTGTTACCTTGGGGCCTTTAGCCATGAAGCATCTTCCAATTCCCTCATTTGGTGAATCAAATAAATCGTAGGAGTTGGAGTTGGAGGATACGAGTGCAAGTCCAGCAACACCTTCATCTTGACTATAGTCGGAGTCGGAGTGATAGCTTCCATCGGATTGATTGTCAGAGTCGGAGCCGGAGACCCATTCACCAACATGAGCTTGATGTCTTCTTCTTGTGTAGCTCCTTGATGACTTGTCTTTCCTCTCCGAATCCTTGCTTCTCCGAGAGGGTCTTCGTTCATAACGATCATCTCTACTCCTTCTCTCTCTCCGAGGTGACTCATCTCTTGCTCTTCTTCTTGGAGATTCTTCTCTTCTTTTGTGGGGAGCCGTACACTCATTTGAGAAGTGTCCGGGTCTTCCACAATTGTAGCAGTTTCGATCACGACTAGAAGATCTCTTTTCATCATATGATCTAGATTTTGAGCTTCTTTCTTTGCCTCTATTCTTGTAGAACTTGTTGAAGTTCTTGACCATTAGGCTTATCTCTTCATTGGAAATTAGCTTGTCACTTGAGGTAGTAGGAGCATCACTTGTAGCTTTGTAAGCACCACTTGACTTGTTGTGAAGCTCTTCCTTATCCTTAAGTGTCATCTCATGAGCAACAATTCTTCCAATGACTTCAGTTGGCTTGAGAGTCTTGTAGTTTGGCATCATTTGGATCAAAGTGCACACGGTGTCATACTTTCCATCCAAAGCTCTGAGAATCTTTTTAATGATGAATCGGTCGGTCATTTCTTCGCTTCCTAAGCCAGCAATCTCATTTGTAATGAGAGCAAGCCTAGAGTACATTTCAGCGACTCCTTCACCATCCTTCATCTTGAACTTGTCAAGTTGACCTTGAAGAATATCTAGCTTTGATTCCTTCACAGATTCAGTACCTTCGTGCATTTCAACCAAAGTATCCCAAATCTCCTTAGCATTCTCAAGACGACTGATTTTGTTGAACTCTTCGGGACACAAAGCATTGAAGAGAATGTCACAAGCTTGAGCATTGTTTTGCAACATCTTCAACTCTTCGGGTGTAGCTTCGCGATCCGGAACTTTTCCTTCTTCAAAGAAATCACCTTGCATACCAACACAGATAATGCCCCATGCGGCTGGGTTATGACTAAGAATATGCATTTTCATTTTATGCTTCCAACAAGCAAAATTTGTACCATCAAAGTAAGGACCTCTACGATAATTACCCTCACTAGACGCCATACTCTCCTAGGTTGTGAAACCAAGCTTATGGAGTCCAATGCAATGGAAACCAAGGCAATGGAGACCAAAGCTCTGATACCACTTGTAGGATCGAAGTAGGTCTAGAGGGGGGGTGATTAGACTACTTGACAATATAAAAAATCTGCCTTTGGATCAAGCAATGTTTTTGGCAGTTTCACAATTAAGAACAATCCAAGTATCACCCTACACATGCAATTCTAGAGTATATGCAGCGGTAAGTAAATTGCACATGTAAAAGAGAGGTGGAGAAGATCAAACGCAGTTTGGTGACACGGAGATTTTTGTCGTGGTTCCGATAGGTGGTGCTATCGTACATCCACGTTGATGGAGACTTCAACCCACGGAGGGTAACGGCTGCGCGAGTCCACGGAGGGCTCCACCCACGAAGGGTCCACGAAGAAGCAACCTTGTCTATTCCATCACGGCCTACGCCCACGGAGGACTAGCCTTACTCGGGGTAGATCTTCACGAAGTAGGCGATCTCCTTGCCCTTACAAACTTCTTGGTTCAACTCCACATCTCAAAGACGGAGGCTCCCAAGCGACACCTAACCAATCTAGGAGGCACCACCCCCCAAAAGGTAATAGACGGTGTTGATGATGATGAACTCCTTGCTCTTGTGCTTCAGATGATAATCTCCCCAACACTCAACTCTCCTCACTGATATGGCTATGGTGGAAGAAAGATTTGAGTGGAAAGCAACTTGGGAAGGCTAGAGATCAAGTTTCATATGGTAGGAATGGAATGGCTTGATCTCAACACAAGAGTAGGTGGTTCACTTCTCAGAAAGTGTGTGGTAGAAGTGGTGGTACTTTCTGATGGCTCTCCTCTCGAATGAAGAGGGGGTGGAGGGGTATATATAGCCTCCACACAAAATCCAACCGTTACACACACATTTGACCAATCTCGGTGAGACCGAAGTGAAAACTCGGTCAGACCGAAAGTTCAAATATAGTGAACGTTGGGATTTTCGGTGGGACCGAAAATACCATCTCGGTGTGTCCGAAGTGAGTCAAAGGTTAGGGTTTGCCATCTCGGTGTGACCGAAAACAACAACTCGGATATTCCGAAATGCTGTCAATTGGTTACAGAAGGTTGGCAGAACATTTTCGGTGAGACCGAAACACAGAATCGGATGGACCGAGAAATTAGGGTTTGGGGAAATAACTGAAGTGGTTCATCTCGGTGGGACTGAGTTTGCAGAATCGGTTTGTCCGAGATTACTTATGAGTGTGTTGTAAAGTGAAGAGTGCTGATAGTTGAGGGAGCTAGATCACCAAGCACTTGAGCAACAAGAACATTAACACAACCTCATCCCCTTTTAATAGTATTGGCTTTTCCTATGGACTCAATGTGATCTTTGATCACTAAACCAAAAATGGAGTCTTGAGCTTTTGCCAATGCTTGTCTTAGCATTTTGAGGGGTCCACTTCTTCAGACATTTCCATACCCATATCATCGAACTTTTCTGAAATGATTCTCAAGTGAATATTAGTCCAATGATATATATGTTGTTATTAATTACCAAAACCACCCGGGGATTAGTTGCACTTTCACCCCGGCAAGAGGAGCTTGTCGGGAAGGCCACTCAAGGCACCAAGCCACTCAAGGTACAAGACCCTGGCAAGAGGAGCTTGCCGGGAAGGCCAACTAAAGGCACCTCAAGAGAACTTGCCGCGACACGCCACGCGTCCCGGCAAGGCCCGGCGAGCGACAAGCTCTCAGGCGCGGCAAGATAGCGGCCGCGGCAAGGCACTTGCCGCGGCAAGCTTCCACTCAGTTCCCACGCTCCAGCTCATCCACCCACGTGTCGCCCTGGGACCCTCCCAGGCGCATGTGGCGGAAGGTTGTGCAGCCAGGGGAACACGGTGGCAAGCTGCGGTGACGAGGCTACCGTCGTGGCGAACGGTGGCACCCCTGACGGCCACTTTTGACACTGTTTGGGGCAACGACGACGGGCATTCAATGCCCTTGTCCCCTGCCGTCAGAGTTAGGTATAGAGCACTATACAAATACTGTTCCAACCACCACTCTTTTTACTTTTTTACCCCCATCTGTGTTGCCACCTGTCGGTGACCCCTTTGACCTATAAAAGGAGGCCCATGCGCAACGTAGAGGGGGTTCCGATCATCGATCATTCTCCACGCTCGGTCTAGTTAGCGGTTAGAGTGTATTGTTGCTCTCCTCGCTCCCGAGCCAAGAACCCAATAACAAACCAAAGCAGGAGTAGGGTTTTACGCATCCGTGCGGCCCAAACCTGGGTAAACTGCTCGCGTGCTTGCCTCGATCCGCTCTTTGTGCATCCTCCGCCCCCTGCCGTACCGAAAAGGGGCTCCGGTCCCATAGGTGCTCGTGGGGGATCAGTTTCCCCGACATCTTTGCGCCCTTACTTTGTTTCGAGTTTGCTCAACAGCTTAAGTGTGCTGCGACAAGTGTCGCGCCCTTACTTTGTTTCCGAGCCCGCTCAACAACCTAAGTGTGCTGCAACTAGTTGCGACAAGGTTTCTTGTCGGTAGCAATACCGCCCGCGGGCTGCTGAAGTTCCGCACTCAGTGCCCGCGGCAAAGATGCCTACGCCGACAAGTTCCCTAAGAGCGTAGGGTAAAAACATACAAAGCAAAGGAAGCCAAGTAAAGGAAATAATGTTGCATTAACCATCTAAGATAGAGTTATATTACAAAATGACTTGCCGCAATTCTAATAGACTATTGTTCATAACGTGGTTGGAAGCGGCAAGGAAAGAAGAAATTGGACAAGACTAGTCCACGCGGTCGCCCTCGACTCTCTTGATCCCACCTACCTTGTCCACGATGGGTGCGACAAGGGCCTTGAGCGCCTCCTGGTCGGCGTCAGGCGGCAGGGTCTTGAGGACGTTGGTGTGGTTGAGGCCGGGGTTGCGGTACGCTATCTTCATCAGCACTTCTGGAGGGCCCCCGCGCAGAGCCTGCGCGATTCGTCCGCCAGCTGCTTCGGGATCTTCTCCCGGAGTTGCTGGAGGGCCGTCGCCACGCCCTTGAAGAACAGAGTAAGCTTGGCGCTGGCGTGGAGATTGTCGTCGGTGGAGAACCCGAGGTACTCCGCCCCCAGCTGCGCCAACTCCGTGTCGATGTCCGCGGCAGCGTTGACGAGGCCTTCCGTCCATATCTCGACGTTCCGCCTAAAGTTGTTCTGGGAAATGGCGGCACTGTCGAGCAACACCTTCTCGGCCCTGAGCTCCTCCTTCAGGGCCGTCTCCCGCTCCCTGGCGCCGTCCAGCGTCGTGGTAAGAGTGGACAGCTTCAGCTCCAGATCGGCAATGGAGTCCTTGGCGACGGCGAGCTCCTTGCCCTTATCGGAGAGGCGGACGTGCAGTTCAGAATGACTGTGGGTGTCCTTCTCCCTCTCGAGCTTGAGTGCGGCAACCTCCTCGCCGCTCGTCTTGAGGTTGGCCTCCAGTTGAGCCACCCTCGCCTCCAACTCCCTCTTGGCAGTCTCGGCAGCTGCAGCAGCATCCTTCGCCTCCCGCAGAGCTCCGCCAAGCGACTGCTCGCGCGCGGCAAGCTCGTCCTCGTGGCTGTCGAGGTCGACCTTCCGCTACGTCAGCTCGCCTTCCCGCCTGGATAGCTCCTCGGCGGCAAGCCGCTGCTGCTCCTCCGCTTCAGTTTTCTCCAAAATGAATGCCTGATGCGCCTCGGCAAGCTGCTCCCGCTCCTCCGCCAAGGATCGGAGAACTGCTTGGTTAATGGCTCGGAGCTCTTCTGCGCGCTTCTCCAAGTCAGCACCCGCCTTGGCGGCCAGAGCCTCTCGGGACTCCAGCTTGGCTTGCCGGGCGCGGTAAAGGGACAGAAGATTTCGCAGAAGCCGCTCCACCTCGGGCTCGCTGCTGCTGCTTGGCGCGTCGACGAACTTCAGTCCGGCGGAGGCAAGGACCTCCCCGTCGAAGACCTCTCCCTCGACTGGCGCCCTGGACGCGGACGCCCACGGGAGCTGGATGAAGACACCGTTGCCGGCCTCCAGGTAGGCGCCTGGCTTGGCTGCGGCAGCGGAGGGATCGGCAGCCGGCGCAGCGCCTGACGCTCCTGCGGCCTCAGGGCCGTCAGTGCGACTGCCGGACCCCTCCTCAGCTGCCGCGCCAGCGGCCTTGGCTGCCTTGTCGGCGGCGGGTTCGTTAGCACCGGCCGCCCCTTCGATAGCGGCGGCGTCGCCGGTGTTGCCACACGCGTCCTCCTCGACGGCGACCTCCGTCTCCATTGGCTCTGCGGCGGACGGGTCTGATAGAAGGAAAGAAAAGGCAAGCAGTTAAGCAAATATCCAAAAAAGAAGAATTGACAGAAGAAAAGTCCAAGGGTTTACTTGCGCGGGCCTCCTCCTCGGTGGGGTTCCTTGCCGGGGAGCTCTCCCTCGGCGGCGTGGTGGCAGCTCCCGCCGGCGGAGGGCCGCTAGCGCCATCCCTCGCCGGAGAAGTCGCTCTTGGCGGGGTGCTCGCCCTTGGCGGGGTGCTCGCCCTTGGCGGAGTGCTCACCCTTGCCGGAGAGCCTCCCCTTGGCGGTGTGGTCAAGGCGTGCGGCTCGTGGGGGGCGATCTCCTGGCGCTCCTGATGCGGCTGCTCTGCTCCTGCACAAGTCAACAAACAAGATGTCAACAAGGATGGAAGACCCACGCACACCCGACAAGCGGAAAGTGAACCACACTTACGCTGGGGGCTGCGCTGGGGCTGCTCCGAGGAACAGTTGCCGGGTCTGGCAAGCTCGTCTTAGGCGCACCCTCTGCCGTTGCGGCGGGCTCGTCCTCGAGGTCTATCACCGGGACCTTGGCCCTCTTCGCTGCCCTCTGGGCCAGAGTTATGAAAAAGACAGGACCAGAGTTAGGCAAAAGCGATGCAAGACAAAGCAACAAAAAATCAAAGAGAAACATGAATTGTGAAGACTTACTCTCCTTCCTCCTCGTCGGAGCTGAGCGCCGAGAAATCGAAGTCCGGCTCACGCGTTCCGGCACGAGGAGCTGGGGGAGTAAGCTCCCTTGGCCGCTTCGCCGGAGCAGGGGCGGTGGTCTGAGAAGACCCCGCTCCGGTTGCCGCTGAAGCACGAGGGGCGGCAGGAACAGTGGCGCCGACCCGGGAAGATCCCCCTCCAGCCGCTGCAGAAGCGCGAGGAACTCCCGTGGCGGTCTTGCTTGCCGCAGTGACACGTGTCGCGCGGCGCTGCGGCTGTTGGCCCGCTTGCCGCCCCGTCACGTCTGCGGCCTTGCGGAGGCGTCTTCTCGATGGAGCTGGAGGACTTGCTGGTGGTGGCGAGCTGCCCGAGGAAGAAGAAGAGGAGCCAATCTCCAGTGAGCCGCTCGAGTCTTCGGCAGGCTCACTGGACCCGGCACCCTGCTCGGCGGTCCCGCTCGACTCTACGCCCTGCTCGATGGGCTCGCTAGTCCCAGCAAGTTGCCCGGCAAGCTTCCCCGCCTTGCGGAGCTCTTCCTGCTCGGCAAGGCTTGTCGCCTCCGCTGCCTCCGCCTCCTCCACAGTGTACCCGAACTCGCCCGCGGCCCTGGCTGCCACTGCCTCTTCCACTCTGGTGGCAATGTATGCCATCTTCTTGATGCATATTCAGGATACCACCAGATCTTTATGGCTGAAGAAGACGAGGAGAAGACCGCATTCATTACTCCATGTGGCACTTATTGCTTCATACGCATGCCTTTCGGATTGAAGAATGCTGGTTCAACGTTTGCAAGAGTAGTCCACACTGCTTTTGAGCCACAGATACACAGAAATGTGGAAGCTTACATGGATGATATAGTGGTCAAGAGCAAGAACAAGGATACTCTGATCCAAGATTTAGATGAAACTTTTGCGAACCTGCGCAAGATCCAACTCAAGCTCAACCCCGAGAAGTGCGTGTTTGGAGTCCCCTCCGGCAAGCTTCTCGGGTTCTTCATGTCTCAGAGGGGGATTGAAGCCAATCCCGACAAGATCAAAGCCATCGAGCAAATCGAAGCACCGAAGCGCGCCAGGTAGGGGTGCGTCGAGGTTGTGTGAACCTGATCCGGCGTTCACGCGAGTGAAATCTTCAACATCTTCATCGACATGCCGCCGAAGAAGAAGGCTTCGGAGGCAGCAGGCCCGTCCGCGTCGATCCCGCCACCGCCGGAGCCAACGGCTGGTGGGGTAGACGCCGGCGGAAGGACGGACGTCGGCGAGGAAACTGACGGCGCCGCCAAGTCCAGGGACAAGACGGACGACCGGGCGCACTCCAAGGCCTCGGCATCCGTACATGCACCGCGCCCATCTCAGGAAGCGCGAGACCGGCAGCGACGTGGTACTCAAGGTACCATATGCTTGCTGGGCCAAGGTCAAGCTGGCGGATCTCAGGACGCTCAAGGCCAGCATGCACATCAACATGCTGGCACGAGCAAAGCACGGTCGCCGGGACGGGATGCTGCTCCTTCTAACGTATTTAGAAGTCCGAGCATATCCCGCTCCTCGCACCACTCGCCACCGTTACCCGCCACTCCAGCAGAAGCTCTAGCACGAGCTCAACTACTCCTCGACTTTCCTCCAGCGGTAGACAAGGCCGACGACTGGAGGGCCACCATCCAAAGTCTCATCGCCTTCGCCAACGGCGATACCCCGCAACTGCCGAGCGCGTCACGGCCGCGGCAAGTCAGCCAGGCGCAGGCCGACGACGACAAGACCGCCGGGGGTGCAACCACCGTGCACTCCCCGCCAAGGAGGCCAAGATCGCCGGCTCACCGGATCAACATCGACGACGACTCCACTGCGTCATCAGATCCGCGAGCTCGCCGCGATCAGCGCCAAGTACTCGACGACCGACAACAAGAGGACGCTCGAACCCGCATCGAGCGTCGGAGAGAAGCGCGGCGTCAATCCGACCAGCGCGCTGGGCCCGCTATTGACATGCAAGCGCCAGGGGGACCAGGCGACCTGCCGTACGCGGCAGGTTGCCCTGCGTTCACTCGTGAGCTGCGGCAAGTCCAGTGGCCCAGCATGAAGAACTTCAAGCCCGACGTACCGGAGAAGTACGATGGCAAGACACACCCGTCGGAATTCCTCAGCATCTACACCATCGCGGTGCAGGCTGCCGGGGGACGAGACGAGAAGATACTCGCCAATTACTTCCCGCTGGTGCTCAAGACAAACGTCAGATCTTGGCTCATGCACCTGCCGGAGAACTCCATTTCTTCTTGGGCTGACCTGTGCCACCAGTTTGTCGGCGCCTTCACAGGTGGCCACAAGCCCCATGGCCAGGAGAGTGACCTTCACATACTCGCCCAGAAGGAAGGAGAGCCCCTGCGTAAGTATATCCAGAGGTTCAGCCGTGTCCAGCACAACATCCCGGACGTCCACCCTATCGCGGTTATTAGCGCGTTCCATCAGAACGTGCGTAACCGCCTGATGAGGGAGGAGATGGCGATGTGCAAGATTAGGGACGTCAGCGAGCTGTACGCCCTGGCCGACAAGTGCGCACGCGCTGAGGGGGGGAGGAAACTCCCCGAGGAGGATACAGGAGCAGGGGGATCCGACAGCGAGGATGCCGCCCCGGCAAAGAAAAGTCGGCGGCGGGGCAACAGGAAGAAGAAGAACAAGGAAGTGCTAGTCGTTGAGCAGTCCGGCAAGGAGGCTGGCGCCAAGAAAACCCAGGCTGGTAGCTCCGGCAAGGAGACTGTCGCGTGCAGGAACTGCCAGACTGTGGCAGCCGCCGACAAGCAGGATGGCTCCGACAAGCAATACTGCAAGATCCACCGCACCAAGGGCCACGACCTCCAGAACTGCAAGAGGGTCGAGTACCTCGTCGAGCAGCAAAAGGCTGAGTACGAGCGACGCGACAAGGAGAAGGCCCAGGGAGGTGATGGAGGGTCCGGCAAGAAGCGGCCATTCAACGGCCGGGGAGGACACCGCGGCAAGGCCAAGCAGCGGCAAGGAGACAGACCTCGCCGCGGCCGCGACAAGGACGAAGACGACGACGAAGACGAAGACATGGATGATGGAGAGAACAGCGAGCAGGAGTTTCAGAAAGCCACAGAGGTTCTGTGCATTGACGGTGGTACCTCTCTGCATACTTCCCACCGCCAACTCAAGCAGTGGGGGCGGGAAGTTAATGCAGCAGAGCCACCCGTCGAGTCGCGCAAACTTCTGAAGTGGTCCAGCACGCCTATCATCTTCGACATTGAGGACCACCCTGATTGCACCACTGCGGTCGGGTGTTTGCCGATGTTGGTTTCACCAACCATCCGCAACCTCAAAGTCACCAAGATGTTAGTAGACGGCAGGGCTGGCTTGAACTTAATCTCCTCCGCTGTGGTCCGGAAATTCCAGATCCCCGATAGCGAGCTCGAAGAAACCGGCACATTCCAAGGGATCAACCCGGGAAGGAGCAATCCAAAGGGGAAGATCACGCTACCGGTGACGTTTGGCGGAGAGCTGAACTTCAGGACTGAGAGGATCACTTTCGACGTTGCCGATATTCCATTGCCTTACAATGGAATACTTGGCCGTCCAGCGCTTGCCAAGTTCATGGCAGCCTCTCACTATGCCTACAACATACTCAAGATGCCAGGCCCGATAAGCATCATCTCTGTCCCCGGCGACAAGAAGGATGCCCTTATCTGTGCCGACAAGATTTACCGAGATGCGGCAGCCGCAATAGACAGGAAGACACTTGCCGCTGAAGCTCCCGGGGGGAAGAAGACGAAGTCTGGCAAGAGCTCTAGGGCCCACTCTGGCAAACGCACCTCTTCGGAGTGCTGCGCTGCCGTCGAGGATGCTCCATCGATCTCCACCGACAAGTGTAAGAAGACGATGGCAGCTCCGCCAGCAACTAAGAAGGTGTCCGCCAAGGAGGACGACACTGGTGGTACTTTCACCATCAGTGCCACGCTCGATCCTAAATAGGAAAGCGCGCTCGTTGCTTTCCTGCTGGCGAACATCGACGTGTTTGCATGGCAACCGTCTGACATCCCCGGTGTTCCCAGGAAAGTGATTGAGCACAAGCTTGCCGTTTGTCCTCACGCGCGGCCCGTCAAGCAAAAGGTTAGGAAACAAGCAGTGGAGCGCCAAGAGTTTATCGCAGAAGAAATCAAGAAGCTGGAAGCGGCAGGCCTTGTCAGAGGTGTGCTCCATCCCACGTAGTTGGCCAATCCTGTTGTCGTGCGTAAAGCAAATGGGAAGTGGAGGCTTTGTATAGACTTCACCGATGTGAATAAAGCTTGTCCCAAAGATCCAATTCCCTTGCCGCGCATTGACCAGATTGTTGACTCCACCGCCGGATGCGATTTGCTTTCATTTCTTGATGCATATTCAGGATACCACCAGATCTTTATGGCTGAAGAAGACGAGGAGAAGACCGCATTCATTACTCCATGTGGCACTCATTGCTTCATACACATGCCTTTCGGATTGAAGAATGTTGGTTCAACGTTTGCAAGAGTAGTCCACACTGCTTTTGAGCCACAGATACACAGAAATGTGGAAGCTTACATGGATGATATAGTGGTCAAGAGCAAGAACAGGGATACTCTGATCCAAGATTTAGATGAAACTTTTGCGAACCTGCGCAAGATCCAACTCAAGCTCAACCCCGAGAAGTGCGTGTTTGGAGTCCCCTCCGGCAAGCTTCTCGGGTTCTTCGTGTCTCAGAGGGGGATTGAAGCCAATCCCGACAAGATCAAAGCCATCGAGCAAATCGAAGCACCGAAGCGCGTCAAGGATGTACGAAGACTTGCCGGCTGCATGGCTGCTCTCAGCAGGTTTATCTCTAAGTCTGCAGAACGCGCCCTGCCGTTTTTCAAAATTTTGAAAAAGGCAGGTCCAATGAAATGGACTCCGGAAGCGGAGGCAGCGCTGCAAGACTTGAATAAGTACATGTCCTCCACTCCAATACTTGTCGCACCTAAGCCACAAAAAAGGTTGTTGCTGTACCTAGCGGCAACCAATCAAGTGGTTAGTGTTGTGTTAGTAGCGGAGAGGGAAGCGGATGATGAGCCAGTGGCCGCGGCAAGCACATCCAGCGACAAGCAAGGGGCTTCTCCGGCAAGCTCTGGTCCCGACAAGGACGGATCTGCGCAGATGCAAGAAGAGATACGGAAGAAGATGGTGCAGCGCCCAGTCTACTTTGTAAGCTCCCTTCTGCAGGGGGCTAGGTCAAGGTACTCTGGGGTGCAGAAGTTGCTTTTCGGCCTTCTCATGGCTTCGAGGAAGTTGCGCCATTACTTCCAAGCACATGAGATAACGGTGGTCACTCGCTTTCTGCTGAAGAGGATATTGCAAAATCCAGAAGAAACGGGCAGGATTGTCGAGTGGGCACTAGAACTGTCAAGCTTTGGCCTCAAGTTTGAAAGCACTTCAACTATCCAGAGCAGAGCATTGGCAGAATTCATAGCAGAGTGGACGCCAACGCCAAACGAAGAAATCCCAGAGACGAGCATCCCCGTCAAAGAAGCGAGCCAAGAATGGATAATGTACTTTGATGGTGCCTTCTCGCTGCAAGGCGCCGGTGCCGGCGTGCTGCTTGTCGCGCCCACCGGGGAACACCTCAAGTATGTGGTCCAGATGCACTTTCCCAAGGAACAAGCGACAAACAATACCGCAGAGTATGAGGGTTTGTTTGCCGGTCTCAGGATCGCAGCAGACCTTGGGATCAAGAAGCTGATTGTAAGGGGAGACTCGCAGCTTGTCGTCCGCCAAGTAAACAAGAACTACCAGAGTCCGTTGATGGAAACTTACGTCGACGAAGTGAGAAAGCTTGAAGAACACTTTGAAGGCCTACAGATGGAGCACATTCAAAGAGCTCAGAACGACATCGCAGATGGCCTGTCAAAGTGTGCCGCACTAAAGTTACCTGTGGAACCAGGGATCTTTGTGCTCAAGCTGACTCAGCCATCCGTAACACCATCAACTGGACAGAGCAAGAAGAGGAAGTTGGTCTCTGGCGACTACATTCCGACAGAACTTCCACAAGCCGTCGCCAAGAAAGTCCCCAAGATCAACGCCGAAAATGCTGAGGAGCAGTCTGCTCCTGCAAGCCCCGGGGTTTGTACAGTTGAAGCAGACGCTCCCGACAAGGTTTGCTCCGGCAAGCTTGCCGTGGGACATCAAGCTCCGGCCGAGACACAAGTTCTCGCCGTAGAAGCAGATGTTCCCGCAGCAATAGATGCGCCTTTAGTCCTTGTTGTCGAGGCACAAGCTCCAGCATGGGCGCAACAGATCGTCCGTTTTCTCCAAACAGGAGAACTTCCCGAAGAGCAAGAAGAAGCGGAAAAGGTAACCCGACAGTCAAGTATGTACCAGTTTGTTGACAACACACTGTCCAGAAGAAGACTCAACGGTGTGAAATTGAAGTGTATTCCCCGAGAAGATGGACAGAAGCTATTGGCAGAGATACATGGAGGCATATGTGGTCACCACATTGGCCCAAGAGCACTTGTCGGCAAAGCATTCCGGCCAGGTTTCTTTTGGCCGACAGCCCTCCAAGATGCAACTGCACAAGTAACCAAGTGTGAAGCGTGCTAGTTCCATTCCAAGCAGACACATCAACCAGCTCAAGCTCTCCAGACGATCCCTTTGTCCTGGCCATTTTCCGTCTGGGGGCTCGACATCCTCGGCCCCTTTCCCCGCGCAGCCGGGGGCTTTGAGTTCTTGTACGTCGCCATCGACAAGTTCACAAAGTGGCCAGAAGTGGAACCAGTGAGAAAGGTGACCGCACAGTCAGCAGTCAAGTTCTTCAGATCGATTGTTTGCCGTTTTGGGATCCCTAACAGGATCATCACCGACAACGGCACACAATTCACCAGTCGCACCTTCATGCAATACGTCCAAGATCTTGGCGCCAAGGTCTGCTTCGCTTCTGTTGCTCACCCAAGAAGCAACGGTCAAGCGGAGAGGGCAAATGCTGAAGTGCTGCGCGGACTCAAGACAAGAACTTTTGACAGGCTGCACAAGTGCGGAAGAAACTGGATCGAGGAGCTGCCGGTGGTTCTTTGGTCGATCAGGACGACGCCAAATCGAGCCACTGGACAGACACCCTTTGCTCTGGTCTACGGAGCAGAAGCAGTTCTCCCCACGGAACTCGTATACGGGTCGCCTCGAGTGCTCGCTTACGATGAGCTCGAGCAAGAGAAGCTGCGACAAGATGACGCGCTGCTCCTTGAGGAGGACCGTCTTCAGGCCGCTGTGCGAGCTGCTCGCTACCAGCAAGCTTTGCGTCGCTACCATAGCCGCAAAGTTAAAGCCAGAAGTTTTGAGGAAGGCGACCTTGTTCTTCGGCGCGTACAATCCGCCAAGAAATCCAACAAGTTGATGCCGAAGTGGGAAGGCCCTTATCGGGTGAAACGAGTCACTAGGCCCGGCGCTGTCCGCCTTGAGACCGAAGATGGCTTGCCGGTGAGCAACTTCTGGAACATCGAGCATCTTCGTAAGTTTTACCCATAAGGCGCGATTGCCGTGATCCGCTCCGGCAACCACCTTTTGTACAAGTCTCGCCGCTGTTGCATGTAATCCTTTGTACAAAGCCGGGCGCAGACCCCGTGCATCAGTAAAGTTTATCTGCCCAGCGCATCTTGTCGTTTCATGCTATCTATTTTTCTTGCATGTACTATCTGACACTTTGTGCAGCACCAAATCCCGGTAAGCAATAACGAGCCAGAAAGCTCCATATCTGCATTTTCTCTTCTTCCTTTTCTTCTCAAGGAAAAGCAAGGTTCCCTCGCGCACAAGTTTGCCGGGGGGGAGGGGGGGAAGGAGAAGATGGCGGTATGGACCAAGTGCCGTTCAAGAAAGTTTGACCTTGCCGGGAAACAAGTTCAAGAAAGCATTGCCTCGCCGGGAAGCAGACAACACAAAAGCTAAGTTGCCAAAGTTTGAGCAATCAAAATTTTAAATTTTTAAGTTATCCTCCTTGAACGACTGCACTTTGTATGGAAAACCTATGCGCGGAGGGACCAACTCGTAGCTAGTTGCGCCCTTACTTTGTTTCGAGTTTGCTGAACAGCTTAAGTGTGCTGCGACAAGTGTCGCGCCCTTACTTTGTTTCCGAGCCCGCTCAACAACCTATGTGTGCTGCAACTAGTTGCGACAAGGTTTCTTGTCGGTAGCAATACCGCCCGCGGGCTGCTGAAGTTCCGCACTCAGCGCCCGCGGCAAAGATGCCTACGCCGATAAGTTCCCTAAGAGCATAGGGTAAAAACATACAAAGCAAAGGAAGCCAAGTAAAGGAAATAACGTTGCATTAACCATCTAAGATGGAGTTATATTACAAAATGACTTGCCGCAATTCTAATAGACTATTGTTCATAACGTGGTTGCCCGCGGCAAGGAAAGAAGAAACTGGATAAGACTAGTCCGCGCGGTCGCCCTCGACTCTCTTGATCCCACCTACCTTGTCCATGATGGGTGCGACAAGGGCCTTGAGCACCTCCTGGTCGGCGTCGGGTGGCAGGGTCCTGAGGACGTTGGTGAGGTTGAGGCCGGGGTTGCGGTACGCTATCTTCATCAGCACCTTCTGGAGGGCCCCCGCGTAGAGCCTGCGCGATTCGTCCGCCAGCTGCTTCGGGATCTTCTCCCGGAGTTGCTGGAGGGCCGTCGCCACGCCCTTGAAGAACAGAGTAAGCTTGGCGCTGGCGTGGAGGTTGTCGTCGGTGGAGTACCCGAGGTACTCCGCCCCCAGCTGCGCCAACCCCGTGTCGATGTCCGCGGCAGCGTTGACGAGGCCTTCCGTCCATATCTCGACGTTCCGCCTAAAGTTGTTCTGGAAAATGGCGGCACTGTCCAGCAACACCTTCTCGGCCCTGAGCTCCTCCTTCAGGGCCGTCTCCCGCTCCCTGGCACCGTCCAGCGTTGTGGTAAGAGTGGACAGCTTCAACTCCAAATCGGCAATGGAGTCCTTGGCGACGGCGAGCTCCTTGCCCTTATCGGAGAGGCGGACCTGCAGTTCAGAATGACTGTGGGCGTCCTTCTCCCTCTCGAGCTTGAGTGCGGCAACCTCCTCGCCGCTCGTCTTGAGGTTGGCCTCCAGTTGAGCCACCCTCGCCTCCAACTCCCTCTTGGCAGTCTCGGCAGCTGCAGCAGCATCCTTCGCCTCCCGCAGAACTCCGCCGAGCGACTGCTCGCGCGCGGCAAGCTCGTCCTCGTGGCTGTCGAGGTCGACCTTCCGCTGCGTCAACTCGCCTTCCCGCCTGGATAGCTCCTCGGCGGCAAGCCGCTGCTGCTCCTCCCCTTCAGCTTTCTCCAAAATGAATGCCTGATGCGCCTCGGCAAGCTGCTCCCGCTCCTCCGCCAAGGATCGGAGAGCTGCTTGGTTAATGGCTCGGAGCTCTTCTGCGCGCTTCTCCAATTCAGCACCCGCCTTGGCGGCCAGAGCCTCTCGGGACTCCAGCTTGGCTTGCCGGGCGCGGTAAAGGGACAGAAGCTTCCGCAGAAGCCGCTCCTCCTCGGGCTCGCTGCTGCTGCTTGGCACGTCGACGAACTTCATTCCGGGGGAGGCAAGGACCACCCCGTCGAAGACCTCTCCCTCGACTGGCGCCCTGGACGTGGACGCCCACGGGAGCTGGATGAAGACACCGTTGCCGGCCTCCAGGTAGGCGCCTGGCTCGGCTGCGGCAGCGGAGGGATCGGCAGCCGGCGCAGCGCCTGACGCTCCTGCGGCCTCAGGACCGTCAGTGCGACTGTCAGACCCCTACTCAGCTGCCGTGCCAGCGGCCTTGGCTGCCTCGTCGGCGGCGGGTTCGTCAGCACCGGCCGCCCCTTCAGTAGCGGCGGCGTCGCCGGTGTTGCCACGCGCGTCCTCCTCGACGGCGACCTCCGTCTCCATTGGCTCTGCGGCCGACGGGTCTGACAGAAGGAAAGATGTCACATCCCTAGCTTTTGATAATGCTCTAGGCTAGCCTCATGTGTGCATCATGTTTAATTTCCATTTAACTTGAAATGGGGATTGTTCAAAACCCTAGCATTTCAATTTCCAAGTAGGTCCAGTCAAGGAAAAAAAATTGCATTCTATGTTTCCAAAATGTTCCTAATATTTGTTGGATATTTTTGGCAAGGCTTTTGCAGCAAACCAAAAATAATGGACATTTATGTGGACTATTTTGGGCAGGGAATTTAATTTATTATTGTATTTGAATTTGGAAGTATATTCATAATATATAGAATATATTTTCAAATAACTTTGAAATGTTTTATGTGCTTCTGGAAAAGTCCATCTAGCAACATAAAATTGTTCAGAGGAGTTTTTGGCATTGTTTGAAATTGTTTAAATTTCAAAACAGTGGCAAAAGAAAATAAAACAAAAAAAGAAAAATAGAAAACAGAAACAGTTTTAGAAAAAGAGAAAGAGACTCACCTGGGCTAACTTACCTGTGCAGCCAGCACTGTTGGCCCAGCTACCTCTGTAGAGGCCCAGCCCACCTGCCCCCCCCCCTCCTCTGTCATCTACCTCGTGCCAGAAGGCACGAGGGCGTGTGCCCGGCGCCCGCAGCCACGCGCCGGCCACCTCCGCCTTGCCTGTCTGCCTCCTCGCCGCCCCGAAGCCCCTAGAGGACGCCACGACACCCTGGAACCCCCTCGGCCTCTCCCTGTGTTCCTTCCCCTCCTCTGTCTCTCTCCCCCGCGAGCACCCGAACGCCGTCGTCGCCGCCGTCCTGAACCACCACGGCCACCGTCCACCTCTCGCCCCTCCGATGAGCCCTCGAGCTCCGCCGTGTTCCCCCTCTTCCTCTCCTTCATCTCATGCGACGCCAGGAGCTCCCCCTCACCCGCAACGCCGTCGTTCCCATCCTCTGCGTCCGGTGACCGCCGTCGACGATTCGCCGCCGTCAGGCCGCCCCCGGGCTCGCCGTCTTCTTCAAACGAACCGCGGTGAGCCTCCGAGTCGCTTCCCCCTTCTCCCCTAGCCGCGCTTGACCTCTAGGCCATAGCTCCGTCGTGGCCAACTCCGGCCGCCGCTGAACCTGTCGCCGCCGTGGCCACAACCACCATAGCTCGCATCCGAGCTCGCCATCGCACTCCTTGCACTCCCGCGCTTCGGGCAGGGCCATCCGTTGCTCCTGGAGTGGCCCGTAGCGCCGTCTTGAATATCGCCCGAACTCCGGCGCCGCAAAACCTTGTCGCCGGTCACTTTCCGGCCACCCCGCGGCCTCCCGTCTGGTCCTTTGGATGCGGAAGAGCCCCAGCAACGCGTAGGACCAAACGGCGGTCGTTTTGGTCGCCGTGGGACGAAACCCGAACCCTCCGCCGCATTTGGTCTCGCCGGCGACGAGCCGCCGGCGTTTCTGACCTCTTTGACCGGTGGGTTGACCACCCCGGGTCACTGACGTATGGGCCCCACGCCCTTAGTCAACCACTAACTCACTGACGTGTGGGGCCAGTTCCTGCTAATTACCTAGTTAGGTTTAATTAAAATAGGATTAGCCCTGGCTCACTGACGTGTGGGCCGAGGCCCCTAGTTAATTAGAGTTAGGTTTAACTTAGTGCTAACTAATTTAGTTAATTAGTTGAGACACTGACTTGTGGGTCCCAGCCGTCAGGTTTGACCTGGGCTGGCGCCTTTGACCTGCTGACGTAGTGATGATGTCACTATGATGTCATAAATGCTTTTCTGGAATTCTAAATAAATCAGAAATGATTTATTTATTTTAGAAAATAGCCAAAACTTCTAAAAATCATAGAAAATAATCTATAGTTCAGATGAAAATAATTTATATATGAAAATTGATCAGAAAAATCCAAGGAATCTGTTTATGGCATTTTCATGCATGTTTGAGTAACTTACAGCCACTGTTTAGGACAATTTGAATAAATGGCATTTGAATAATCACATATGGGGTTTGAATTTGAACCTTGGTTCAAACCAACTTCATTTAACATGGTTGCTAGTTGCATTAGGCCAAACCACATCATATTGCCATGTCATGTTCATGCATCATATTGTTGCATTGCATTGATTGTGTTCTTTCCCTGTTTGTCGGTTTTGTCCCCTCTCAGTAGACGACGTTCCGACGATGTGACCGATGACACCGATGAAGACTCAATGTTATCTTCAGAAGTGCCAGGCAAGCAAAACCCCATTGAGCATTCCGATACAATCCCACTCTCTCGCTCTTGCTCTCTTTTACTGCATTAGGACAACAACGCTTCAACTGTTACTTGCTGCGGTAGTTGAACCCCTTTCCACTGCATGACCCGTCATTGCCACAGTAAATAGTTGAAACCCACTAGTATGAGTAGGAGTTGTTTGAGCCATGTTGTGCCTACTCATTGATGCTTTCTGGTTATGCCTGCTATTGCTTAGAGTTGTGTCAGGTCTGATTCATCGGGGATGAATTGGAATGTGATGAACATGTCCTACTGTGTGTGAGCTAAGTGTGTGAACACGATTTGGTAAAGGTAGCGATGAGAGGCCATGTAGGAGTACATGGTGGGTTGTCTCATTGCAGCCGTCCTCAGGAACTGAGTTCTGTGTTGGTTGATCCATGACCAGTTACTACCATGCATTGGGCCTGAAACCAATGTACCCTCTCGACTTATTAATCAACATGATCTTTGTCCAGGAGTTGCAACTAGTTTCTGGTGTTTGTAGTTTACTGGAGGTCGTGCACAGCGCTGACCCTCGGGGTGGGCTGTGACGCGGCAGGTACGTGGCACGGTGTACCGATTGCCCGTTTGGTGATGCGGGAACCCTGTACACATCGTTTGGGGCCGTGAGCGACACCCCGGCCGGATCTCCCCACGGATGGAACCCAAATAGGCGATAAACCTGGACGAGAGACTTGTGTGGTTAGTCAGGTCGTGGCCGACACCCTCGCTGGGCCTCCGCTTGAAGGTTGCCGAGTACATGTCGTGTAAACGGCGGTAAGTGGTGAGAGCGTGTGTGAAGAAGTACACCCCTGCAGGGTTAAATATAATCTATTCGAATAGCCGTGTCCGCGGTAATGGACTTCTGGGTTACCTATTACAGTTCATAGACAAGTGAAAGTGGATACTCTAAAACACGCAAGATAAGCGTGAGTGCTATGGATGGCCTTCTCGTAGGGAGACGGGAGCGGATCCATAGTGGTGTATTGATTGGTGAATATGTGGACTCGTGTGCGCCACCTCAAAAGAGTTACTTTCAGTCGTAGTTTAGGATAGCCACCGAGTCAAAGCTGGCTTGCTGCAGTCAAACTCCACCACCCCCTTTGTTGATACCGATGCATATGTAGCTAGTTCTGATGTAAGTCTTGCTGAGTACCGTTGTACTCACGTTTGCTTAATTTATGTTTTGCAGAGAGACTTTAGTCTCGCTAGTGGTTCCGCGTGGACTTCGACGTTTAGCTTGTTACCTCAGCTACGATCTTGAACCCTTGGGAGGGTCTTGTAGATAGTCAGGCTTCTTAGTCTTTTTCATTTATAGATGTCTGTACTCAGACATGTAATGCTTCCGTTGCCTATATGCTCTGTATGTTGGGTCATGTGACCTCTGATTGTAATAAATGCTATGATGGCTCTTCTGGGCCTTTATCTATATGAGTTGTTGAGTTATGTTGTGACGCCATGTTGTACAGCACATACTTGCATGTTATGCGTACGTGTAATGTGTATTGCTATGTGTGGGATCCGACACCTAGTTGTTTACCTTTGGTAGCCTATCTTACAGGGAAATGTCTCCTAGTGTTTCCACTGAGCCTTGGTAGCTTGCTACTGCTCCGGAACACTTAGGCTGGCCGGCATGTGTCCTTCTTCGTTCCTGTGTCTGTCCCTTAGGGGAAATGTCACGCATTGTTCCTTTAAGTCCTTGTAGCTTGCTACGACTTGGGTTCATACGTTGATGACCGACACGTTCGTTGATGGGTCATGTATGCCTGTCTCTGTAATTTAGTGCCACTTTTGGTTTATAACTGGTCATGTCGGCCCGGGTTCTCTGTCATATGGATGCTAGCGACACTATCATATACGTGTGCCAAAATGCGCAAACGGTCCCGGGCCAGGTAAGGTGGCACCCGTGGAATACCGTGCGTGAGGCCGCAAAGTGATATGGTGTGTTACAGGCTAGACCTGTGTGACTTAGGATCGGGGTCCTGACAGCTTTGGTATCAGAGCCTGACTGCCTGTAGGATTACAAACCAAATTGGTCGAAGTTGTGTCTAGGAACTCTTTAGTTATATAAGGGAATTGATTGTGGAAGGGAACGTAAGGCTCTTTTTACTCCTTTACCTTATGACCTTCTGATCTGAGTCACCTTCTTCTTTCTACGGGGATTTAGAACTAGGCTTTCTCTTATGTCTATCAGGATCACGTTATTGTGGATTCAACCCTCAGTTCAGTTTCTACTACATCGGTTTGTTCAACTGTTGGTCACAGAACCTTGACATTATGATGTTAGGTGGATATGATACTCTTTTGCTTGGATCTCAAAGTATTTTCGAGCAATTACAGTCGTTATGCTGTCTGAGTCATCCCATGTTTCTAAATAGTCTGATGCACTTGCAAATCATTCCTACCTGTTCTTAATGTCCTTTTAGACCAGATTAATCACACTAGTTAGTGTGTTGAGGTACTCTGTTACCTCGACAAATATGTTGGAATTATTACTATGACCCTAGGTGTCTTAGAGGATCACCCAGTAATCTAGCAATGTTTTATATTCCAGTGTGATGATTCTGGCCATTATTCTCGAAAGCATCCCGTGATGCCATTTAGTTGTTAGGTATTCTATTCATGGGTTCTTGAACCCAAGATTCTTTCTACCCACGTCATGTTGGTAGTATTTGCTCGTCCCTTTAGGATATTAGTAACCTTGTGATAGTCCTCGAGGTTCGTGGTTATCATTCTTCCAATACCATGAACCATCCTTGGCAGAAGTTCTCCCGAACCAAAAGATCACAACCAGAGTGCTCCTGAGTAGTACTCCATTCATATTGTGACTCTTCCAGTCCTACCTTTCTGCATGGGTTATCCGGAAGAAATATGTGGAACTCGTTCGACATACTAATCTATGCATCCACAACTCAGAAGTAATATGTTCCTTGAGTTGTCTCCCTTAGTTGTATTATGACCCTCGTCTATCAGTTGATAGTCAGGAGTAGTTGTGCACTCGTGTTCATCGATGCATTTTACTCTTGTGGTCTGTCAAGCCATTCTATTCTGGAATGACTAGGAGAAATAAACTCCCGTACCCTATCCATATCCAGGATTGGGTCAAAGAAGTTGTAGCTCGCAGATGAAGAATGCTAATGCAGCTTCTAAATTGCTCTATCCTGGAGTATTACCATCTTTATGTCAAGAATGTCATGGGAATTGCACAACCTCTTTTAAACTCTTGATACAGTGATACTTCTCGCCATTATCGTTCATTCCTCGGTCTCCGTGTTATCGTAGCCGGAATACTGATAAGTGGATTGTGATGTGTGAAATCAATACTCCTAGCAACTTCGTTGCTTGGTAGTTAAAGTACAACAATTTCATTCTTAGTATGTTAGTTACTAATTACCATTCTAAGATTGATTGTGCTATCTAGTCCACTTTCCTGGTGCACTCCTTGATTGATGAGTTAGGATTTTGTTAAGTCCTCGCCCATTAGATCATATCGTCTTGCCCTGAAAAGCAAGATTGTTCTCGAGCTTAGTAACATATCGGTGGTTCGTGATTTTCTGAATATCTTCTCGGAAGTATTACCAGGTTGTCACCTGACCGCTATGTTGAGTTCGTGATCAAGTTGGTTTCTTATAAACCACCACTTCTCCAAGAGTCTGTGTTGGGTACCCCGAACTAGTTGGTTAAGCTAAACAACAACTTGGAGAGTTGGAAGATAAAAAGCTTAACCCACATAGCTCACTCAAAAGGGATATCTTGTGTGTGTATTGAAGATAGATGATATCTTCTCCAATTGATTCCGTGATCAATTGTGGATTTATTATCTTGTCCAAAACTTTGATTTGAGTGTGGGCTATCCTCGAATCAAATCAGAACCAACGATATTCATAACGTTGTCTTACTCGTGATTGATCCTTCGAGCATACACCGTTATATCTTCTGGGTCTGACCAATGCTATCACTTTGTTCACATTGTCACGGATTTCCATCTCCATGGAAACCTGGATGAATTGTTGTTGAGCCCATCAGCAACATTGTTATCTTCTCCATGGTCTATGTTGAACATCCAGTTAGTATTGGAAACTTTTATAAGCATTATCTTCATGACCCGTTCGTGAAGCATATGTACGGAAGAAAGAAGTGACTTCCTCTAATTCATGAGCATTTGATGCAAGTTGCCGCCGTGAATTCGAGAAAGCATGTTTCTACCTCCTCTGGAGTCATCCCAAGTCAGTCATGCATACGTGCGAAGTATTCTATGGTCTGATAGACTGATCATCTTCATTTTGTATGTATCCCTAGCACACCAAGCCACTGATTGATTTGTTCAAAGAAAAGAAGTTCAAATGCTATTCCCGAAGGGCACGGACGGACATGCACAAGACTTCGTTATCTCCAATGATGATTCCCAATCTGAACTTGATAGTATTTTATTATAAGACTACTATGTGGTCACGTTTGTCTGGGACAACGTGTTCACAGGTTTTGTAGCAGAACCAGCTCATGTTTTGGAGCTGCTATCGTAGTTCATTCCTAAGAATCTCGCAACGCCGTCTCGTCGAATGGTGCTGCAAACATTCATTCCTTCTAGACTCGATGAGTCTGGAATATCCTGACACCAACCAGAACTGAATCTCAGGCAGATATGATGGTTGGAGCATTTTCCAAGAACTATAATATTGGTCTCTCGATAACCGGTAAAGTGGATGTCGTGGCCAACCCACCCAGCCAGAAGACCTATTGCTGTAGTATCTTGATTGAAGAAGTTGGCCACCTCCCCATAAGGACTTCGTAGGAATTACTCCCTAGTTGTTCCTTATGGATTTTTGTGCTCCTGAAGTCCGACCTTTATTTGACGTTCTAGGTACCAAACCATTATGATAAATGGGTTGTGCTAGCACATCAAGGAGAACATTAGTAGCGGAGTGCTAAATGTCTCTCGGTCGATCGTCCAGATTTTGCCCCTTGGCCCGCTAAAGTGAAATCTAGGAAAGTGTTATCTTCCTTGCATCTGCATCATCCATCGTTATTCATCATGGTAGTATATGATGTTGCCAGGATCCTTGACACGGATATTGGTAAAACCTTGATGAATGTGGGAATACTCAAGTTTTTGAGAGCACGCACAAGCACTAGGTGTTATCCTCGACACTAACCGGGATTGCTCCCAGTGTTCTTGGTTATGTTGTAACCTCTCAAAGAGCAATTTACTCTCTACTGTTGGGTTTCTCCCCAGTTACCAGAATCATTCCCAGCATTTGCATTTTGCTCCCAGCTTGCACCGCCAATGTGTCAATTCTCCATGGGATACCATTCTCAATCATTGCTGTTTGGGATCGTCCTTAAACGTGGACTTACCATGGGTCCCATTCATTCCTGATGATAAGCAAAGCATCCCTTGTGTTGTCTTCAGCAAGATAGTCCACATCATCCATTCTGGACGAGTTTGTCATTCTTTCGGACTCCGTCAAACGATCGATTGTGTTTGCCTTAGGCTGGTATAGGGAATCTCAATGATCTCTATATCAAAAGTAATTCTTTTTGCCACTTAAAGAAATAATTCTACGAGTCACCTTCCCTAAAGGTGCCCCGTCTGGTGGTATCGTCACCATCTTCTTAGGTGTGGAATTATGGCCACTAGGTGAACCTTCATCGTTTGTTTCATTCCATTCCCCTGGAGGTGTACTCCGTGTCTCAGCTCAAGAGATGTTTCAACATCTCACTCCAAGAGTTGATCTTGAGTTGCCCGATCTTTCACAAGATCAACTATTGCAGAGTTTCTTCTGTTATCACCGTGTTGGACAAAGATCTAGTAATCAAGGATGTCAGGATCAACATGATGCTACAAATCAACAATTTCGAGGAGGAGTACTGGATCAAGAAGATTGTGTTAGCTAGTGTCCCCTCTGATTTCTTATCTCACGTCCTGAATCTCGGGACGAGATTCTTGTTTAGTAGGGGTGAGTTGTCACATCCCTAGCTTTTGATAATGCTCTAGGCTAGCCTCATGTGTGCATCATGTTTAATTTCCATTTAACTTGAAATGGGGATTGTTCAAAACCCTAGCATTTCAATTTCCAAGTAGGTCCAGTCAAGGAAAAAAATTGCATTCTATGTTTCCAAAATGTTCCTAATATTTGTTGGATATTTTTGGCAAGGCTTTTGCAGCAAACCAAAAATAATGGACATTTCTGTGGAATGTTTTGGGCAGGGAATTTAATTTATTATTGTATTTGAATTTGGAAGTATATTCATAATATATAGAATATATTTTCAAATAACTTTGAAATGGTTTCTGTGCTTCTGGAAAAGTCCATCTAGCAACATAAAATTGTTCAGAGGAGTTTTTGGCATTGTTTGAAATTGTTTAAATTTCAAAACAGTGGCAAAAGAAAATAAAACAAAGAAAGAAAAATAGAAAACAGAAACAGTTTAAGAAAAAGAGAAAGAGACTCACCTGTGCAGCCAGCACTGTTGGCCCAGCTACCTCTGTAGAGGCCCAGCCCACCTGCCCCCCCCTCCTCTGTCGTCTACCTCGTGCCAGAAGGCACGAGGGCGTGTGCCCGGCGCCCGCAGCCACGCGCCGGCCACCTCCGCCTTGCCTGTCTGCCTCCTCGCCGCCCCGAAGCCCCTAGAGGACGCCACGACACCCTGGAACCCCCTCGGCCTCTCCCTGTGTTCCTTCCCCTCCTCTGTCTCTCTCCCCCGCGAGCACCCGAACGTCGTCGTCGCCGCCGTCCTGAACCACCACGGCCACTGTCCACCTCTCGCCCCTCCGATGAGCCCTCGAGCTCCGCCGTGTTCCCCCTCTTCCTCTCCTTCATCTCATGCGACGCCAGGAGCTCCCCCTCACCCGCAACGCCGTCGTTCCCCTCCTCTGCGTCCGGTGACCGCCGTCGACGATTCGCCGCCGTCAGGCCGCCCCCAGGCTCGCCGTCTTCTTCAAACGAACCGCGGTGAGCCTCCGAGTCGCTTCCCCCTTCTCCCCTAGCCGCGCTTGACCTCTAGGCCATAGCTCCGTCGTGGCCAACTCCGGCCGCCGCTGAACCTGTCGCCGTCGTGGCCACAACCACCATAGCTCGCATCCGAGCTCGCCATCACACTCCTTGCACTCCCGCGCTTCGGGCAGGGCCATCCGTTGCTCCTGGAGTGGCCCGTAGCGCCGTCTTGAATATCGCCCGAACTCCGGCGCCGCAAAACCTCGTCGCTGGTCACTTTCCGGCCACCCCGCGGCCTCCCGTCTGGTCCTTTGGATGCGGAAGAGCCCCAGCAACGCGTAGGACCAAACGGCGGTTGTTTTGGTCGCCGTGGGACGAAACCCGAACCCTCCGCCGCATTTGGTCTCGCCGGCGACGAGCCGCCGGCGTTTCTGACCTCTTTGACCGGTGGGTTGACCACCCCGGGTCACTGACGTATGGGCCCCACGCCCTTAGTCAACCACTAACTCACTGACGTGTGGGGCCAGTTCCTGCTAATTACCTAGTTAGGTTTAATTAAAATAGGATTAGCCCTGGCTCACTGACGTGTGGGCCGAGGCCCCTAGTTAATTAGAGTTAGGTTTAACTTACTGCTAACTAATTTAGTTAATTAATTGAGACACTGACTTGTGGGTCCCAGCCGTCAGGTTTGACATGGGCTGGCGCCTTTGACCTGCTGACGTAGTGATGATGTCACTATGATGTCATAAATGCTTTTCTGGAATTCTAAATAAATCAGAAATGATTTATTTATTTTAGAAAATAGCCAAAACTTCTAAAAATCATAGAAAATAATGTATAGTTCAGATGAAAATAATTTATATATGAAAATTGATCAGAAAAATCCAAGGAATCTGTTTATGGCATTTTCATGCATGTTTGAATAACTTACAGCCACTGTTTAGGACAATTTGAATAAATGGCATTTGAATAATCACATATGGGGTTTGAATTTGAACCTTGGTTCAAACCAACTTCATTTAACATGTTTGCTAGTTGCATTAGGCCAAACCACATCATATTGCCATGTCATGTTCATGCATCATATTGTTGCATTGCATTGATTGTGTTCTTTCCCTGTTTGTCGGTTTTGTCCCCTCTCAGTAGACGACGTTCCGACGATGTGACCGATGACACCGATGAAGACTCAATGTTATCTTCAGAAGTGCCAGGCAAGCAAAACCCCATTGAGCATTCCGATACAATCCCACTCTCTCGCTCTTGCTCTCTTTTACTGCATTAGGACAACAACGCTTCAACTGTTACTTGCTGCGGTAGTTGAACCCCTTTCCACTGCATGACCCGTCATTGCCACAGTAAATAGTTGAAACCCACTAGTATGAGTAGGAGTTGTTTGAGCCATGTTGTGCCTACTCATTGATGCTTTCTGGTTATGCCTGCTATTGCTTAGAGTTGTGTCAGGTCTGATTCATCGGGGATGAATTGGAATGTGATGAACATGTCCTACTGTGTGTGAGCTAAGTGTGTGAACACGATTTGGTAAAGGTAGCGATGAGAGGCCATGTAGGAGTACATGGTGGGTTGTCTCATTGCAGCCGTCCTCAGGAACTGAGTTCTGTGTTGGTTGATCCATGACCAGTTACTATCATGCATTGGGCCCGAAACCAATGGACCCTCTCGACTTATTAATCAACATGATCTCTGTCCAGGAGTTGCAACTAGTTTCTGGTGTTTGTAGTTTACTGGAGGTCGTGCGCAGCGCTGACCCTCGGGGTGGGCTGTGACGCGGCAGGTACGTGGCACGGTGTACCAATTGCCCGTTTGGTGATGCGGGAACCCTGTACACATCGTTTGGGGCCGTGAGCGACACCCCGGCCGGATCTCCCCACGGATGGAACCCAAATAGGCGATAAACCTGGACGAGAGACTTGTGTGGTTAGTCAGGTCGTGGCCGACACCCTCGCTAGGCCTCCGCTTGAAGGTTGCCGAGTACATGTCGTGTAAACGGTGGTAAGTGGTGAGAGCGTGTGTGAAGAAGTACACCCCTGCAGGGTTAAATATAATCTATTCGAATAGCCGTGTCCGCGGTAATGGACTTCTGGGTTACCTATTACAGTTCATAGACAAGTGAAAGTGGATACTCTAAAACACGCAAGATAAGCGTGAGTGCTATGGATGGCCTTCTCGTAGGGAGACGGGAGCGGATCCATAGTGGTGTATTGATTGGTGAATATGTGGACTCGTGTGCGCCACCTCAAAAGAGTTACTTTCAGTCGTAGTTTAGGATAGCCACCGAGTCAAAGCTGGCTTGCTGCAGTCAAACTCCACCACCCCCTTTGTTGATACCGATGCATATGTAGCTAGTTCTGATGTAAGTCTTGCTGAGTACCGTTGTACTCACGTTTGCTTAATTTATGTTTTGCAGAGAGACTTTAGTCTCGCTAGTGGTTCCGCGTGGACTTCGACGTTTAGCTTGTTACCTCAGCTACGATCTTGAACCCTTGGGAGGGTCTTGTAGATAGTCAGGCTTCTTAGTCTTTTTCATTTATAGATGTCTGTACTCAGACATGTAATGCTTCCGTTGCCTGTATGCTCTGTATGTTGGGTCATGTGACCTCTGATTGTAATAAATGCTATGATGGCTCTTCTGGGCCTTTATCTATATGAGTTGTTGAGTTATGTTGTGATGCCATGTTGTACAGCACATACTTGCATGTTATGCGTACGTGTAATGTGTATTGCTATGTGTGGGATCCGACACCTAGTTGTTTACCTTTGGTAGCCTATCTTACAGGGAAATGTCTCCTAGTGTTTCCACTAAGCCTTGGTAGCTTGCTACTGCTCCGGAACACTTAGGCTGGCCGGCATGTGTCCTTCTTCGTTCCTGTGTCTGTCCCTTAGGGGAAATGTCACGCATTGTTCCTTTAAGTCCTTGTAGCTTGCTACGACTAGGGTTCATACGTTGATGACCGATACGTTCGTTGATGGGTCATGTATGCCTGTCTCTGTAATTTAGTGCCACTTTTGGTTTATAACTGGTCATGTCGGCCCGGGTTCTCTGTCATATGGATGCTAGCGACACTATCATATACGTGTGCCAAAATGCGCAAACGGTCCCGGGCCAGGTAAGGTGGCACCCGTGGAATACCGTGCGTGAGGCCGCAAAGTGATATGGTGTGTTATAGGCTAGACCTGTGTGACTTAGGATCGGGGTCCTGACAAAAGAAAAGGCAAGCAGTCAAGCAAATATCCAAAAAAGAAGAATTGACAGAAGAAAAGTCCAAGGGTTTACCTGTGCGGGCCTCCTCCTCGGTGGGGTTCCTTGCCGGGGAGCTCTCCCTCGGCGGCGTGGTGGCAGCTCCCGCCGGCGGAGGGCCGCTGGCGCCATCCCTCGCCGGAGAGGTCGCTCTTGGCGGGGTGCTCGCCCTTGGCGGGGTGCTCGCCCTTGGCAGAGTGCTCACCTTTGCCGGAGAGCCTCCCCTTGGCGGTGTGGTCGAGGCGTGCGGCTCGTCGGGGGCGATCTCCTGGCGCTCCTGATGCGGCTGCTCTGCTCCTGCACAAGTCAACAAACAAGATGTCAACAAGGATGGAAGACCCACGCGCACCCGACAAGCGGAAAGTGAACCACACTTATGCTGGGGGCTGCGCTGGGGGCTGCTCCGAGGAACAGTTGCCGGGTCCAGCAAGCTCGTCTCAGGCGCACCCCCTGCCGTTGCGGCGGGCTCGTCCTCGAGGTCTATCACCGGGACCTTGGCCCTCTTCGCTGCCCTCTGGGCCAGAGTTATGAAAAAGACAGGACCAGAGTTAGGCAAAAGAGATGCAAGACAAAGCAATAGAAAATCAAAGAGAAACAAGAATTGCGAAGACTTACTCTCCTTCCTCCTCGTCGGAGCTGAGCGCCGAGAAATCGAAGTCCGGCTCACGTGTCCCGGCGCGAGGAGCTGGGGGAGTAGGCTCCCTTGGCCTCTTGGCGGGAGCAGGGGCGGTGGTCTGAGAAGACCCCGCTCCGGTTGTCGCCGAAGCACGAGGGGCGGCAGGAACAGTGGCGCCGGCCCGGGAAGATCCCCCTCCAGCCGCTGCAGAAGCGCGAGGAACTCCCGTGGCGGTCTTGCTTGCCGCGGTGACACGTGTCGCGCGGCGCTGCGGCTGTTGGCCCGCTTGCTGCCCCGTCACGTCTGCGGCCTTGTGGAGGCGTCTTCTCGGTGGAGCTGGAGGACTTGCTGGTGGTGGCGAGCTGCCCGAGGAAGAAGAAGAGGAGCCAATCTCCAGTGAGCCGCTCGAGTCTTCGGCAGGCTCACTGGACCCGGCACCCTGCTCGGCGGTCCCGCTCGACTCTACGCCCTGCTCGATGGGCTCGCTTGTACCAGCAAGTTGCCCGGCAAGCTTCCCCGCCTTGCGGAGCTCTTCCTACTCGGCAAGGCTTGTCGCCTCCGGTGCCTCCGCCTCCTCCACAGTGTACCCGAACTCGCCCGCGGCCCTGGCTGCCGCTTCCTCTTCCAGCCTGGTGGCAATGTATGCCATCTCCTGGTCGGTGGTGTCGCGGGTGAGGCCTTTCTTCTCGTCGAGATCGACTGGCAGTTCTACCAAGTTGTCGAAGAACGTTTGCACAGCTTCGTTGGAAGGCTCTTGCCAAGTGGGGTCGATGGCGTGGGAATCGCACAGCGGCATCACCGCACGAATGGCACTGAGCGCCGAGCTGTTGCACAACGGAACTACGCCCTGCGGCAACGCAAACCACTCGGGATGGGCGGAGTCGTACTTGAACAACGCCTGGAGCATCGCGTTGAGATCCAGGACAGTGAAGTTGTAATTAAGCCCCGGGCGCAGCCTCATGATATCTGCCGCGTTCTCAAACTCCCAGGCGGCCCTCTTCCTCTCCTGCAAGGGGGCGATTCGGCGGCGGAGAAAGTCTGCTCCTACTGCGCCCACGGTGAGCTTGGCGTGCCTAAGGCGAAGGATTTGGGTAGTGGCAATCTTCAATCTGCTATCCTCCGGGGCCAGGTCGCTCCAGTCGTTGCCACGTACTACTGCGGCTTGGTGCCGGGAAGCGAATGGCTGCGGGTCGTCCTCTATGATCCAACACCAGTTGGCCCTCCACTCATCCCACTTGCCGCGGAGCTCCCCCTCCAGATACTCTTCCTTCTTGTGCGTCCTCGAGATCCAGGAGACGCCGCCCGACAAAGGCGACCCTGATTCGACTCGAGGCGTGAAGTAATGGCGGAAAAGAGCTACATTGGGGTAGACTCCGACAAAGTTTTCGCACAGATGTGCGAAAACGGCCATGGTCAAGACGACATTGGGGGTGAAGTCAAGGAGATGAAACCTGTAGGTATTCATGATGCCGCAGAAGAATTCAGAATATGGCGGGCAGAGCCCGCAATAGAAGAACAGGGCAAAGAAGGCGTAGCCGTTCGGGAACATCTCGCAGGCTACGGCGGGGAGTACCTTGGTGCGCGGATGCGCCTTCGTCTCCCTCGACCAGAAAAGGTAGAAGGATTCCTTCAGCTCCTCCGCGCTAAGCTTTGGCGGAAAGACCGCCATCTTATTCTGCATTGCTGCTAGCCGCAGCGCCTCGGCGGACTTCGCGGCGGCCTTCACGGACTTCCCCTTCTCGCCTTTCGGGGCCATGGCGGGGACAGAGGGGGAGGTCGACGGCGCTGGTGATGCTGGTGGCGGCGGAGGGCGGAGCGCTGCTCTCTTTCGGCCAACGGGAAGGAGGGGAGCGGCGGGGGTTTCTGAGGATCGAAGAAGCAACGGGCGAATGGAAGGAACTGCCCCTGTTTCCCCTACTTTTAAGGGGGGGGGATGTTCCGCATTTCCCATTAAAGAAACAGGCCACGATCTCTCCCACGACGCCGCGATTGACGCGTGCCGTTAAGGGAGGGCGCGGTGGATACAGAGTTGGATACGGCGTGCCGCGGGCCGCGTGTGCCCGTGCACTGTTTTGGGCCTGGCCCAACAGCGCTCGGCACCGTGTCTGGCCCAGGCCCGGGGGCTCCTGTCGGTGTACTAAAGTAGGGGTACCCTAGTATCCCGAACTTGTGCACGGGCAGTTGCAGCATCCCGTGGCAGGGCTAGCCAGGCGATCGCCAATATCCTTCGTGGTCCCCTTGGAGCCATTCAAGAACAAAGTATTCAAGTCAAAAGAACAAGACCCCGGCAAGAGGAGCTTGCCGGGAAGGCCACTCAAGGCACCAAACCACTCAAGGTACAAGACCCTGGCAAGAGGAGCTTGCCGGGAAGGCCAACTAAAGGCACCTCAAGAGAACTTGCCGCGACGCGCCACGCGTCCCGGCAAGGCCCGGCGAGCGACAAGCTCCCAGGCGCGGCAAGATAGCGGCCGCGGCAAGGCACTTGCCGCGGCAAGCTTCCACTCAGTTCCCACGCTCCAGCTCATCCACCCACGTGTCGCCCTGGGACCCTCCCAGGCGCACGTGGCGGAAGGTTGTGCACCCAGGGGAACACGGTGGCAAGCTGCGGTGACGAGGCTACCGTCGTGGCGAACGGTGGTGCCCCTGACGGCCACTTTTTACACTGTTTGGGGCGACAGCGACGGGCATTCAATGCCCTTGTCCCCTGCCGTCAGAGTTAGGTATAGAGCACTATACAAATACTGTTCCAACCACCACTCTTTTTACTTTTTTACCCCCATCTGTGTTGCCACCTGTCGGTGACCCCTTTGACCTATAAAAGGAGGCCCATGCGCAACGTAGAGGGGGTTCCGATCATCGATCATTCTCCACGCTCGGTCTAGTTAGCGGTTAGAGTGTATTGTTGCTCTCCTCGCTCCCGAGCCAAGAACCCAATAACAAACCAAAGCAGGAGTAGGGTTTTACGCATCCGTGCGGCCCGAACCTGGGTAAACTGCTCGCGTGCTTGCCTCGATCCGCTCTTTGTGCATCCTCCGCCCCCTGCCGTACCGAAAAGGGGCTCCGGTCCCATAGGTGTTCGTGGGTGATCAGTTTCCCCGACAATATCCAATAGCTCGATGCTTCCTTAGAACTTTCAATGATCTTTCTTCCTCATGTTCTGAAAGGTTAGCACTGATAATAACATGATATGTCTTCTTTTCATCAAGATAAGCATATTTTAGAATGTTTGGCAATTGTTTTAATTCAAACACATGATAACCTATAGGTGGAGGAGGACCTCCAAGAATTTCAATAGGTAAATTGTGTTTAAGCAGAGGGCGTTGTTCAAAGAAAATCTTACCTATTTCATTTCTTTCATGCATATGTAAATCATTCTCATAGTCTAGCCAGTATTGTTCTAAAGGATCAGTAGGTGGCACAGCAATAGAAGCAAGACCAATTAATTCATCCTTACTAGGCAATTCTTTTTCATGATGATTTCTACTAAACTTGGAAAAATTAAACTCATGAGACCCATCACCAAAGCTAACACCAATAGTTTGTTTCTTGCAATCTATCTTAGCATTAACTGTGTTCAAGAAAGGTCTACAAAAGATAATGGGACAAAAGTCATCTTGTGGGGAACCAAGAACAAGAAAATCAGTAGGGCATTTTATTTTCCCACACAATACTTCAACATCTCTAATAATCCCACAAGGTGATATGGTGTCTCTATTTGCAAGTTTAATAGTAACATCTATGTCTTCTAACTCTGTAGGTGCTATGTCTTTCCTAATTTCTTGATACAATGTGTTAGGAATAGCACTCACACTAGCACCCATGTCACATAAACCATGATAACAGTGACCTCCTATTTTAACTGAAATGACAGGCAGGCCAACAACTGGTCTATTTTTATCCCTTTTTCGGGTTTAGCAATTCTAGCAGCTTCTACATAGAAATAAATAACATGCCCATCTATATCTTCCTCCAAGAGATCTTTAACCATAGCAACATTAGGTTCTACCCTAATTTGTTCATCTGGTTTAGGTGTTCTATCATAGCTTTTGTTAACCACAGTTGAAACTTTAGCATGTTCCTTTATCCTAACAGGAAAAGGGGGTTTCTCAATATAAGTAGTAGGAACAACTGGATCAACATTATAGAGTATAGTTTCTTCTTTAACTGGTACCGGTTCTTTAATTTCTTCGTTAATAGGTGGGTGATATTTAAACCACTTATCTGTAGGGAATTCAACATGAGTAGCAAATGATTCACAAAAGGAGGCTACTATCTTAGAGTCAAGTCCATATTTAGTGCTGAACTTTTGAAAAGCATCGGTATCCATAAAAGATTTAACACAATCATACTTAAGTTTTATACCTGACTCTTTAACTTTGTCGAGTTCCCAATCTTCAGAGTTGCGTTTAATTCTTTCAAAAAGATCCCACCGGAATTCAATAGTTTTCTTCATAAAAGAACCAACACAAGAAGTATCCAGCATGGTTTGATCATTACGAGAAAGCCGGGCATAAAAGTTCTGGATAATAATTTCTCTTGAGAGTTCATGATTGGGGCATGAATATAACATTGACTTCAGCCTCCCCCAAGCTAGAACGATACTCTCTCCTTCACGAGGCCAAAAATTATATATATAATTTCGATCACGATGAACTAGATGCATTGGATAAAAAAATCGTGGAACTCCAATTTTAAACGATTCCAATTCCATGATCCAATATCATCGCATAGCCTATACCATGCCAATGCTTTTCCCTTCAAAGATAAATGGAAAACCTTTTTCATCACCTCATCTTCGGGTAAACCTGCAAGATTAAACAATCCACAAATTTGTTCTAGATATATCAAGTGCATATCAGGATGTTCAGTTCCATCTCCTGTATAAGGATTAGCCTGCAGTTGTTCTATCATACCCGAAGGGATTTCATATTCAATATTTTCAGTAGGTGCAGTAGGTTGAGGGGCAATTAATTGTGGTTCTGGATGAGGTGAAGATACCCCTAACAAGCCCCTCAGAGGATTGTTTTCCATAGTAGCAAGTGTCAATAAATTTCAGCACACTATATAAATGTTTCCTTACCGAATTCCACTTACCAAAGGCGTTTCACTCCCCGGTAATGGCGCCAGAAAATAGCCTTGATGACCCACAAGTATAGGGGATAAATTGTAGCTCTTTTCGATAAGTAAGAGTGTCAAACCCAACAAGGAGTAGAAGGAAATGACAAGTAGTTTTCAGTAAGGTAATGTCTACAAGTGTTGAAACTGTAAGTTGCGAGTTGTTTGATAGAAAGATAATTTGTAATGAGCAAGTAACGATAATAGTAAAAAGTATGCATCAAGGTATCCCAATCCTTTTAAGGCAAAGTATAGGCCAAAACGGTCTCTTATGATAAGCAAAGTGTTCTTGAGGGTACACGGGAATTTTATCTAGTCACTTTCATCATGTTGGTTTGATTTGTGTTCGCTGCTTTGATAATTTGATATGCGAGTAGACTAGTGATTAGGTGATGTTCTTACTTGAACAAACCTCCTACTTGTGATTAACTCTCCCGCAAGCATCCATAACTACGAGAAAAAAATTAAGAATAAATTCTAACCATAGCATTAAACTCTAGGATCCAATCGGTCCCTTACGGAATAGTGCATAAACTGGGGTTCAAGTTTCTGTCACTCTCGCAACCCACCATCTATTTACTAATCCACAATGCATTCCCTTAGGCCCGAATATGGTGAAGTGTCATGTAGTCGATGTTCACATGGCACCACTAAGGGAATCACAACATATATACTATCAAAATATCGAACACATATCAAATTCACATGATTACTTGAAACATGATTTCTCCCGTGACCTCAAGAACAGCGGTAACTACTCACAAGTGATGAACATGCTCAAGATCATAGAGGTAATATATAGCATAATGGATCTGAACATATAATCTTCCACCAAGTAAACCATATAGTAATCAACTACAAGATGTAATCAACAGTACTAGTCGCCCACAAGCACTAATCTATAGTTCCGGTAACAAGATTGAATACAAGAGATGAACTAGGATTTGAGATGAGATGGTGTTGTTGAAGATGTTGATGGATATTTCCCTCCCCAAGATGCGAGAGTGGTTGTTGATGACGATGACGATGATTTCCCCCTAAGGGAGGGAAGTTCCCCCGACAGAATCGCTCCGCCGGAGGGCAAAAGTGCTCCTGCCCAAGTTCCGCCTCGAGACGGCGGTGTTCCATCCCGAAAGCCTTCCTTTCATTTTTTTCTAGGTCAAAGTCACTTATATACAAGAAGATCGGCACTGGAGGTGGCCTGAGGAGGCCACAACCCACCAGGGCGCGCCAGGGGGGCCTGGCGCGCCCAGGTGGGTTGTGCCCACCTGGTGGCCCCCCTCTGGTGTTTATTGGCTCCATTATTTATTAAATAATCGATAAAAATTCTCCGTGAAGTTTCAGCTTGTTTGGAGTTGTGCAGAATAGGTGGCCTGACGTAGCTTTTCTAGGTCCAGATTTCTAGCTGCCGGAATTCTCCCTCTTAGTGTGTTCCATGCAAATTATGAGAGAAAAGGCATTAAAATTACTCCAAAATGCATTATTATGGATAAAACATTATAAATAACAATAAGAAAACATGATGCGAAATGGACGTATCAACGTGCTCTTCACCAACTGATGTTATTCCTCGCCTGTTGAATCGCAGAAGTCATTTGATTGTGGTCGTCCGATTAGATTCACGGGATGCGGTTATTTCTTCTCACATATATATATTCCCCTACCTTCCCCAAATCCTCTTCGTCTCTTTGCCACCATCACTTTCTGAAGCCCTACTGCACTGCTCCTCCTCGAGCTAGATGACATCGACCATCTTCGTTTCTTTGCTGCTGGAAAGAGGTCGCCGAAGTCGTGGGTCATCTTCCCCCCGCCCACCATAGTTGTTGCACATCACCGAGCTAGGGTATGTGTAGTGCGAGCTCGTTCTTCCATTCATTTGTGTTTGAGTTCGTCTGTGGTAGTATTTCCATATATTTACCACATTTCTCATATCATTACTGATTGGTAACTTATGAGCATATGGTTTGTAGAAGTCCCTCGCATCCAAAAAATCATATCCAGGGTTTGTGTTATGTCGCATAAGAACGGAATAATTAGCACGTTAACTTGTATACTCTTAACATATACTAGTTCATTCTACAGATTTCTTTAATGCGCATCATTTCTCAAAGTCTGCATCTGTCTTTTCTTCAAAACAATTTCTCTCGCAAAAACTTTGTTGTGAGCACTCGTAACCCTGTCCCCATTTTCCCCTCGCATCTATCCTTATTCACAGGTAAATGTGGTTAGTTGAAGATTTGGCTCGACCAGTTCGCCAAGCTGAAGGAGATGATGTTGTTCTAGGCACAATAGATAAATCTAAAGCTCTGAATGTCAAAGGCCCAACAGTAGGCCCATTAACCAACAGGCACAAAAGAACCGAGCTAAATGTCGATAAGAAGAAGAGAATGCTCTGAAGAAGAGGAGGGGTGGAAGACAAGCGATTACAAACACAGTTGAATATATAACTCATGATCGTTACGATATTGTTCCAGGAGAAACAAAGAAGCATAGAGATAAGCGTATGCAATGGATTCGATGTCACTGGGTGCGCAGATGGTTCAATTATGATTTTGTTCATCCTCGGTTTGCTCAAAACTTTGCATTTTATCCACCATGGGGTGACTGCCGGGAAATTTCTCTCATAAATCCAAATGATCCCCGGGAGAGACAACCGCCTCCTCCTGATGCTCATGAGTCCTCCCTTCGCACACACGAATCTTATCACAATGAGCTTGCTAAATGTCAACGAAATGCTCTCAAGCATGCTAAGAAGGCTGAAAAGCAACAGGCTCATGAAGAGGAAAATCATCGTCTTCTCAAAGATGATGTAGGTAAGAAAAAGGCCGGAGGAAAATCTTAAGGTCGCTCTAAACGCAAGCATGATCCAAGTGTTGTTGCATCAAAGTGAAAGAGTGCACCAAAGAAGAAACCGGCTGAACCAATCGATAAATTTGCCGAAAGTGATTCGTTAGATGATGATGATCCTCTGCCCACAAAGGAAGAAGTTGCTGCTGCTCTCAACGAGAAAGTGAATATCACTACTTCAACGGTGTTGCCTGATCTTCGGGTCCCTATAGTTCCAAAAGCTCCACCGAAGAAGAAGATCACTACTAAGATAACTCATGATAGCACTATCACTATGTACTGTTAAGCTAGGTACACAAATTCCCAAGCCTCACTTGAAGAAAATCAAGGCGCCTCATACCGAGCATAATGCTCCTCAAGCCACTGCTCCGAAGGAGAAGGTTGCTAAGTTTGCTCCTACTCTAATTCAGCCATTGACTCTAAGCCTCCATCCGAGCAAGTTCCAGTACAAACCGCTCGAGCTGCCAAGTCTGAGGCTCCTCTCTACTATAATCATTTGTTCCTCATGGAACAGCTTGATAAGTTTGTGGAAAATCCGTTCGATGGTGAAGTGAACTCGCTGCCTATCCCTCCTAAAATTATTTTGCAGGCCACTTCTGTTGTTCAAGAAATGAGAGAAGATGCACCTAAAATCAACACTCTTACTGCCAAACTAAATGACCTTGATGGTCGAATGAAAACTGCTACTTCCAAATTTGTCATTAAAGCACTTGAATACTCCTACAAGGACATCAACCGTGTCATGACTCTCCTCCACCAGAGAAGATTGCATTTTCACATGGATCTAGATGAAATTGTTCGAAAGATCTATGATGAGCATCAAGCAAAGGTTACATGTTAGAGTGATCTGGTCTTAGGCCACATTGATCAACCTACTAAGCTGAAGAAGAAGCAACCAGAAAAAATTGCAAATAAACCTATACCTACTACTCCGACAGAAAAGTCAACTCATCACCAAGAGGCTCCATCTCCGTAAGAAAAACCTCCTAAGCCAGCTATTCCTTCGCAACCCCTAGTCAATGACTCAGATGCTCCTCCCTCGCCGAGGGCAACTGAATCAGTGCCTGTGGCCTCACCTGCTCAAGCTGATGTTCCATCCCAATGAATTGTTTCTAAGGAAGGTGAAATCCCTCGCTTCGAGCCCCAAGCTTCTCCAGCTCATGAAGCACCAAATGTCTCGGCCTCTTAAACTATACAGCAACAAGAGATTCCAGTGGAACAACGTCAAGAAACCCCAGTGCTTGATTCGGCCCCAGTGCCCACAGTGCAAGAATCTTCTCAGCTGCCTAGTGTCTCTATAGCTCCCTCTATTGCGTTGCCAGCTAAGTCTCCAATGAAGCTATCCGTCGACACGGCGATAAGAATGCAGGATGTTAGTACATCCAAAAGAAAATATATGTCTACTCGCCATACTAACTCCGTTGTATATGGCGATGAACTTATTTCCCCTGAAGAAGAACTAAAATACACATACCCTCATGAAGATCGGACTCTGTTTTCATGAGGAGAAGGCGCCAAAGGTCCTCTTTTCAATCGCAATGTGCATCCCAAATTCTTTCAGACTAGTTCGTGTGATGGGCCATGCACTTAGGAATCGCCTCGCTTGTGGACAAAAGGACATGCCATCTATTACTCTCATGTCCTCTATGACAGCAGAAATATATTTCCGCATGAATACCCGAACATCCCTGCTATGCGCAATATTGGCTGCTTCACTCAACTGCTGGAACATCTGGATGATTTCTGCCTCACCAACGTATTCGAGTTCGAGCATTATTGGAACAGAGAGCTTATTCTTTAGTTCTATGCTACTATGTATATCACTAGCGATGAATCCGACAGCTCACAATGGATTATGGAGTGGATGGCCGAATGAAAACACATCAAATGTTCTTTAACAAAATTTGTCTCGCACTTTCATTTCCCTCGCTTTGAGCATAGTGACACTGAAATTCGGGTGCACAACATTGATGTCATATCAAATGAAGATTTTCGGGGCACTATGGATCCAGAACAGATTTCTGACTACACTAGTCCTCCCTACCTTAGCACTTAACGTTTGAGAATCAGACACTTTTCCACATGCTCACTTACACTATTTTCCCTCTGGCCAGGATGAATACAGACAAGTCCATCTTAGACATTCTTCAAAATGTTATCTATGCAATCCCTGAGCAGTATACCTTCGATGTTTAAGACATGTTTCTACATATTCTGAAGGATTCTGCTCAATATCCTTTCTGGCTAAAATATTTCACGCCATGGATCCCGAAAGTTATTGATCATGCTATGCGCATAGTGTATCTAGCAAAGGAAAGTCACAAAAGTTTCATACCTATTGTTCCCGATACCTTCCAAATAATGGAAGATATTTCTTCGGGTAAATAGCCCGCGTCAAGCCCTCACGACTGTCACAAGAAATTTGATGGACCACGTCTCCCTTAGCGCGCCCATAAGATTCCGCTTCAAGCTCCATCGCAACTCAAAGTTAGATTGCATACACAATAACTGCTGCAGCAGCACATCACTGAGGATCGATGCGAAAAAGAACGTATCGCCTCCGAGCTTAATGCTCTCAATATTATCTAATTGTTGATGAAAACAAGAAGAGGCGCTGGAAATTGCTTCGCAAGTTCTTTTCCGAGAAACAACTCTTGAATGTCAATCTCCAAGAGCTCCATGATTATATTGATAAATGCTTCACTATCGAAGATTTCCAAGATCGGGTTACCCCTCCTCTTCCTAATCGTGAGCCAACCACTGATCTTCTGCATCTCAAGCTTCGCAAATGGCTTGAAGAATCTGAAGCCACCTCACCAACAAAGAAACCTACCGAAGGCAATGTGCTCTCCCGTGTTCCTCATGTGGCTGATCCAAATATGGCGTCGTCCTCTCAGCCCCAAGCTGTCATTCCTGAAGGAAAATCCATTTCTGCCGAACATGACATCAATCCAGTCACTTCCGTAGATGAAATCACCTCAAACAGTTCTTTTGGAGATGCCGCCGAGTGAACTAAGTTCTATGCTTTAGCACTCATGTTATTTGTCACCTTTTTGGCACTAGTTGACAAAAGGGGGGAGAATTACGTCGAGACTCGATAGATTTGCTTTCTGCATTTCTTTGTTTTTTGTTCGTGCAAATTTGAAACTTCTGGTTTAAAGCTTATCTGCTCTATGATGTAAAACTTCTGTGGTGTAATCTTAATAACCCCTCCTGCTAAAATATTTCTCTCGAAGCATTTGTTTTGCAAGTGGAATTATTATTGGAAGTTATGAATGATTGCACTTTGATGGATTATATGTCATCAGTGCAAATCATTGCCTCAATTGATTGAATTCCTCTGAACACTTAATATATGCAGGAGAATTTATCTCATATCTTTTTCCCTGCATACATCTAGGGGGGGTCTATTTTATCATTGAACAAAGTAACACTTAGTCACTCTTGTTGGAATTACTTTCACTTATCTACCTTCACTTCGATGATTAACTATTTTGTGAACAATTGTCTGAAAGGGGGGAGATTGTTGGTGCAATAATTTGCCTCCCATGTTTTGGAGCTTGTTCACATAAACAGACAGGGACTTATGTGTTTGCTAGTGCACACAGAGTAACGAGTCTCTGGAGTCAAGAGAAGTTTGATTTAAATGCCGAAGGTAATCCCCTCTGTTCCAGTGAAGGTTATCACCGAAGATTATCTTAACAAGAGTGACCCCTCAAAAATTGCTGACGTGAAGCAATTGGGTGCTCATCCGAAGGAAGTGACTGCAACCAAGAAGATTAAAGACGAAGTTAGGACGTAGCATTTATTATGTTGTTTTCCTTCTCTTTATTGAGTCAGAGGACCACAGTACTATTAATAGGGGTGTGGCGTTCGAAGCTCTGATTCTCTGGTGCTAAACCCAAATCCTATGAAAGTTGTGAGAGAAATATCTTTGTGTTTCGAGCAAATACTTGCCAGCGAGAGACTATGATCTTCTTCGCTGCGAGAGATTTTTCTCTAACCGAGGAGTTAGCCTTACTTGGTCCTCAAGTAATGTTACCGTTGCTCTTTAAATTTGACCATTGTAAATGTGTTGGTTGTCCATTGTTTGGACCGCATGTCCAAACTAGTCATTTCCCATCAGGGAAGGTTGCGCCTATAAATAGCCACCTGCACTGGCTTTGTTTGGCGGCTGCTCCATTTGATTGTGAGAAGATTGTTGAGAAACCCCCTCTCGTGTGTGATTTGAGTTTAAAATCCACCGAGAGAAAACCCAGATCCGAAAAGTTAGATAGTGGTTCAGCATCACTCAAATCTAAGTCCAGTACGATCCGCATATTACTCTTGAGAGCCGCAAACTCTCTAGACGATTAGGTGTCAATTTTTTCAAAGACCAAGAGTAATTGTGATTCTGGAAGAAGTCTGTAAAGTTATGGAGATTGCCTCAAGTACCTACCACAAGTGATCAGCATTGGTTGACAAACCAATTGCCGAGGACAATAGGGTGAAGAGAGTTATCTTCTATGTTTTCTCAACCCCTCCAACCAGACTTAGTCCTTGTGCGGAAGAGCGAGCTGGTCTTCCAAATTCCTTGTCGCCATCGATCATTCACAGGTTACCTTTGTTCCTCCTCTTTACATTCAAACTGTTTCACTCATGTGATTTGTCTCGATGCATGCTTTTAGTTTCCATTCGTTAGTTTGTATTCGCTCGTTGTACACTATTGTCATTTGTTCCGAGAGTTTTGATTTTTTCCAAAGAAAAATTACAATTCCCATTCACCCCCCCCCCTCTAGTAAACCTACTTGGTTCCTACAAAGAGTGTCGAACCCAACGAGAAGCATAAGAAAATGGCATGCGGTTTTCAGCAAGGTAATTCCTGCAAGCACTGAAATTGTGGTAGCAAGTTGTTTGATAGCAAGATAATTTGTAACAAGTGACAAGTAGCAATAGTAAAATAGGTGTAGAAAGGTACCCCAATCCCTTTGTGGCAAAGGATAAGCTAGAACAGTCTCTTATAATAAGAAAAGTGTTCCTGAGGACACACAGGAATTTTATCTAGTTACTTTCATCATGTTGGTTTGATTCGTGTTTGCTACTTTGATAATTTGATATGTGGGTGGACCGGTGCTTAGGTGTTGTTCTCACTTGAACAAACCTCCCACTTATGATTACCCCCTTCGCAAGCATCCGCTAGTACAAAATACGAATTAAGATAAAATATAACCATAGCATTAGTGTATGGATCCAAATCAGCCCCTTACGGAATAGCACATAAACTAGGGTTTAAGCTTATATCACTCTAAGAACCCATCATCTAATAACTACTCCATAATGCATTCCCTTAGTCCCAAAGATGGTGAAGTTTCATGTAGTCGATGTTCACATGACACCACTAAGGGAATCACAACATACTCATCATCAAAATATCGAACGAATATCAATTCACAAGATTACTTATGACAAGACTTCTCCCATGTCCTCAAGAACAAAAGTGACTACTGATGACTGCTAGAACTACGTCGGTATTTCCCCAAAGAGGAAGGGATGATGCAGTATAGCAGCGGTAGGTATTTCCCTCAGTGATGAGACCAAGGTTATCAAACCAGTAGGAGAACCAAGCAACACAACGTAAACAACACCTGCACACAAATTACAAATACTCGCAACCCGGCGTGTGAAAGGGGTTGTCAATCCCTTTCGGGTAATGGACGTGATAGAGTTGTAAATATTGATAGATTGGTTGATAAATAAGATAAATTGCAGAAAAGTATTTTTTGGGTTTTTGGTTTAGTAGATATGAAAATAAAAGCAAAGGAAAATAGATTGCAAAGGCAAATAATATGAGAAGAGACCCGGGGCCGTAGAGTTCACTAGTGGCTTCTGTCGAGAAAAATAGCAAACTGTTGGGCAATTGATAGAACTTAAAATAATCATCATGATATCCAGGCAGTGATCATTATATAGGCATCACGTCCAAGATTAGTAGACCGACTCCTGCCTGCATCTACTACTATTACTCCACACATCGACCGCTATCTAGACTGCATCTAGTGTATCAAGTTCATGGAGAAACGGAGTAATCCAATAAGAACAATGACATGATGTGGACAAGATCTATTTATGTAGAGATAGACGCCCATCGTTTTATCCTTAGTAGAAATGATACAAACGTGTTGGTTCCCCTTCTGTCACTAGGATCAAGCACCGTAAGATCGAGCCCACTACAAAGCACCTCTTACCATGGCAACATAAATAGATCAAGTTGGCCAAACAAAACCCAATATCGGAGAAGAAATACAAGGCTATAAGCAATCATGCATATAAGAGATCAAAAGAAGACTCAAATAAATTTCATGGATATAAAAAGATAGATCTGATCATAAACTCAAAGTTCATCGGATCCCAATGTCAGGCCCAAGATGCGATTATATCCCGATCACGTAACACTTACGTGATTGGGGCACAACCGCATTTCCGGCGCTTAGCAAGATGGATATCATTACATCGTACCACTACATACATACCTGGGGGATACAACAATACATACAAGTCACATGAATACAACAACATCAATACAAGGTATCCGACTACGGATACAAACATGAAAGCACAACGACATCCATCTGCTATCCCAGGCTGCCGACCCGAAACCTAACCCAAGACTGAAGAAAAAGTAGAAGAAAGAACTCCAACACAACGAACATCGCTCACACGTCAAGACATCGGAAACCTGCACATGCAACTGTTGTTGTAGTATCTGTGAGCCACGAGGACTCAGCAATCCCATAACCATGGGTAACAAGACTAGCAAAGCTTAATGGGTAGGAAGAGGTAAAGTGGTGAGGTTGCAGCAGAGGCTAAGCAAAAGTATGGTGGCTAACTTACGAGTACAAGAATAAGATGAGCATCTACACAAACAGTCACAAACTACTAGTGATCGCTAAAGATCCTGAACTACCTACGAGTCAAACATAACCCCACCGTGTTCTCTTCTCAATGTGAAAAGAGACAGTCACAGTTACTCACACAGTTGTGTGTTTTACTTCGAATCCTTTGTCAAGTTTTCTACAACCGGACATTAACAAATTCCAATCTGCCACATAACCGCGGGCACGGCTTTCGAAAGATCATAACCCTGCAGGGGTGTCCCAACTTAGCCCATCACAAGCTCTCACGATCAGCAGAAGTAATAATAATCTTATCACCCCTTATCTTAGGGACAATCCGATCAGGCTCGGAATCCCGGTGCACAAGACATTTCGACAATGGTAAAACAAGTCCAGCAAGACCTCCTGGTGTGCCGACACCCTGATAGTAGCCGCGCATATCTCGTCTCAGGCCACGACCGGATGGGCGAAGCTATGAGTAAAACCAGCCCTCGGGTTTCCCCCAGGTGGCCCCGCAGGTTCCCCGTTTGGTACCAACACCATCAGCACTGGCCCCCTACTATGTAGAAAGAATCCTCGGGTAGCGCTAACTCCCTATGCAATTTAATTAATTAATTAAGTTGTTATTATGAGCAAAATAAAAACCAATGTTGGGCCTTGCTGGAGGAGTTTTATTCAAAGACGAACTGTCAAGGGTCCCCATATACCCAACCGTGTAAGGAACAAAAATCAAGGAACATAATGCCGGTTTATCGGCTCCTAAGGTGGCATGAGTGGAACAAAACACCGAGCAAAAGGCCAAGCCTTCCACCCATGGCCAGTATATAGATGTGTTAATAATAATAAGATATATTGTGATATTCCAACAACAAGATCCGACATGGATCAATCTTCATCTTCACCTGCAACTATGAACGCTATAAGAGGGGCTGAGCAAGCGGGTAACATAGCCAAACAACGGTTTGCTAGGAAGGTGTCAAAGGTTAGAGGTTCATGGCAAAAAGGAGAGGGGCTGACAAAAGATGGGTAGCGCGACATATAACAATAGCATCGAGAAAACTAAGCATGGCAATGATAGTAAAGGTATCCAAGGTGATGGTCATCTTGCCTGAGATCCCGCAAGGAAGAAGAATGAGTCCATGAAGTAGATGAAGAAGAAGCCTTGAAGACGAACCACGAGTAGACGAACGAATCCTCACGATCGCGACGGAACAAGCACTAACGAGAAGAAGCAAGCAATACGGTAAACACACAGTACAAGAATATGACAATATGCTCAACCAAGTATGATGCAAGGCAAGTCTATATATGATGCAATACATGGCAAGGGATGAACCACACAAGAACGACACCAAACAACAAGTTTAAACGAGGCCGGGATCAACATATAACAAATCCGGTAAGTCCTCATATGCATAATTTGAAATTAGTCCAGATCTGAACAAATCTTATGTTCAAGTTGTTAAACAGCAAGTTAGCATGCACCATGGTGATCTACACGAAATTCTAGTCAAGTTTCATACAAAGTTCATTTAATTCGGAGCTACGGCCTAGAAGATATGAGAAAAACAAGACAAGCATGGCAATGGTGCAAGAAGCACCCAAACATCAAGCAAACACACTTCAAACATGAAAACAACATGGTATTATGATTCTACATGCAAAATCACACAAGTTTCATATAGGGCACGCTCAAAACGGAGCAACGGTTCAACACATACACATGAAACAAGATATAACAACAAGCTGAATTTAACAGCCACATAGCAACATTGGAGCAAGGTAAATATATGCTACATCACCTAAACATGGTAGCAAGAAGCATGGATGTGAAGTAGACATGATACTTAACAAGCATGAACTTAGAACACACCCAAAAGCTTGCTGGAACACATTTAAACAAGCATGGCAAGTTGCAATAAATTTATCCAGACTTAGTCAAAATCTGAAGGCAAAAACATTGTCGGGGAAACTGATCCACGAGCACCTATGGGGACCGGCGGACCGGGCCCCTTTCGGTTCGGCGGGGGTGGAGATCGCACGAAGAGCGGATCGAGGCGAAACACACGAGCAGTTTACCCAGGTTCGGGCCGCACGGATGCGTAAAACCCTACTCCTGCTTTGTGGTTTGTATTGAATTCTTGCTCGGGAGCGCTGAGTACTACAGTGCGCTCCAGCAGCTAACGAGACCGAGCATGAGTGTTCTCCTTTTTTTCTTTTTACGTTGCGCATGGGCCTCCTTTTATATGCTCAAGGGGCCACCGACAGGTGGCAACGTAGACAAGGGTAAAAATGGGAAGGTGTTGCGGTTGGTACAGCTACCTGTACAGTGTATCATACCTAACTCTGACGGCAGGGGACAAGGGCATTGAATGCCCATCTCCGTCGCCCAAATAGTGCAAAAAGGGACCGTCAGGGACGCCACCGCTTGCCACGATGGCAATCTTGTCAGCGCCGCTTGCCACCGCGCACCGCTGGCTGCACAGCCTCCCGCCACGTATGCCTGGAAGGGTCCCAGAGTGACACGTTGGTGGATGTGCTGGAGCGCGGGTACAGAGTGGTAGCTTGCCGCGGCAAGCGCCTTGCCGCGGTCGTTGTCTTGTCGCGTCTGGGAACTTGCCGCTCACCGGGCCTTGCAGGGATGTGTGGCGGGTCGCGGCAAGTTCCTTGAGATGCCTTGGTTGGCCTTCCCGGCAAGCTCCTCTTGCCGGGGTCTTGTCTCCTTGGCTTGAATACTTTGTTCTTGAATGGCTCCAAAGGAACCACGGAGGACCTTGGCGGTCACCCGGCAAGCCTTGCCGCGGGATGCTGCGACTGCCCGTGCACAAGTTCGGGATACTAGGGTACCCCTACTCTAGTACACCGACAGGAGCCCCCGGGCCTGGGCCATACACGGTGCCGAGCGCTGTTGGGCCAGGCCCAAAACAGGGCACGGGCACGTGCGGCCTGGTTTACACCGTATCCCTCTCCGTATCCACCGCGCCCTCCCCGAACGGCACGCGTTGAATGCGGCGTCGTGGGAGAGATCGTGGGTGGTTTCTTTATTCGTAAAAGCGGAACGTCCGCCCCCTCCCTCCTTATAAGCAGGGGAAGCAGGGGCAGTTCGCCCATTCGCCGGTTGCTATTTCTCCGCTGCTCTCCCTTCTTCCCAAAACTGAAAGAGAGCAGCGCCCTGCCCCCCATCGCCACCAGCACCACCAACGCCGTCGACCTCCCTCTCCACTTCCGCCATGGCTCCGAAAGCCGAAAAGGGCAAGGTCGTGAAGTCGGCCGAGGCGCAGCGGCTCGCGGCGCTGCGAAAGGAGCGGGCAATCTTCCCCCCCAAGCTCGCTGCGAGGGAGCTGAGGGAGTATTACTACCTTTTCTGGTCGACGGAGACGCGGGCGCACCCGCGCACGAAGGTACTTCCAGCCATCGCTTGGAAAATGGCTCCAAATGGATATCCCTTCTTCGCCTTGTTCTTCTACTGCGGGCTCTGCCCGCCTTTCTCTGAGTTTTTCTGCAATATTATGAACACCTACGGGTTCCGCCTCCTTGACTTCACCCCCAATGCTGTTCTGACCATGGCAGTTTTCGCACATCTCTGCGAAAACTTTGTCGGAGTCTATCCAAACGTAGCCCTTTTTCGCCACATCTTTATGCCCCGAGTCGAGAGAGGAGAGCCTTTATCCGGCGGAATCGCCTGGATCTCGAGGGCCGGCAAGAAGGACGCCTATCTGGAGGGAGAGTTCCGCGGCAAGTGGGAGGAATGGAGAGCAGACTGGTGCTGGATTGTCGAGGAGAACCCGCAGCTGTTTACTGCCCGGCGCCAAACCCCAGTAGCGCGCGGCAGCGATTGGAGCAACATGGCCCCGGAAGACGACAAGCTGAAGATTGCAGTCACCCGGATCCAATGACTTAGGCTTGCCGGGCTCACTGTAGGTGCGGTTGGCGTAGATTTTCTTCGCCGCCGCATCGCCCCCCTGTAGGAGAGGAGGAGACCTGGCTGGGAATTCAAGAATGCGGCGGACATCATGAGGCTGCGCCCGGGCCTCAACTTCAACTTCACTGTTCTGGAACTTAACGCGATGCTCCAGGAGCTGTTCAAGTACGACCCTCAACATCCCGAAGTGTTCAGGTTGCCGAAGGGTGTCGTTCCGCTGTGCAACAACTCCTCGCTCGACCGCATCCGTGCAATGATGCCGCTGTGCAACTCGCATGGAATTGTCCCAACTTGGCAAGAGCTTGCAGACGACGTCGTGCAGGAGTTCTTTGACGGCTTGGTAGAAGTGCCGGTCCGCTCCGACGAAAAGAAAAGCCTCACCCGTGACACCACCGATGCGGAGATGAAACGCATTGCCACTAGGCTGGAAGAGGCGGCGGCAGCCGCAGCCTCGGGTGAGTTTGGATTCACCATGGAGGAGGCAGAGGCAGCAGAGGCGGCAAGCCGTGCCGAGCGAGAGGAGCTTCCCGGCGAGGAAGAGCTCTCCGGGCATGACGTCGAGTCGAGCGAGCCCGCTGAGGATACGAGCGGCTCGTTGGAGATCGACTCCTCTTCCTCCTCATCTTCAGACAGCTCATCGCAAGCAGAGCCCCCAGCTCCACTAAGAAGGCGTCTCCGCAAGGCCGGGGACGTAGCGGAGCGGCAGACAAGTCGACAGCCGCCGCGCCGCGCGACACGCTCCACCGCGGCAAGTGCTGTTACCGCGGGAGCACCTCACGCTGCGGCGACAATTGGAGCGGGGTCCTCCCGGACCACCGCTTCTGCTCCTGCCGCTTCTTACGCCGCGGCGGCAGCCGGAGCGGTGTCGTCTCAGACCACCGCCACTGCTCCCGCCAAGCGGCCAAGGGAACCTACTCCTCCGCCTCCTAGCGCCGGACGTGAGCCGGACTTCGACTTCTCCGCGCTCAGCTCCGACGAGGAAGAAGAAGAGTAAGATTCTTTTTGTACTTATATTTCTTCAATTCTTGATGTTTTGTCTTGTATCTCATTTGCCTTACTCCGAACTTATCCCTTTTTAGGACTCTGGCCCAGAGAGCGGCAAAGAGAGCCAAGGTCCCGGCGAGGAGAGAGGTGATTATCGTCGGGGACGAACCCACCGCGACAGCAGAGGGTGCGCCCGAGGTCACCTTGCCGGACCCGGCAACTATTCTCCAGAGCAGCCCCCAGCGCAGCCCCCAGCGTAAGTATATGGTTTGCTTTCCGCTGTTAGGCGCGCATGGATGCTCTATCTTTGCTGACATCTGATTGTTGGTTTGTGTAGGAGCAGAGCAGCCCCACCAGGAGCGCCTAGAGACCGCCCCCGGCATGCCATCTGCTTCGACTACGCCGCCAAGGGAGAGTTCTCCGGCAAGGGACTCTCCGGCAAGGGAGAGTTCTCCGCCAAGGGAGAATTCTCCGGCAAGGGGGAGTTCTCCGGCAAGGGGGAGTTCTCCACCAAGGGAGAGTTCTCCGGCAAGGGGGAGTTCTCCGGTAAGGGACAGCACCAGCAGCCCCCCGGCGGCGGAGACTACGACTGCAGAACCCAGTATAGGTAATCTTCTCTTCAAAGCTTCCCTTGGGTTCTTCTTCTTTTGATCTTCTTTTTGGATATTTGCTTGACTTTTCTCACTTTTCCAGCCGTCAGACCCATCTGCTGCGGAGCCGATGGAGATTGAGGTTGCTGCCGACGACGCCGCTGCCACCGAAGAAGCAGCCGGCGCTGAAGACCCCGCCGGCGAAGAGGCCGCCAAAGCTGCCGCCGCAGCAGCTGGCGAGGGGTCTGGCGATCGCACTGACGGCCCTGAGGCCGCAGGAGCGCCAGGCGCTACGCCGACCGCCGACCCTTCCGCCGCTGCCGCAGCGTCAGGCTCCGAAGAGCCCTAGCCAGGCGTCTACTTGAAGGCCGGCGATGGCGTCTTCATCAACCTCCCCTGGGCGTCACTCTCCAGGGCGCCGGTCGAAGGAGAGGGCTTTGATGGAGAGGTGCTCGCCTCCGCTGGGCTGACGCTAGTTGATGCGCCGAGCAGCAGCAGCGGCGAGCCTGAGGAGGAGCGGCTGCTGCGGAAGCTGTTGTCGCTCTACCGTGCTCGGCAAGCCAGGCTGGATCCCGCGAGGCGCTTGTCGCGAAGGCGGGAGTGGACATCGAGAAGCGCGCGGAGGAGCTCCGGGGTCTCAACCAGGAAGCTCTCCGGTCCCTGGCAGAGGAGCGGGAGCAACTCGCCGAGGAGCAGAAGGCCTTCTTCCTCGAGAAGGCTAAAGTTGAAGAGCAACAGCGGCTTGCCGCTGAGAAGCTGTCTGCGCAGGAGGGCGAGCTGGCGCAGCGGAAGGTCAACCTTGACAGCCAGGAGGAGGAGCTTGCCGCACGCGAGCAATCATTCGGCGGAGCCATCAAGCAAGCAGAGGATGCTGCCGCAGCTGCCGAGGCCGCCAAGAAGGAGCTGGAGACGAAGGTGGCGCAGCTGGAGGCCGATCTCAAGGCGAGCGGTAAGGAGCTTGCCGCGCTCAAGCGCGAGCGGAAGAAGGACGCCCACAGCAACTTAGAGCTGCAGGTTCGTCTCACTGAGAAGGGCAAGGAACTTAGCGCCGCCAAGGACTCCAACGCAGATCTTGAGTTGAAGCTGACTACTTTGACCAAGACACTGAACGGCGCCAGGGAGCAGGAGGTGGCCTTGAAGGAGGAGATCAAGGCCGATAAGGCGCTGCTGGCGAGTGCTGCTGCCGCCCAGAACACTTTTAGGGAGAATGTGGAGCACTGGACGGAGGGTCTCGTGAATGCTGCCGCAGACATTGACAGGGAGCTGGCGCAGCTGGGGATGGAGGATCTCGGGTATCCCTCCGATGAGAACCTCCAACCCAGTGCCAAGCTCACCTTGTTCTTCAAAGGTGTGGCGACGGCCCTCCAGCGACTCCGGGAGAAGATCCCAAAGCAGCTGGCCGACGAGTCGCGCAAGATCTGCGCGGGAGCTCTTCAAAAGGTGTTGGTGAAGGTGGCCTTCCGCAACCCGGGCCTCAACCTCACCAACGTCCTCAAGTCCCTGCCGCCGGATGCTGATCTGGAGGCGCTCAAGGCCCTTGTCGCACCCATTGTGATCAAGGTGAGCGGGATCAAGAGGATTGAGGGCGATCGCGTAGACTAGGCCGCCCGTTTTCTTCTTTTCTTGTCGCGGCTGGTCATGTTATGAGAACAATCTGTTAGACCCGCGACAAGCTATCTTGTAATATAACTCTATTTTGGGTAATGATCGCAATGTTATTTCCTTTACTTGATTCCTTCCTTTGTATGTTTTTGCCCTACGCTTTTAGGGAACTTGCCGGCGCAGGCACCTTAGCCGCGAGCGCTGAGTGCGGGACGTCAGCAGCCTGCTGGCGGTGCCGTTACCGACAAGAAACCTTGTCGCAACTAGTCGTAGCTCACTTAAGTTGTTGAGCGGACTTGAAACAAAGTAAGGGCACAACTAGCTACGAGTTGGTTCCTCCGCGCACAGGTTTTCCATACAAAGCACGGTCGTTCAAGGAAGATAACTTCAAATTTTAAAAAATCTGATTGTTCAAACTTTGGCAACTTAGCTTTTCTGTTGTTTGCTTCCCGGCAAGGCAAAACTTTCTTGAACGACGCCTGGTCCATACCATTATCTCCTCCTCCCCCCCCCCCCCCC
>LR738711.1:273414566-273482238 GCA_902687465.1 Secale cereale | reverse complement strand
CCCGGGCAAACTTGTGGGCGAGGGAACCTTCCTTTCCTTGAGAAAAAGAAAGAAGAGAAAATAAAGATATGGAGCCTTACGGCTCGTTATTGCTTATCGGGGGTAGGTGCTGCACAAAGTGTCAGATAACACATGCAAAAAATAGAAAGCATGAAACTGTCAAGATGTGGGGAGCACATGAGCTTTATCTACGCACGGGGTCTGCGCCCGGCTTTGTACAAAGGATTACGTGCAACAGCGGCAAGACTTGTACAAAAGATGGTTGCCGGAACAGGTTTCGGCAACCGCGCCTTACGGGTAAAACTTACGAAGATGCTCAATGTTCCAAGAGTTGCTCATCGGAATGCCATCTTCGGTCTCAAGGCGGACAGCGCCAGGCCTAGTGACTCGTTTCACCTGGTAAGGGCCTTCCCACTTTGGCGTCAACTTGTTGGAATTCTTGGCGAACTGAACGCGCCGAAGAACCAGGTTGCCTTCCTCGAGACTTCTGGCGTTAACTTTGCGGCTATGGTAGCAGCGCAAAGCTTGATGGTAGCGAGCAGCTCGTACAGCAGCCTGAAGACGGTCTTCCTCAAGGAGCAGCGCGTCATTTTGTCGCCGCTGCTCTTGCTCAAGCTCATCATAAGCGAGCACTCGAGGTGACCCGTATATGAGTTCCGTGGGGAGAACTGCCTCTGCTCCATAGACTAGAGCGAAAGGTGTCTGGCCAGTGGCTCGATTTGGCGTCGTCCTGATCGACCAAAGAACCACCGGCAGCTCCTCAATCCAGTTTCTTCCGCACTTGCACAGCCTGTCGAAAGTCCTGGTCTTGAGCCCACGCAGCACTTCAGCATTTGCCCTCTCCGCCTGACCGTTGCTTCTCGGGTGAGCAACAGAAGCGAAGCAGACCTTGGCGCAAAGATCTTGGACGTACTGCATGAAGGTGCGGCTCGTGAATTGCGTACCGTTGTCGGTGATGATCCTGTTAGGGATCCCGAAGCGGCAAACAATCGACCTGAAGAACTTGACTGCTGACTGTGCTGTCACCTTCCTCACTGCTTCTACTTCCGGCCACTTTGTGAACTTGTCGATTGCAACGTACAATTACTCAAAGCCCCCGACTCCTCGGGGAAAGGGTCTGAGGATATCGAGCCCCCAGACCGAAAATGGCAAGGATAAAGGGATCGTCTGGAGAGCTTGAGCTGGCTAGTGTATCTGCTTGGAATGGAACTGGCACGCTTCACACTTGGTTACTTGTGCAGTTGCATCCTGGAGGGCTGTCGGCCAGAAGAAACCTTGCATGAACGCTTTGCCGGCAAGTGCTCTTGCGCCAAGGTGGTGACCACATATGCCTCCATGTATCTCTGCCACAGCTTTTGTCCGCCTTCCCGGTGAATACACTTCAATTTCACACCGTTGAGTCTTCTTCTGTATAGTGTGTTGTCGACAAACTAGTACATACTCGACTGCCGGGCTACTCTTTCCGCTTCTTCTTGCTCTTCGCGAAGTTCTCATGTCTGAAGGAAACGGACAATCTGCTATGCCCATGCTGGAGCTTGTGGCTCGACAACGAGGACTAAAGGCACATCAGCTGCTGCAGGAACATCCGCTTCTACGGCGAGAACCTGCGGCTCAGCCGGAGCTTGACGTTCCCCGGCAAGCTTGCCGGAGCAAAACTTGCCGGGAGCCTCTGCTTCAACGGAACAAACCCTAGGGCTTGTCGGAGCAGACTGCTCCTCAGCACTCTTGGTGTTGATCTTGGGGACCTTCTTGGCGGTGGCTTCGGGAAGCTCTGGCGGAAAATAGTCACCAGAAATCAACTTCCTCTTCTTGCTCTGTCCAGTTGATGGCGTTACGGACGGTTGAGTCAGCTTGATCACAAAGATCCCTGGTTCCACAGGTAACTTAAGTGCGGCGCACTTCGACAGGCCATCGGCAATGTCGTTCTGAGCTCTTGGAACATGCTCCATCTGTAGGCCGTCAAAGTGCTCTTCTAGCTTTCTCACTTCATCAACGTAGGCTTCCATCAACGGACTCTGATAACTCTTGTTCACTTGGCGGACGACGAGCTGCGAGTCACCCCTGACAATGAGCTTCTTGATCCCAAGGTCTGCCGCGATCCTGAGACCGGCAAGCAAACCTTCATACTCTGCGGTATTGTTTGTTGCTTGCTCCTTGGGAAAGCGCATCTGGCCTACGTACTTGAGGTGCTCTCCGGTGGGTGCGACAAGCAGCACGCCAGCACCGGCGCCTTGCAGCGAGAAGGCACCATCAAAGTACATCAGCCACTCTTTGCTTGCTTCCTTGATGGGGATGCTCGTTTCTGGAATTTCTTCATCTGGTGTTGGCGTCCACTCTGCTATGAATTCTGCCAATGCTCTGCTTTGGATAGTTGAAGTGCTCTCAAACTTGAGGCCAAAGCTTGACAGTTCCAGTGCCCACTCAACAATCATGCCTGTTGCTTGTGGATTCTGCAGTATCCTCTTCAGCAGAAAACGAGTGACAACTGTGATCTCATGTGCTTGGAAGTAATGGCGCAGCTTTCTCGAGGCCATGAGAAGGCCGAAAAGCAATTTCTGCACACTAGAGTACCTTGACCTAGCCCCCTGCAGAAGGGAACTGACAAAGTAAACTGGGCGCTGCACCATTCTCTTCTGTATCTCCTCGCGCGCCTGCGCAGATCCATCTTTGTCGGGACCAGAGCTTGTCGGGGAAGCCCCCTGCTTGTCGCTGGATGCGCCTGCCGTGGTTGCTAGCTCATCATCTGCCTCCTTCTCCGCTACTAACGCAACACTAACCACTTGATTCGTTGCCGCTATATACAGCAGCAACTTCTCTTGTGGCTTAGGTGCGACAAGTGTTGGAGTGGAGGACAGGTATCTCTTCAAGTCGTGCAGCGCAGCCTCCGCTTCCGGAGTCCATTTCATTGGACATGCCTTTTTCAATATTTTGAAAAATGGCAGGGTGCGCTCGGCAGACTTAGAGATAAACCTGCTGAGAGCAGCCACGCAACCGGCAAGTCTTTGTACATCCTTGATGCGCTTTGGTGCTTCAATCTGCTCAATGGCCTTGATCTTGCCGGGATTGGCTTCGATTCCCCGCTGAGACACGAAGAACCCGAGAAGCTTGCCGGAAGGGACTCCAAACACGCACTTCTCGGGGTTGAGCTTGAGGCTGATCTTGCGCAGATTTGCAAAGGTCTCGTCTAAATCTTGAATCAGAGTTGCCTTGCCCTTGCTCTTGACCACTATGTCATCCATCTAGGCTTCCACATTTCTGTGTATTTGTGGCTCAAAAGCGACATGGACTACCCTTGCAAATGTTGAACCAACATTCTTTAGACCAAAAGGCATCCGTATGAAACAGTACGTGCCACATGGAGTGATGAATGCGGTCTTCTCCTCATCCTCTTCTGCCATGAAGATCTGATAGTATCCTGAGTATGCATCAAGAAATGAAAGCAAGTCACATCCGGCCATGGAGTCAACAATCTGGTCAATGCGCGGCAAGGGAAATGGGTCTTTGGGACAAGCTTTGTTAACATCGGTAAAGTCGATACAAAGCCTCCATTTCCCGTTTGCCTTGCGCACGACTACAGGATTGGCCAACCACGTAGGATGGAGCACTCCTCTGACAAGGCCTGCTGGTTCCAACTTCTTGATCTCTTCTGCGATGAATTCTTGGCGCTCCACTGCTTGTTTCCTGACCGTCTACTTGACGGGCCGCGCATGAGGACAGACGGCAAGATGGTGCTCAATTACTTTCCTGGGAACACCGAGGATGTCAGACGGTTGCCACGCAAACACGTCGACGTTCTCCCGCAGGAAAGCAATGAGCGCGCTTTCCTATTTAGGGTCAAGGGTGGCACTGATGGTGAAGGTACCACCAGTGCCGTCCTCCTTGGCGGACACCTTCTTGGTCTCTGGCGGAGCTGCCATTGTCTTCTTACACTTGCCGGTGGAGCTCTATGGTGCGTCCTCGACGGTAGCGCAGCACTCCAAAGAGGTGCGCTTGCCGGAGTGGGCATCAGAACTCTTGCCGGACTTGGTCTTCTTCTTCCCCCCTGGAGCTTCAACGGCAGGTATCTTGCGATCTGTTGCGGCTGCTGCTTCCCGGTAGATCTTGTCGGCGCAGATAAGAGCATCCTTCTTGTCGCCAGGGACAGAGATGACGCTTATCGGGCCTGGCATCTTCAGCATGTTGTATGCGTAGTGAGAGGCTGCCATGAACTTGGCGAGTGCTGGACGGCCGAGTATCCCATTGTAAGGCAATGGAAAATTGGCAACGTCAAAAGTGACCCTCTCAGTCCTGAAGTTTTAACTCGCTGCCAAATGTCACCGGCAACGTGATCTTCCCCTTCGGCTTGCTCCTTCCCGGGTTGATTCCTTGGAATGTGCCGGTCTCTTCGAGCTCGCTGTCAGGGACCTAGAGTTTCTGGAGTACAGCGGAGGAGATCAGGTTCAAGCCGGCCCCGCCATCAACTAGCATCTTAGTGACCTTGAGGTTGCGGATAGTTGGTGAAACCAACATCGGCAAGCACCCGACCATAGTTGTGCGATCAGGGTGGTCCTCAATATCAAAGATGATAGGCGTGCTGGACCATTTCATAAGTTTGCGTGACTCGAGAGGTGGTTCTGCCGCATTGACTTCCCGCACCCATTGCTTGAGTTGGCGGTGTGAAGTATGCAGAGAAGCACCGCCGTGAACGCACAAGACCTCTGTGGCTTTCTGGAACTCCTGCTCACAGGTCTCGACATCATCCATGTCTTCATCGTCGTCGTCATCTTCATCCTTATCGCGGCCGCGGGGAGGTCTATCTTCTTGCCGCTGCTTGGCCTTGCCGCGGCGTCCTCCCCGGCCGGGGCGCTTCGTGCCGGATCCTCCAGCACCTCCTTGGGCCTTCTCCTAGTCGCGTCGCTCGTATTCGGCCTTTTGCTGCTCGACAAGCTGCTCGACCTTCTTGCAGCTCTGGAGGTCATGGCCCTTGGTGCGGTGGATCTTGCAGTACTGCTTGTTGGTGCCGTCCTGCTTGTCGGCGACCGCCACAGCCTGGCAGTTGGTGCATGCGGCAGTCTCCTTGCCGGAGCTACCAGCTTTGGCTTTCTTGGCGCCACCTTCGTTGCCGGACTGCTCAATGACTAGCACATCTTTGCCTTTCTTCTTCCTGTTGTTCCGCCGCCGGTTTTTCTTTGCCGGGGCAGCATCCTCGCTGTCAGATCCTCCTGCTCCTGTATTCTCTCCGGGGAGTTTCCTCCCTTCCTCAGCACGTGCACACTTGTCGGCCAGGGCATAAAGCTCACTGACGTCTCTGATCTTGCACATTGCCATCTCCTCCCGCATCCTGCGGTTACGCATGTTCTGATGGAACGCGCTGATGACCGCGGCAGTGTGGACATCTGGGATGTTGTGCTGTACATGGCTGAATCTCTGAATGTACTTGGGCAGGGGCTCTCCTTCCTTCTGGGCGAGTAGATGAAGGTCACTCTCTTGGCCATGAGGTTTGTGGCCGCCTGTAAAGGCGCCGACAAACTGATGGCATAGGTCTGCCCAGGAGGATATGGAGTTGTCCGGCAAGTGCATGAGCCAGGACCTGACATTGGGCTTGAGCACCAGCGGGAAGTAGTTGGCAAGGATCTTGTCGTCCCGTCCCCCGGCAGCCTGCACCGCGATGGTGTAGATGCTGAGGAACTCCGATGGATGCGACTTGCCGCCGTACTTCTCTGGTACATCTGGCTTGAAATTCTTCGTGCTGGGCCACTGGACATGCCGCAGCTCACGAGTAAACGCAGGGCAACCTACCGCGTACGGCAAGTCGCCTGGTTCCCTGGCACATGCATGTCGACAGAGGGCCCAGCGCGCTGGTCCGATTGACGCCGCGCTTCTCTTCGGCGCTCGATGCGAGTACGAGCGTCTTCTTGCTGTCGTTCGTGAAGAACTTGGCGCTGATCGCGACGAGCTCGCGGATCTGATGACGCGGTGGAGTCGCTGTCGAGGTGGATCCGGCGAGTCGGCGATCTTGGCCTTCGGGGCGGAGAGTGCATGGTGGTCGCACCCCCACCGGTCTTGTCGCCACCGGCTCGTGCCTGGCTGACTTGCCGCGGCTGCGATGTACTCGGCTGTCGTGGAGTGTCGCCGTTGGCGAAGCCGATGAGACTCTGAATGGTGGCCCTCCAGTCGTCGATCTTGTCTGCCGCTGGAGAGTAGTCCAGGAGCAGTTGAGCTCGCGCCAAAGCTTCTGCTGAAGTGGCGGGTAGCGGTGGCGAACAGTGTGAGGAGCGGGATATGCTCGGACTTCTAACTATGTTAGAAGGAGTAGTATCCCGTCCAAGCGACCGTGCCTCGCTCGTGACAGCATGTTGGTGTGCATGCTGGTCTTGAGCACTCCGAGATCCACCAGCTCGATCTTGGTCCAGCAAACGTATGGTACCGTGAGTACCATGACGCTGTCGGTCCCGCACCTCCTGAGATGGGCGCAGTGCATGTACGGACGCCGAGGTCTTGGAGTGCGCCCGGTCATTGTGGGAGCCGGCTACGCCGCCGATGGGCAGCGCAGCCTTGTCCTTTGACCTGGCAGCACCGTGAGCTCCCTCGTCGACGCCCGTTCTTCCACCAGCGTCTACCCCACCAGCCGTTTCCTCCGACAGTGGTGGGTTCGGCGCGGATGGAGCAGCCGCCTCCGAAGCCTTCTTCTTCGGTGGCATGTCGATGAAGATGATGAAGATCTAGCTCGTGTGGACGCCGGATCAGGTTCACACAACCTCGACGCCCCCCTACCTGGCGCGCGAAAGATGTCGGGGAAACTGATCCACGAGCACCTATGGGGACCGGCGGACCGGGCCCCTTTCGGTTCGGCGGGGGCGGAGATCGCACGAAGAGCGGATCGAGGTGAAACACACGAGCAGTTTACCCAGGTTCGGGCCGCACGGATGCGTAAAACCCTACTCCTGCTTTGTGGTTTGTATTGAATTCTTGCTCGGGAGCGCTGAGTGCTACAGTGCACTCCAGCAGCTAACGAGACCGAGCGTGAGTGTTCTCCTTTTTTTTCTTTCTACGTTGCGCATGGGCCTCCTTTTATATGCTCAAGGGGTCACCGACAGGTGGCAACGTAGACAAGGGTAAAAATGGAAAGGTGTTGCGGTTGGTACAGCTACCTGTACAGTGTATCATACCTAACTCTGACGGCAGGGGACAAGGGTATTGAATGCCCATCTCCGTCGCCCAAATAGTACAAAAAGGGACCGTCAGGGACGCCACAGCTTGCCACGATGGCAATCTTGTCAGCGCCGCTTGCCACCGCGCACCGCTGGCTGCACAGTCTCCCGCCACGTACGCCTGGAAGGGTCCCAGAGCGACACGTTGGTGGATGTGCTGGAGCGCGGGTACAGAGTGGTAGCTTGCCGCGGCAAGCGCCTTGCCGCGGTCGTTGTCTTGTCGCGTCCGGGAGCTTGCCGCTCACCGGGCCTTGCCGGGATGCGTGGCGCGTCGCGGCAAGTTCCTTGAGATGCCTTGGTTGGCCTTCCCGGCAAGCTCCTCTTGTCGGGGTCTTGTCTCCTTGGCTTGAATACTTTGTTCTTGAATGGCTCCAAAGGAACCACGGAGGACCTTGGCGGTCACCCGGCAAGCCTTGCCGCGGGATGCTGCGATTGCCCGTGCACAAGTTTGGGATACTAGGGTACCCCTACTCTAGTACACCGACAAACATCATCACGATGCTGCCTTCGGAGGCACAAAATAACAAGCATATCAACTCTACTAAGCACATAAAGAGCATGGACATGTAGTAGACATATCATACATCAAACAACTCCATTGGAGCAACTCCATAGGAGGCATGGATCAATATCAACAAGCTCCACCAAATTGAACATGCTGATAAAATCCTGACAGGTATAATTTATAGCAACTTGAGAGCAAGAGATAAATAAGCTACAGCAGGGCATATGTGCAAGTAAGGGCATGAATGGATAGACAATAACATGGACAACAAGACATGATCATTAGCCACTCCAAAACAAGCATGGATTTGAGTGGGGCATCAAGCAAACATAGCATTAGGTTATAACAGATTCAAGATTTAGCAGTTTTTTCACTAAGTATAAAACAGCAACAACAACATGGCATGTTTACAAGCTTGTTTAAGTCACCTCAAGTCATAACATGGAAAGAGGATTGCACCACAGCAAAGACCATATGATGGTGCTTCCAAAACATATCAACATGTGGCATGAAGACAAACACATCAATAGCAATGAGCAAGTGAAATCAGCATCTCATAACAAGTTTCAGCACTTAACAGCCACATGCACTTTTGCAACAGAGATTAACATGGTAATATGACACCTAACATGAATGCTACAACAAACATCATGTAGAGCACTTCAGAATGAACATTTTGACATATCATATGCTTCATTTGGATAAACATGCACAAAGTTGCAAGCATCACAAGTATGCAACAAAATTATAGTTAACAACAGTTTTAAACTTATAGCACTCTTGCAACGATGATTAGAGCATCAAGATGAAGTCAAACAAGCATGCCACAATGGAACAAAATGAAGAGCATATCACCACGATCATTTTGACATATCATTCACTCAAATTGGATCACCACACAACAAGTTACAGCCATGCAAAGTATGCATAAATTATTACATTTGCTCAGGGACTTGGTGAAAAAAACGCAAACAGTAAAAAAAATACACTGGGCCAAAAGCGACTGGCCCAACAGCAGAAAAAAAGGAGGGGCGCTGGGGGGCCTCACCATGGGCCCTGGCCCATTCGGCAGAGGAGGCAGGCCGAGGCAGGAGGGAGGCGAGGCCGACCCATGCGTGGTAGCGGCTCGGCCTCCTCCTCCCGCACGGGAGGACCGAGCGAGGCCATGGCAGGGGCTGCGGCGGCAGAATCCGGCAGAGCTGGCGAGGCCAGAACGTCGAGGAGGGGCAAGAACAACGGGATTCGTGCGGGGATGGACGAATCCAGTAGCCGGGGCCGGATCCGGGCAAGAGCAGTGACAGCCGGAGCTTCGGGGCGGCCAAGGCGGAGCTCCTGCGGGAATGGCAGCGGCCATTAGAGAAGAAGGGCGCGAGGGAGAGGGAAAGAGAAGGAGACGAGGAGAGGAAAAGGAGACGGGGCTGGCCTGGGAGGAGCCTGCTGCTGCTCCGGGGAGCAGCTCCGGCGAGGGCGCCGGCAGTTGGCGCGCTCGGGGTCAAGGCGCTCAGCCCCCGCGGGACTAGATCGAGCGGGGCGAGGGAGCCGCAGACGGGAGGCTCGCGCACTCTGCGGTGGCGCGGTTTCTGGGCCTAGATCCGTCCGGGCGAGCCTGGCGCGGGCCCGTAGGGCCGCGGGGACTGGTGCGGTGGGAGGGAGGTGCCAGGACGGGGGAGGCGGCGTGGCTTCGCCACGTGGAGGCCCCTGGTTGGCTGGAAACGGCGGCGATGCTGAGGTGGCAGCCGCCTACTGGTCAGGGGCGTCGCCAAGTGGCGGGTTGCGGCTGGAGGCGCACGAAATGCGAGGAGGAGGGGAGCATGGCTGCGGCTGCAGGTAGGGGAAGGCTAGGGGATGCCCAAAATGGCTTGGGGACTGATTATATAGGGAAGGGGGCTAGGGTTAGGTGTTTTGGGGGGTTTTTGAGCCGTCCGATCTCGATCGGACGGCACCGGTCGAGGGGCGGTAGGATGGACCTAGGTTTAGATGGTGGGCTGTGTAGGAGGGGTTGTGGGGATAGAAGAGAAGAGGCCCTGATACGTCCAAAATGCATCACTATTTTATATCGTAATTCATCCTTATTCATTGATATATTTCACATTACGATGATGTTCTTATGTTGTTTTGGCCTATTTTACACAGTTTGCAACTTTCCGGTGCCGAAGCAGCAGACGCAGGATTCAGCGGTAAAAAGTGGACGCTGAGTAGCTGAAGAAGAATACCTCCAAATTACCTGAAAATCGACGGAGGGTATTTTCCAGACGGATCACGAAGGAACGCAAAAGGGCAACCAGAGGGGGGCCACAGGGCGCCCAAGCGGCCACCTGGCGCGGCCCCCTCCCTGGCCGCGCCGGGGGGGCGCCTGGAGCCCTAGCCCACTTCCGGCTGCCCCTTTTGCCTATATACTCCTCATCATCCGAAAACCCTAGAAAAGGAGAGTTTTGACGGAGTTCAGCCGCCGCTCCGTGGCGGAAACCTACAAAGAAGAAAAAGCCATCTCTGGCGGGCAGATTCCGCCGGGGAGATCACCTCCCGGAAGGGGAGATCATCGCCATCATCATCACCATCGTCACGGGCATCATCGAGATCATCATCAACATCATCCCAAAACATCAGCACCATCTCCATCTTCATCCAAATCTCATCTCACCATTGCAACTTGTGTTGTAATCCGTACTATCTATCCTCTCTACTCCATCGGTGTTGATTACTACTTTGTGGTGAATGCTATTGAGTTTTGTTGGAGAAATATCATTATGTCCAGATTGTTTACCATCCATTTATCTCCACTGATCATGATCTCTTTTATGTCTTGTGAGTAGTTACTTTAGTTCTTCAGGGCATGGGAAAAGTCTTGTTGTTAGTAGTCATATGATGTTGAAGTAATATGTGTTAGTTGATACTTAAGTTGTGTTGTTATTTTACTAGTGGTGTTGTGTGAGTCGAACACTCAACACTTCGCCTTATTAAGGACCTAGGGAAATACATTGTGTACAAAGAATGCTTACGGTGGGTTGCCGGAGTGACAGAAACCTGAACCCCAGTTCGCACGCTTTTACACAAGGGAACAATGGATCATCGATCGTATTGCTATGGTTAGGCTTTTGCCTTAAATACTATCTTGTATTTGCGGATGCTTGCAAGGTGTTTAATCATAAGAGTGCACTCATCTTAGTCTAGAGAGTGTACTAGCATAGATCCACCCACTCAACACTTATCAACACATCACATAGTACCGATACGGAATATGATGAAAGCACATGACTACCTCTCCCGTGTGTCCTCAAGAACACTTTAGCCTTTATAAGTTTAGTTGCTAGGCCTCTCCTTTTCTCAGAAAGGATTGGGCCACTTGTTACTCTTTAGTGCCTTTTACTTTGCTCGCTTTTACTTTCCTGTTGCTTATATCAAGAAAACCCTTAAAATGTTATCTTTCAGTGCTTGCAGTAATTCCTTGCTCAGAATCGCTTATCAATACCTTCTGCTCCTCGTTGGGTTCGACACTCTTACTTATCGAAAACGCCGCAATAGATCCCTTACGGTTGTGGGTCATCAAGTACCGTTTTCTGGCGCCGTTGCCGGGGAGTGTAGTGCTATTGGTAAAGTGAAACTGGTAAGGAAGTTTTTATATTTCTGTTTTTATTTTGCTGTTGCTGCTCTTTGTCCTTATGGACAACCTTGCTATTGGATCGTTTCTTGTGGGAAGACGCCCCACACCTGTGGTGGTTGCTCCTCCCCCTACTGAAATTGTGCCCTATAAAATACCAGCTGGTATTATCGATTATGTTTTGGTAATCGTTATGCAGGAGACAGACATCCCGGTGAACACTTGCTATATCTGTCACAACTATGTTCATTATTTAAGCTTGCAGGTGTATCAATGGAGTTTGTCATGAGGAAATTGTTCTCTGTATCGCTTATAGATAAAGCTTTAGATTGGTATAAGCTTCTCGATAAATCACACTTGCTTGATTGGCAAGAGCTTACATCTCTCTTTTATACCAAGTTTTATCCTCTTCATGAAATTCATCGAGACAGGAACTATATCTATAACTTTAGGTCTCGTGACGGAGAAAGCATTGCTCAAGCTTGGGGGAGATTGAAGTCCCTAATGCTCAAATGTCCTATTCATGAGCTCCCCAAGGAAATTATACTTACAAATTTTTATGCCAGGCTTTCTCATCAGGATAAGGAGATGCTGGATGCCTCCTCTAGTGGGGTATTTCAAACGAAGAGTGTTGAAGAAAGGTGGGATCTCATTGAGAGGATCCAGAGGAATACCGAAGATTGGGAAATCGATAAAGGTATTGAACCCGCTATAAATTATGAGCATGATTATATTGAGAGCTATGTGAAAACTGATTACTTCAATACTTTTTGCTCTAAGATTGGTCTTGATTCCGATCTAATGATTGATTTCTGTAAGGATTTTGCCTCTCACGTTGATTCTTTTAAAAAGAAGAGAGACCAGCATCATGAACCTTTCAAAGAGCTACCTGTTGATATTCATGTTGCTGACCCTATTTTGCCTGCAGTTATATATGAAAAGCCTCATTTTACCGCAAGGATAAGGGAGCACTCTCTTGTGACAGGCGTAATAAATAAAAGTGAGAGAAGAATTGATGAGCCTGAGGACCAGATCAAGGTCGATCCTCAAGTTGCATTGGTTAAAGACCTTGTTACTAATGATGTTTTGGATTCCAATGTAAATTTTTGTGCTGTTTCCACTAACCTTGTCACAGCCAAGAATAAAGGCCCAATTTCAGGTACTCCAGTAGTATCTGTTAAAATAGGAGATCACAATTATTATGGGCTATGCGATTTGGGATCGAGTGCTAGTGCTATCCCCTATTCACTTTATGAAGAGATCATCGGTGAGATTTCCCCTTGTGAACTTGAAGGAGTTGATGTTACATTCATCTTGCAAACAGAACAACTATCTCTCCTATCGGAATCGTGGGAGACGTTGAAGTCCTATCTGGAAAGGTAAAATACCCTACCGACTTTCTAGTACTTGGTTCAGAGAGAGACAATTTTTGTCCTATTATTTTTAGTAGACCTTTTCTTACAACTTGTGGAGCTATAATAGATTGCAAGAAAGGTAAAGTTTCTGTTGAATTCAATGGTGAGCCATATGAATTTAATTTTTCTAAGTTCTCTAAGCAGCCTCGTGGTACCGATTTACCTAGTGATGATAAAATTATTGAACGTATTGCTTCTATTGCTATTCCCCCTAATGATCCTTTGCAGCAATATGTGGAGGACCACGAGAATGATTTGCATATGCAGGAAAGAAATGAACTAGATGAAATATTCTTGAGACAACCTGCTATCCTGGAGCACAACCTTCCGGTTGAACCTTTGGGAATTTTATCAAAACCAAAAGAAGACCCGGTGTTCAACCTTAAACCTCTTCCTGATATGCTCAAGTATGCTTATTTAGATGAAAAGAAAGTATATCCTGTTATTATCAACTCTAACCTTTCAGGATATGAAGAGGAGCGACTATTGGAAGTACTTCGTAAACACCGAGGTGCAATTGGCTATACCCTTGATGACCTTAAGGGGATTAGTCCATCTATCTGTCAACATACTATCAACCTTGAGCCCGATGCTAAACCAATTGTTGATCATCAACGACGGTTGAACCCGAAGATGATGGATGTTGTAAGAACTGAGATTCTCAAGCTTCTAGCCGCAGGTATTATCTACCCTATAGCTGATAGTAAGTGGGTAAGCCCGGTACATTGTGTTCCTAAGAAAGGAGGTACAACTGTGGTTCCTAATGATAAGAATGAACTAATACCTCAGAGAATTATTATTGGATATAGAATGTGTATTGATTACAGGAAGCTGAACAAGGCAACCAGGAAGGATCACTACCCGTTGCCGTTCATCGACCAAATGCTTGAAAGGTTATCCAAAAATACCCACTTTTGTTACCTCGATGGTTATTCTGGTTTCTCTCAAATTCATGTTAACACTGCTGATCAAGAGAAGACCACTTTTACTTGTCCCTTTGGTACTTATGCTTACAGGCGTATGCCTTTTGGTTTATGTAATGCCCCTGCTACTTTTCAAAGGTGTATGTCTGCTATCTTTCATGGTTTCTGTGAGGAGATTGTGGAAGTCTTCATGGACGATTTCTCCGTCTATGGAACTTCCTTTGACCATTGTCTCCACAACCTTAATAAAGTTTTGCAGAGATGTGAGGAGACAAATTTGGTACTCAACTGGGAGAAGTGCCACTTCATGGTTAACGAAGGAATTGTTCTTGGTCACAAGATTTCCGAAAGGGGAATTGAGGTGGACAAGGCCAAGATCGAAGCAATTGAGAGGATGCCCTATCCAAGGGACATCAAAGGTATTCGCAGTTTTCTTGGTCATGCAGGTTTCGATAGAAGATTTATTAAAAACTTTTCTAAGACTTCGAGGCCCCTCACTAATCTTCTCCAGAAGGACGTTCCTTTTGTATTTGATGAAGATTGTAAGGAAGCTTTTGAAGTTCTTAAGAAAGCTTTAATAACCGCTCCTATAGTACAACCACCTGATTGGAATTTACCTTTTGAGATTATGTGTGATGCTAGTGATTTTGCTGTTGGAGCTGTTTTAGGACAAAGAATTGATAAGAAATTGAATGTTATACATTATGCTAGTAAAACCCTTGATAGTGCTCAAAAGAATTATGCTACTACTGAGAGAGAATTCTTAGCTGTAGTGTTTGCTTGTGATAAGTTTAGGCAGTATATTGTTGATTCCAAAGTTATTATTCATACTGACCATGATGCCATTAAGTACCTTATGACAAAGAAGGATGCCAAACCAAGGCTTATCAGATGGGTACTCCTTCTTCAAGAATTTGATTTCCAGATTGTTGATAGGAAAGGAGAAGACAATCCGGTGGCGGACAATCTTTCAAGGATGGAAGATATACCGCATGATCCCATCCTAGTCAACGACAGTTTTCCAGACGAGCAACTTGCCGTTGTAAAAGTACAATCTCTTTCCGATCCTTGGTTTGCAGATTATGCTAATTTTATCGTTGCAAAGTATTTGCCTCCAGGTTTAACATTTCAGCAAAGGAAGAAGTTCTTTCATGATTTGAGGCACTACTTTTGGGATGACCCACATCTTTTCAAAGAAGGTCCCGACGGGATCGTGAGAAGATGCATACCGGAACATGAGCAGAAGGACATTCTCAGACAGTGCCATGATAGTCCCTATGGAGGACATCATGCCGGTGAGAGGACCGCACATAAGGTTCTTCAATCAGGTTTTTATTGGCCTACTCTCTTTAAGGATGCTAGAAACTATGTTTTAGCCTGTGATAAATGTCAAAGAGTTGGTAACATTAGTAGAAGGAATGAGATGCCTATGAATTACTCACTAGTGATTGAACCTTTTGATTGCTGGGGTTTTGATTTTATGGGTCCTTTTCCTTCTTCGCACAAGTACACTCACATTTTAGTAGCTGTTGATTATGTGACCAAGTGGGTTGAAGCAATCCCCACTGAAAGTGCTGATCACAAGACATCTTTGAAAATGCTCAAAGATGTGATTTTTCCTAGGTTTGGTGTACCTAGGTATCTCATGACTGATGGAGGATCACACTTCACGCATGGAGCTTTCAGAAAAGCTTTAGCCAAGTACGATGTCAATCATAGAATTGCTTCACCGTACCATCCTCAAACTAGTGGGCAAGTTGAGCTCACCAATAGAGAGATCAAGTTGATCTTGCAGAAGACAGTAAACAGAAATAGAAAGGACTGGTCAAATAAGTTAGGAGATGCTTTGTGGGCGTATAGAACTGCTTACAAAAACCCCATGGGCATGTCCCCCTATAAGATGGTGTATGGCAAGGCTTGCCATTTGCCATTAGAATTAGAGCATAAAGCTTTCTGTGCTATTAGAGAGCTTAATGCTGACCCAAAGTTAGCTGGTGAGAAGCGTCTCATGAACTTGACTTCTCAAGATGAATGGAGAAGTGAAGCTTACGAGAGTGCTAAAATGTTCTAGGAAAAGGTAAAGAAGTGGCATGATAGGAGGATTCTGAAATGTGAATTTAATGTTGGTGATAAAGTTTTGTTGTTTAGATCCCGTTTCAGGTTTTCTCCAGGCAAACTACTTTCCAGGTGGGAAGGGCCATTTCATATTGAAGAAGTCTATCGGTCTGGTGCAATTAAGATTAACAATTTTGAAGGCACCAAACCTCAAGTTGTGAATGGGCAAAGACTTAAGCATTACATAGCAGGAGACCCTGTCAATGTTGATGTGAATATGATATACACAACAACTCACGAAGAACATGTTGCAGCCCTGTTTCAGACACCAGCAGAAGCAGAATAAGAAAAGGTATGTATTACGGTAAGGAAACATCGCGAACCGCCATAAAAGTTCCATATTATGAGTTTTTGCAAAATTAGTAAAATTCTAAGCCTAAGTGGAGCCGGAGACAAGCTCCAGGGGGCCCAGGCGCCCCCTGGCGCGCCCTACCTCCTGGTCGCGCCGGGAGGCCGCCTGGGCACCCAGGAGTCCGTCTCTGACCCCGCTTTAGCATGTTACCTTCCTTTCTGTGCATAAATTTTTGCTATATATTTGCCCGGATTGTTCCGGCAATGTATCTCGCGATTTCGTGTGTTTTCTTGTCGATCTGTTTCTGCCAGGGAATATTTCAGCTGGACCTAGGTGCCATGGCTTCTCCAAGTTCCCCCAAGGACAAGTTCGTCGTCAACGTCATCAACCCTTACCTCGCTGAGGTGAAGAAGCACCCTCAGGTTGTTCGGATGGAGGACGGTGTCCTCCATCAAGAAGATCTGAAGGGACCTATCAAGGAGGGGAGCATCCAGGCCAGGCTAGAAGAAGTGGAGCAAGAAGTCTTCAAGTACAAGAAGATGATCGAGCGTGGTGTTGAAGCTAACTTTGACATCATCAACGAGCTGAAGACCTACTTCCTGAAGGAGATGAAGGAGATGTGGAAAAGCATCACCGCATCTGAAGAAAGAATTGGAGAACTCCAAGGGCAAATTTATGATCTACATCACCATAACTGTGAGTATGAACTAAGGTTTATGCGCATGGGTATGGGTGCTGCATGCAGGATTCAGGAGACAAACTTCTCATATGAAACTGGAGAACCCCTTCCATGGAAGCGCTTCGCTGAGGACTACGTGATCAACGTCAACAAGAATGAGGAGTGAAATCTCCTTTGGTAATGGCATTCCCTTGGCTTGTTCCAAGCTTGGGGGAGTGCCAGGTATCTTTATCTTTATCTTTTGTCTTTTAGAGTCAAGTAGAGTCGTATCATGTCTAGGGAGGTTATTATATGAAATAGGTGTGTGCATTGAGGTCTATCACTCCTTCGGTGGAGAGATTGTATCCGTGAGTGTGGAGTCGTCTATGATGGAATATTAATGAGAAGTCTATTGGTTCCTTTGCTGCACTCGGTATTCACTTCACACAATCGACCTTATATGATGATTCTTATGGGGAGTATTGACCTTATATCAGGTATGGCTGTGAAAACCTTATTTAATTTTGGCAAACATAGCTTTGGTCATAACAACAAGCATGATTTTCTTAAAGTAGCGACATAGCCAAAACCTTTATGTTATTATGCTTGAAGTGTTATGCTGACAAGGAAGACAACTTGATGTGTTATGCTTATTTTAATGTTTATGCTTTATATTGCCTTGCATCTTAGTCATCATCAATTGTCTGTTCTCTCAAAGCCTTTGCAAGCCTAAACTCTGTACAAAGCGGAATTCTGCTTGTGCATCCATACCCTTAAACCAATACCTTCCATATGAGTCCATCATACCTTCCTATTCGTGGTATTCCACTACCACCTCCTAAAGTATAGAATTCGTGTGTTATCCTTAAATGTTCAAAATCCTCTATTTTGTGCCCCTGTTTTAGCTCATGAGGAAGTAATAGTTAATTCATGATCTTTTTAAGTTGGACAAGTTTTACCCCGGGATTGCATGTCTAATCTGCAAACCCCTAATACGAGAAGGAACAGGCATGAGTGCGCCCGGCTCATAAAAGATAATACAACAAACAAACCCTCCTTCACGCTTTGCTCATGAGAAATCAGAAAACTTTGGCAGCGATAAACAAAGGAGATTTAGGGGATGTGATCGTCCCCATACGGGAACCGTTCCTCGAAACTTGTCCAGCTCGAGAAGTAATTGAGTTATCTATTAGCATTCGTTGACAAATCATGCACCTCTCAAAACTTGTTTTCATTCTGTTTGATTTAAGGATAGCACATGAGTTTTCCCTACTTCCCTAGAGCGGGGCATATCTCTTAGTTTTAGGTTGAGTCAGTTATTCCTACTTCCTTCTATTCTTAAAGAGAGCAGACATTTGATGTTGACAAGGATTCATTCATATAAAGTTGCATTAAGATTTGTCATATCATATCCTTGTTGACATTATCATTCGATAAGTAAGTTGTTTGTTAAGCCCAGCTAAGGCAAACATCTTCCTTTGTGTTAACACTTTCACTTCTTACCTAATAACATGTTCTTTCAAAAGCTTCAATTAATCTCATCAAAACATAAAGAGAAAGAGCAAAAGTAAAAGCTATTAGTTGTTCTTTGACCAAAGGACATGTTTGCCATGATTTGATGAGTTTCCTTAGCCCTACTTTCGAATATAAGTGTTACCACTCTTTTATAAGGGCCTTATGAGTTGAAGATTGTTGTTGAGGATATTTGAGTTGGTGAAGAAACTGTGATGCTTCTTGTCTGTATTCTATTTATCAACACTTCACTCTCTAAACTTGTGGACAGGTTTACCGAGTTTAGTATTCGCTTGGGGACAAGCGAGGTCTAAGCTTGGGGGTGTTGATACGTCCAAAATGCATCACTATTTTATATCGTAATTCATCCTTATTCATTGATATATTTCACATTACGATGATGTTCTTATGTTGTTTTGGCCTATTTTACACAGTTTGCAACTTTCCGGTGCCGAAGCAGCAGACGCAGGATTCAGCGGTAAAAAGTGGACGATGAGTTGCTGAAGAAGAATACCTCCAAATTACCTGAAAATCGACGGAGGGTATTTTCCAGACGGATCACGAAGGCACGCAAAAGGGCAACCAGAGGGGGGCCACAGGGCGCCCAGGCGGCCACCTGGCGCGGCCCCCTCCCTGGCCGCGCCGGGGGGGCGCCTGGAGCCCCTGGCCCACTTCCGGCTGCCCCGTTTGCCTATATACTCCTCGTCATCCGAAAACCCTAGAAAAGGAGAGTTTTGACGGAGTTCAGCCGCCGCTCCGTGGCGGAAACCTACAGAGAAGAAAAAGCCATCTCTGGCGGGCAGATTCCGCCGGGGAGATCACCTCCCGGAAGGGGAGATCATCGCCATCATCATCACCATCGTCACGGGCATCATCGAGATCATCATCAACATCATCCCCAACATCAGCACCATCTCCATCTTCATCCAAATCTCATCTCACCATTGCAACTTGTGTTGTAATCCATACTATCTATCCTCTCTACTCCATCGGTGTTGATTACTACTTTGTGGTGAATGCTATTGAGTTTTGTTGGAGAAATATCATTATGTCCAGATTGTTTACCATCCATTTATATCCACTGATCATGATCTCTTTTATGTCTTGTGAGTAGTTACTTTAGTTCTTGAGGGCATGGGAAAAGTCTTGTTGTTAGTAGTCATATGATGTTGAAGTAATATGTGTTAGTTGATACTTAAGTTGTGTTGTTATTTTACTAGTGGTGTTGTGTGAGTCGAACACTCAACACTTCGCCTTATTAAGGACCTAGGGGAATACATTGTGTACAAAGAATGCTTACGGTGGGTTGCCGGAGTGACAGAAACCTGAACCCCAGTTCGCACGCTTTTACACAAGGGAACAATGGATCATCGATCGTATTGCTATGGTTAGGCTTTTGCCTTAAATAATATCTTGTATTTGCGGATGCTTGCAAGGTGTTTAATCATAAGAGTGCACTCATCTTAGTCTAGAGAGTGTACTAGCATAGATCCACCCACTCAACACTTATCAACACATCACATAGTACCGATACGGAATATGATGAAAGCACATGACTACCTCTCCCGTGTGTCCTCAAGAACACTTTAGCCTTTATAAGTTCAGTTGCTAGGCCTCTCCTTTGCTCAGAAAGGATTGGGCCACTTGTTACTCTTTAGTGCCTTTTACTTTGCTCGCTTTTACTTTCATGTTGCTTATATCAAGTAAACCCCTAAAAAGTTATCTTTCAGTGCTTGCAGTAATTCCGTGCTCAGAATCGCTTATCAATACCTTCTGCTCCTCGTTGGGTTCGACACTCTTACTTATCGAAAACGCTGCAATAGATCCCTTACGGTTGTGGGTCATCAGGCCCGCGGAGGTTTTCGGAGACCGAAAACGTCCGACGTTTTAACCGGCGACTAGTGCCGCTATATATATCCGTTGGGCTATCAAACAAGCTCCGAATGCGATGAAATTTGGCAGGCGGCCTGTCTACACTATAATAAGACCACATGACAAGTTTCACCCCATTCTGAGAATGTTTTCCGGCCACTCATAAAATAAATATTCGGAGGCACTGCGGGCGCATGCAAGTGTGTCTGGGCTCAGAACGGACAACGGAGAGGACGAGGGAACTCGGACGGATGCATGTTTTGAAAACATGTTGATGCAATGCACACGATGACATGGCAAGATGCAACACGCAAGCAGATGACAAGGCAACGACGACGAATAACTAGCTGACACCTGGCGCACCGGTCTCGGGGTGTCACAACACTCCCCTACTAACAAGAGATCTCATCCCAAGATCTTAGGAACGAGACAGAAGTGAAAAAGGAAGAACAAAGTTCTTCGAGGACAAAAGAGTGAAACCAAGAATCTAGAGAGACTGAGCCACTTGAACGGAAGAATGCAATGAAGATGAACGAGATGAGAAGCTCCGGTAAAAGAGGAAACAAGGCAAACGACAAGAATCGAGAGCTTAAATGACAAGGGAGACATTGAAACCACTCCGGTTAAAAGAGATAGAAAAGCAATTCAAACGAAGGAATTTGGGCAGCACTCCGGCTAGAAATGGAATGATTAGACCATGAGACGATGGAACGATACATGACGAGAAGAACAACACAATGCCTCCGGAAAGAATTGAAAGAATGGAATGGAAAGAACGGAGAAGAAGATGACAACTTACACCATGAATGAATTTAAAAGAGCATCCTCAAAGAAAGACTTGAACGGAGTTGTTGAGAAAATCAACAACAAAAGAATAAGCTTGTTGTGGACTTAAGAAAATCATCCCAAAACTTGAGGTGATATTATGCCGCAACCAAAATATTGATGAGCTGAGAAGAGCGAAGAATGCAAAACTCCACTTCAAAAGAATACGGATAATTATTTGCAGCTCGGTATACAAAAGAATAATGTTTGAGCTGCTCCAGAAGAATTAGATGAATATTTGAAGAATGAATTATAGCGTGATGAACCACCATGAAGAACTCCGGTAGCGAAAAGGATGATGAGATCGAATTGAAGTTTTAAAAGAATAAGACTAGGGCCTTGCGAAGATTTAGACGAGGGTCCGACGAGATAGCCGAGGAAACTTGAACTCCGGAAAAGAAAAGATTAAAGCACTTGGAATTAGAATTTATTCATCAAGAATAAACTCCGAAGGAAGGAATTAATCAACTTGATGAAAAGAATAAGATTTATGTTATGGTTATCCTTCACCAATTAAATTGATGAACAATGGATTTGCATATCACTTATTCGCGTTGAGAAGGTTAGGAGTGATATATCGCGACCTTGTGAAAATCTCCATGAAGCACTGGTAGGATTGAAAGAATGAATGAATTGATATGATAGCACCGGAAAAGAACTGTTGAGCAAATCACCGTAAGTATTAAAGCCGAGTGAAGAAAAGCAACGAACCACCGTAAGAGAATTGAAACCACGTGAAGAAAAGAACGTACCACCGTGAGGAATTAGAATCGAGTGATGAAAGAGAACAACCACCGTAAGAAATTGAAAATGACCAAGAAAAGAGAATGAATCATCGGTATTAATAAAGCACTTGAAGGGAATTAGATACAAGATAATGAAGAGATCGCGAACGGATTAAAGAATACTAGAACGAAGCACCGGGAGAATGTGAGACGAACGAAGAAGAATCAATGAAGAATATTTGGAGGACAAAGTTGAAAACTGAGAACGAATAAATCTTCTGAAATGATGGCCTTCGGAGGAACACAAAGAAAGAAATAATGAAATGATCCGGATGAATGAAAAGAAGTAAGGTTGAACCAATGATGAAAGAATTAAAAGCGAACTTTGACAAGGCATATGACTGATGGAATCCATACTTACGTCACACTTGAGAAGAATTTCGGAACACTCCGGAAAATTAGAAGAGTCGGGTAAGATCCTGGGAAAAGACATGTGGGTTAGGGCCCACCGAAGAGAAAAACACCGTTGAAAATGATTGAAAAGGAGATGGTGCACCGGAACGATTCAAAGACTCGAATGAGGTGACAACCTCGAATTAATTAGAACAGAAACGAATCTCCTGAGATTTCTTCAAAACTCCGAAATAATTAAATGGCGAGAAGTGAACGAGCAAAAGGCAAACATTTGAGATGATGAAAGAATATGAACACGAGAACTTGGAATTGGAACCACCGGAAAAGAAGAAGAGTGAAGAATATCGATCGAGAGAAGAATTCACCAGAGAAGAAAACGAGTTGAAGGATGACGAACTAGCAGAGAATTCACCAGTTGAAATAACTAAGGAAGAAAGCAAAGGATTCACACGAGTAGGATGGATACTCGATTAATGATTCCGGCTCCGAGAAGAAAAGGGTGGGCGGGTGGGAAAAGAAAGACCACATCGGAGGGGCAAAACAACACTGGTTCAAAGAACTGAGGTTGCACTTGCAAAGAAGAAGAGGGTCGAATCCACTTGACGAGAGATGCACCAGATGAAAAGAACTAACAACGCGACAAACGAAACTAACCACATGATCCTAAAAAAATTGAAGGGGAAAAGGAACAATTCAAAACACCTACGTCAAGATTCCTCACGAGAGCGACGAAGGGATAGGGGAGTAAAATGAATTCCTATTCTCCGATATAACTAGACTCCGAAAAAGTTTTCTGCTAGACTCAACAACGGCCAGACTACGATCAATCAAGGGGGCTCCTATGGTCGGTCGAGGCTCTGATACCAACTTGTCAGGCCCAAGATGCGATTCTATCCCGATCACGTGACACTTATGTGATTGGGGCACAACCGCATTTCCGGCGCTTAGCAAGCTGGATATCATTACATCGTACCACTACATACATACCTGGGGGATACAACAATACATACAAGTCACATGAATACAACAACATCAATACAAGGTATCCGACTACGGATACAAACATGAAAGCACAACGACATCCATCTGCTATCCCAGGCTGCCAACCCGGAACCTAACCCAAGACTGAAGAAGAAGTAGAAGAAAGAACTCCAACACAACGAACATCGCTCACACGTCAAGACATCGAAAAACTGCACATGCAACTGTTGTTGTAGTATCTGTGAGCCACGAGGCCTCAGCAGTCCCATAACCATGGGTAACAAGACTAGCAAAGCTTAATGGGTAGGAAGAGGTAAAGTGGTGAGGTTGCAGCGGCGGCTAAGCAAAAGTATGGTGGCTAACTTACGAGTACAAGAATAAGATGAGCATCTACGCAAATGGTTGCAAACTAGTAGTGGTCGCTAAAGATCCTGAACTACCTACGAGTCAAACATAACCCCACCGTGTTCTCTTCTCAAAGTGAAAAGAGACAGTCACAGTTACTCACACAGTTGTGTGTTTTACTTCGGATCCTCTGTCAAGTTTTCTACAACTGGACATTAAAAAATTCCAATCTTCCACATAACCGCGGGCACGGCTTTCGAAAGATCATAACCCTACAGGGGTGTCCCAACTTAGCCCATCACAAGCTCTCACGATCAGCAGAAGTAATAATAATCTTATCACCCCTTATCTGAGGGACAATCCGATCAGCCTCGGAATCCCGGTGCACAAGACATTTCGACAATGGTAAAACAAGTCCAACAAGACCTCCCGGTGTGTCGACACCCTGATAGTAGCCGTGCGTATCTCGTCTCAGGCCACGACCGGATGGGCGAAGCTACGAGTAAAACCAGCCCTCGGGTTTCCCCCAGGTGGCCCCGCAGGTTCCCCGTTTGGGACCAACACCATCAGCACTGGCCCCCCTGCAATGTAGAAAGATTCCTCGGGTAGCGCTAACTCCCTATGCAATTTAATTAATTAATTAAGTTGTTATTATCAGCAAAATAAAAACCAATGTTGGGCCTTGCTGGAGGAGTTTTATTCAAAGACAAACTGTCAAGGGGTCCCCATATACCCAACCGTGTAAGGAACGCAAAATTAAGGAACATAATGCCGGTTTATCGGCTCCTAAGGTGGCATGAGTGGAACAAAACACCGAGCAAAAGGCCAAGCCTTCCACCCATGCCTAGTATATAGATGTGTTAATAATAATAAGATATATTTTGATATTCCAACAACAAGATCCGACATGGATCAATCTTCATCTTCACCTGCAACTATGAACGCTATAAGAGGGGCTGAGCAAGCGGGTAACATAGCCAAACAACGGTTTGCTAGGAAGGTGTCAAAGGTTAGAGGTTCATGGCAACAAGGAGAAGGGCTGACAAAAGAAGGGTAGCGCGGCATATAACGATAGTATCGAGACAACTAAGCATGGCAATGATAGTAAAGGCATCCAAGGTGATGGTCATCTTTCCTGAGATCCCGCAAGGAAGAAGAATGAGTCCATGAAGTAGACGAAGAAGAAGCCTTGAAGACGAACCAGGAGTAGACGAACGAATCCTCACGATCGCAACGGAACAAGCACTAACGAGAAGAAGCAAGCAATACGGTAAACACACAGTACAAGAATATGACAATATGCTCAACCAAGTATGATGCAAGGTAAGTATATATATGATGCAATACATGGCAAGGGATGAAGCACACAAGAACGACACCAAACAACAAGTTTAAACGAGGTCAGGATCAACATATAACAAATCCGGTAAGTCCTCATATGCATAATTTGAAATTAGTCCAGATCTGAACAAATCTTATGTTCAAGTTTTTAAACAGCAAGTTAGCATGCACCATGATGATCTACACGAAATTCTAGTCAAGTTTCATATAAAGTTCATTTAATTCGGAGCTACGGCCTAGAAGATATGAGCAAAACAAGACAAGCATGGCAATGGTGCAAGAAGCACTCAAACATCAAGCAAACACACTCCAAACATGAAAACAACATGATATTATGATTCTACATGCAAAATCACACAAGTTTCATATAGGGCACGCTCAAAACGGAGCAACGATTCAACACATACACATGAAACAAGATATAACAACAAGCTGAAGTTAACAGCCACATAGCAACTTTGGAGCAAGGTAAATATATGCTACATCACCTAAACATGATAGCAAGAAGCATGGATGTGAAGTATACATGATACTTAACAAGCATGATCTTAGAACACACCCAAAAGCTTGCTGGAACACATTTAAACAAGCATGGCAAGTTGCAATAAATTTATCCAGACTTAGTCAAAATCTGGGAAGGCAAAAACATCATCACGATGCTGCCTTCGGAGTCACAAAATAACAAGTATATCAACTCTACTAAGCACATAAATAGCATGGACATGTAGTAGACATATCATACATCAAACAACTCCATTGGAGCAACTCCATAGGAGGCATGGATCAATAGCAACAAGCTCCACCAAATTGAACATGCTGATAAAATCCTGACAGGTATAATTTATAGCAACTTGAGAGCAAGAGATAAATAAGCTACAGTAGGGCATGTGTGCAAGTAAGGGGATGAATGGATAGACAATAACATGGACAACAAGACATGATCATTAGCCACTCCAAAACAAGCATGGATTTCAGTGGGGCATCAAGCAAACATAGCATCAGGTTATAACAGATTCCAGACTTAGCAGTTTTTTCACTAAGTATAAAATAGCAACAACAACATGGCATGTTTACAAGCTTTTTTAAGTCACCTCAAGGCATAACATGGAAAGAGGATAGCACCACAGCAAAGACCATATGATGGTGCTTCCAAAACATATCAACATGTGGCATGAAGACAAACACATCAGTAGCAATGAGCAAGTGAATTCAGCATCTCATAACAAGTTTCAGCACTTAACAACCACATGCACTTCTGCAACAGAGATTAACATGGCAATATGACACCTAACATGAATGCTACAGCAACCATCATGTAGAGCACTTCACAATGAACATTTTGACATATCATATGCTCCATTTGGATAAACATGCACAAAGTTGCAAGCATCACAAGTATGCAACAAAATTAAAGTTACAAGCATCACAAACATGGCGCGCTCATGGTCAAGGCGCTCGGTCCCCGCCGGACCAGGTCTAGCGGGGCGAGGGAGGCGCGGACAGGAGGCTCGAGCGCTCTGCGGCGGCGCGGTTTCCGGGCCCAGATCCGGTCGGGCGGGCCTGGCGTGGGCCCGTAGGGCCGCGGGGACTGGTGCGGTGGGAGGAAGGAGCCAGGACGCGGGAGGCGACGTGGCTTCGCCACGTGGAGGCCCCTGGTTGGCTGGAAACGGTGGCGATGCTGAGGTGGCAGCCGCCTACTGGTCAGGGGCGACGCCAAGTGGCGGGTTGTGGCTAGAGGCGCACGGAATGCGAGGAGGAGGGGAGAATGGCTGCGGGTGGAGGTAGGGGAAGGCTAGGGGATGCCCAAAATGGCATGGGGACTGATTATATAGGGGAGGGGGCTAGGGTTAGGTGTTTTGGGGGGTTTTTTAGCCCTCTGATCTCGATCGGACGGCACCGGTCGAGGGGGGGTAGGATGGGCCTAGGTTTAGATGGTGGGCTGTGTAGGAGGGGTTGTGGGGATAGAAGAGAAGAGGCCCGCGGAGGTTTTCGGAGACCGAAAACGTCTGACGTTTTAAGCGGCAACTAGTGCCGCTATATATATCCGTTGGGCTATCAAACGAGCTCCGAATGCAATGAAATTTGGCAGGCGGCATGTCTAGACTATAATAAGACCACATGACAAGTTTCTCCCCATTCCGAGAACGTTTTCCGGCCGCTCATAAAATAAATATTCGGAGGCACTGCGGGCGCGTGCAAGTGTGGCTGGGCTCAGAACGGACAACGGAGAGGACGAGGGAACTCGGACGGATGCAAGTTTTGAAAACATGTTGATGCGATGCACACGATGACATGGCAAGATGCTACACGCAAGAAGATGACAAGGCAACGACGACTAATAACTAGCTGACACCTGGCTCACCGGTCTCGGGGTGTCACACCCAACGAACACACCACAAAAGAGTTACATCATATGGATCTCCCAGAGACCATAGTATTGATAATCAAAAGAGAGAGATGAAGCCATCTAGCTACTGACTATAGACCCGTAGGTCTACAAGGAACTACTCACGCATCATCGGAGATGCACCAATGGAAGTGGTGAACCACTCCATGATGTTGTCTAGATTGGATCTGGTGGTTCTGGACTCTGCGGCGGGTAAGGATGGCAATTTTATCCATGGACATGGATATCCATGGATATCCGTCCCGAATGGATAGGGTTTGGATATGCTTTTGTGTCCATGGGCAGCGCCTAAACCCGACCCGATTACTCGTGGGTAGGGCATGGATATAATCTTGTACCCGTGGGTATATCCAAACCCGACCCGATAGTATGACTTAATGGGCAAAAATCTGCTACCCCTACCCCACGGTCACATGTCCCACTGCAATTTTACACTTTGTTATCCAAAACATGCAAAAGAAATTACAGAATCCTTGTCATAACTTTTATTAGTTGACATTCAATCCCGTCTGTAACATACCCAACACCCTTCCCTTATTTTTATCTCCTTGTTAAGATCGTCATTCTCATATGTTAGAAAAGTACTAAATGATCGCATGTTGTTAGTGGACGTTGATTTACCATAAGTGAAGTCTAGTCTGCCATGAAGTGAAGAATGGAAGAGCTTATGTTACCATTGTGTTATGTCTTATTTATATGTCTAGAGAGGACCCAATGGATATCCAGTGGGTATGGATATCCATCGGGTTTGGACATGGACACAATTTTTCACCCATGGATTTTTTCATGGGCGGGCAAAAACTGTCTTCATGGATATGGATATGGATTTGATATTGTTCAACCCGATCCAAACCCGACCCATTGCCATCCTTAGCGGCGGGTGGATCAAAATTTCGTCGACTCCCCTAGGGTTTCTAGAATATTGGGGTATTTATAGAGCAAAGAGGCAGTCCTGTGCCCACCCGCCAGGGCGCGCCTGGGCCCTCGGGTGCTCCCTGATGGGTTGTGCTCCCCTCGGAGCTCCCCCCAGGTGCAGCCCTGGCCCATTGGGTGTCTTCTGGTCCAAAATAATCCTCAAAAAGTTTCGCTACATTTGGACTCCGTTTGATATTGATTTCCTGTGATGTAAAAACATGCGGAAAAGAGCAACTGGCACTTGGCACTATGTCAATAGGTTAGTACCAAAAAAATGATATAAAATGACTATAAAATGATTGTAAAACATCCAAGAATGATAATATACCAGCATGGAACAATAAAAAATTATAGATACATTGGAGACGTATCAGCATCCCCAAGCTTAATTGATGCTCGTCCTCGAGCAGGTAAATGATAAAAGCAGAATTTTTGATGTGGAATGCTGCCTACCATGTCATATCATATTATTTTGTTTATAGCATGGACATTTGGACTTTTATATGGTTCAAAGGAATAGTCTAGTTTTGACATGAGATTTAAATACTCAAACATATCAACAAGCAATCATGTCTTCCAAAATATCAATGCTAAAACAAGTTTATCCCTAGCCCATCATGCTCAACCATTGATCCATTCATGAAACACACTCGCATATTAGTTACACCCAATGTTCTAGTACGATCATAGTGTTTCCTAGTTGGTGCTTGTAAGAGAATATGGAGACTCAAATTCAAAAGTAAAATTTGCATAAATAAAAGAAAGGCCCTTCGCATAGGGAAGTAGGAATTTGAAGAGGTGCCAGAGCTCAAAGCTTAAATTGAGAGATAAAAATATTTTGGGAGGCATACTTTTCCCACCAACGAAAACAACTTGAGGTTCCCAACACTTTCCATGCTAGATATATCATAGGCGGTTCCCAAACATAAAGTAAAGTTTATTCCTTTTCCACCAAACTTTCACAAGCCATGGCTAGCCGAATCCACGGTTGCCTTCCATACCAACACTTTCCAAGGAATTTATTATTTGACAACATAAAGTAAATTTGTTTTTCATTTTGGGACTGGGCATCCCTAATACCTTTGCTTTACTCTCGTGCAATGACAAGTGGATAAACACTCATCGTGAGAATAACACATCTAGCATGGAAAATATTGGCCACCCCTCACTGCCTCGCGAGCGGTACGGGCACACAAAAGGGAAATTTATTTTGAAAATTAGAAATGGCACATACAAATTTGCTTAGAACGGCAAGCAAATACTACCTATAGGTAGGTATGGTGGACTCATGTGGCAAAACTGGGGTAAAGGATTTTGGATGCACAAGTAGTGATAATACTTAGTGCAAAATGAAGGCTAGCAAAAGACTGGGAAGCAACCAACCATGAAACGAATTATCTCATAAGCGAACATTGAGCATAAATAACACCGAATAATACACCACAAGTAGGATATAATTTCATTGCATAATTATTGACTTTCGTGCTTTCATAGGGAATCACAAACCTTAACATGAATATTCTTACTAAAGCATAAGTACTCATCAACATGACTCACATATCACATCTTCATGTCTCAAAACTATTACAAGGAATCAAGTTTATTTTGTCCAATGATCTTCATGAAAGTTTTTATTATATCCTTCTTGGATATCTATCACTTTGGTACTAATTTTAATGTGTTGCTTTTGATAAGCTCAAACAAATATAAGAGAAGATCATGAGCATAAAAAAAACTTTTTAAGTGAAGCAAGAGAAAATTTCTTAAAAGTTTACTAACTCTCAAATAAATATAAGTGAATCAAGAGAGTGTTTCTTCAAAAATACTAAAGCACACCGTGCTCAAAAAGATATAAGTGAAGCACTAGAGCAAATCCATAGCTCATAAAAATTGAAGTGAAGCATAGAGAGCTATTCTAACAAGTCATGGCATAATTATGGTTCTCCCAAATAGATGTGTGCAGTAAGGATTGATGACTTCAAAAGCAAAACAAAATAAGCAAAGACTCATATCATAAAAGACGCTCCAAGCAAAACACATATCATGTGATGAATAAAAATATAGTTTCGAGTGAAATACCGATGGTCGTTAGAAGAAAGAGGGGATGCCACTCAGGGGCATCCCCAAGCTTAGTTGATTTCTTCTCTTTGGATAATAGCTTGGGATACTGGGGCATCCCCAAGCTTATACTTTTTCTTACTCTGTATTCCTTCATCCATCGCAAGGAACCCAAAACTTGAAAACTTCAGTTACATAAAACTCAACAAAACTTTCGTGAGATTCGTTAGTATAATAAAACAAATCACTACTATAAGTGATGTAGTAAACCAATTCATTTTTTGTATTGGTATTATATCTACTATATTCCAACTTTTCTATGGCAAAAACTCATCAAAGAAAACCATAGAATCATCAAAACAAGCACATAACACAATAAAAACAATATCTATAAAAAAAGAACAGTCTGTAGTAATCTGGAAGTTTCGAATACTTCTGCAACTCTAAAAATTCTGAAAAAATAGGGCTACATGGGAAATTTGTATATTAATCTTCTACAAAAATAATCGACCAAAAATTACTCTTCTGTTAAAGACGAGAATTTTTCTCGTGAGCGCAAAAATTTCTGTTTTTCAGCCAGATCAAATCTACTAACACCCAACGTGTTCCTAAGGCTTTGCTTGGCACAAACCTTTATTCAAACCTCAAAAACACATCTTAACAAAGGTATTAAAGGGTATATACACATAACAGAAAAGAAATAGAAAAAATTTATTTTATTCGTTGGGTTGCCTCCCAACAAGCTCTTTCTTTATAGCTATTAAGATAGGTGTGATATTTCAATGATGCTCACATGAAAGACAATAATTGAAGAACAAAGAGAGCATCAAAAAACATGTGACAAACACATTTAAGTCTAACAAACTTCCTATTCATAGGCATTTTGTAGGCAACCGAATTATCAAGACGAGAAATATCTAGCATATGCAAGGGACAAGAATAAAACATTGACAATCTCAACATAATGAGAGGTAAATTAGTAACATGAAAATTTCTACAACCATATTTTCCTCTCTCATAATAATTGCATGTAGGAGCATACTCAAATTCAATGATATAGCTATCACATAACATATTTTCTATACGATCCACATGCATGCAAAGTTGACACTCTTCCAAAATAGTGGGATTATCATCAAATAAAGTCATGACCTCTCCAAACCCACTTTCAATATTATTGCAAACATATTCATCATGAGGCTTAAATAAATTTTCAAGATGGTAAGAAGAATCACACCAATCATGATCATTGCAATAAGTAGAGGACATATTAAAATTAGCATCCCCAAGCTTGGGGTTTTGCATATTATTAGCATAACTGACATTAAGATAATTTATCATAACACCATTGCAATCATGCTTTTCGTTCAAGGAGCTATCATGAATCACTTCATAAATTTCTTCTTTTATCACTTCATCACAATTTTCAGATTCATGAATCTCAAGCAAAACTTCATAAAGATAATCTAGTGCAGTCAACTCACTAGCAATTGGTTCATCATAATTGGATCTTTTGAAAAGATTAGCAAGTGGATGACGATCCATAAACGCTTTCCTTCTGATTTCAATAAAACACACAATTATACCAAATAACCAAGCAAACAAACCAAGTAACACATAAGGGTAAGCGAAAACAGATCTGACGAGAAAACGGCGACCCAAAAAGAGGGCGAATAAAAACGGCAAATTTTGTGAAGTGGGGGAGATGAAAATGAGAGGCAAATGGCAAATAATGTAAATTGCAAGGAGATGAGATTTGTGATTAGGAACCTGGTATATGTTGAACATCATCCCCGGCAATGGCGCCAAAAATTCCTTTTGATGACTGCTAGAACTACGTCGGTATTTCCCCAAAGAGGAAGGGATGATGCAGTATAGCAGCGGTAGGTATTTCCCTCAGTGATGAGACAAAGGTTATCGAACCAGTAGGAGAACCAAGCAACACAACGTAAACAGCACCTGCACACAAATAACAAATACTCGCAACCCGACGTGTAAAAGGGGTTGTCAATCACTTTCGGGTAACGGACGTGATAGAGTTGTAAATATTGATAGATTGCTTGATAAATAAGATGTATTGCAGCAAAGTATTTTTGGGTTTTTGGTTTAGTAGATCTAAAAATAAAAGCAAAGGAAAGTAGATCGCAAGACTAAATAATATGAGAAAGAGATCTAGGGGCCGTAGATTTCACTAGTGGCTTCTCTCGAGAAAAATAGCAAACGGAGGGAAAACAACTACTGTTGGGCAATTGATAGAACTTCAAATAATCATGATGATATCCGGGCAATGATCATTATATAGGCATCACATCCAAGATTAGTAGACCGACTCCTGCCTGCATCTACTACTATTACTCCACACATCGACCACTATACAACATGCATCTAGTGTATTAAGTTCATGGAGAAACTGAGTAATGCAATAAGAACGATGACATGATGTAGACAAGATCTATTTATATAGAAATAGACCCCATCATTTTATCCTTAGTAGCAACGATACTTACGTGTCGGTTCCCCTTCTATCACTGGGATCAAGTACCGTAAGATCGAACCCACTACAAAGCACCTCTTCCCATGGCAAGATAAATAGATCAAGTTGGCCAAACAAAACCCAATGTCGAAGAAGAAATACGAGGCTATAAGCAGTCATGCATATAAGAGATCAAAAGAAGACTCAAATAACTTTCATGGATATAAAAAGATAGATTTGATCATAAACTCAAAGTTCATCGGATCCCAACAAACACACGCAAAAGAGTTACATCATATGGATCTCCAAGAGACCATTGTGTTGATAATTAAAAGAGATAGATGAAGCCATCTAGCTACTGACTACGGACCCGTAGGTCTACAAGGAACTATTCACACATCATCGAAGAGGCACCAATGGAAGTGGTGAACCCCTCCATGATGGTGTCTAGATTGGATCTGGTGGTTCTGGACTTTGCGGCGGCTAGATTGAAATTCAGTTGACTCCCCCAGGGTTTCTGGAATGTTGGGGTATTTATAGAGAAAAGAGGCAGTCTGGGGGGCACCCGAGTGGGCACAACCCACCAGGGCGCGCCTGGGCCCCCAGGCGCGCCCTTGTGGCTTGTGCTCCTCTCGGAGCTCCCCCCCCCCAGGTGCAGCCCTGGCCCATTGGATGTCTTCTGGTCCAAAAAAATCGACAAAAAATTTCGCTGCGTTTGGACTCCGTTTGATATTGATTTCCTGTGATGTAAAAACATGCAGAAAACATCAACTGGCACTTGGCACTATGTCAATAGGTTAGTACCAAAAAAATGTTATAAAATGACTATAAAATGATTGTAAAACATCCAAGAATGATAATATAATAACATGAAACAATAAAAAATTATAGATACGTATCAACTACTCAAAAAGAATATGCATGTTCAAGATCAGAGGGGTAATAAATAGCATAATGGATCTAAACATATTATCTTCCAGCAAATAAGCCAGCTAGCATCAACTACAATATCTAATCAATACTACTAGCAACCCACATGTACCAATCCGAGGTTTTGATATAAAGATTGAATACAATAGATGAGCTAGGGTTTGATATGAGATGGTGCTGGTGAAAATGTTAATAGAGATCAATCCTCCCACGATGAGAGGGTTGTTGGTGATGACGATGGCTTCGATTTCCCCCTCTCGGAGGGTAGTATCCCCGGCGGAATCGCTCCGCCGGAGAGCAAAAGTGCTCCTGCCCAAGTTCCGCCTCAATACGGAGGTGCTCCGTCTTGAAAGTCATCTCCTTAACTTTTCTAGGTCAAATGTGAATATATACCAGAAGATGTTTTTCAGAACTAAGCCAGGTGGCCCACTACCTACCAGGGCACGCCAGGGAGTGGCGCACCCTGGTGCCTATTGGGCACCTTGGTGGCCTCCTCCCGAATCCCTTTTCTCCAGTATTTTTTATATATTCCAAAATCATTCTCCGTAAATTTTCAGCCCATTTGGAGATGTGCAGAATAGGTATCACTGACGTAGCGTTTTCAGGACCAGAATTCCAGTTGCCGGTATTCTCCCTCTTTGGGTAAACCTTGCAATTTATGAGAGAAAAGGCATTAGAATTACTCCCCAAAGTGTTATAATGAATAAAAACACTGAAAACAACAGTAAGAAAACATAATGCAAAATGGACGTATCAACTCCCGCAAGCTTAGACCTCGCTTGTCCTCAAGCAAAAACCGATATCAAGAATCATGTGCACATGTTTAGAGAAAGAGGTGTCAATAAAAACAAAATACAATCATAGAAGCATCATGGTCATTATTATAAAGGTAATAAATAGTATCATAAGAATTCTCATAAACAAGTAAAAATTCATTACAATAGCAAAGTATAAACCATAAACTTTGTTGAAAACTAATAAACTATGCTCTCAATCAACAATGCAATTGCAATTCATCATATTTCAAAGAAGAGTCACATATCAGAGCGCTTTAGCAAGTCCACAAACTCATCATTTAGTCTTCTATGATCGCTAAAACTCAAAGCATAAATATGGAGCAAAAAGTTCCAGCCAAACACATAGAAAGATAAGGTCTTATAGTTTCTCCTCCCAACTTATTCACCTCAAGGGTGATGTCAACAATAATAATTCATGATCACTCACATTCAACTAGGTATATGTGTCTAGATCTTTCCCCACCACGCAATGCTTGCAAAAGACAAAAATAAAAAGGAATAGAGGAGAATACTATCGACTCAAACATAAAAAATAAATGCATAAAGGTAAAAGATAGGCCCGCACGGGGAAGCAAAGGTTGTCATACGCTTTTATTTTTGGATGCACAATCCCTTAATGCAAAAGAACGTCATGTTATATTGCCCACTATGATAGCAAGCTTTATTATGCAGTCTGTCGCTTTTATTACTTTGTCATCATAGGTTTGTATAACGCTTATTTTCCCTTACAATAAAAGATCAATCATATTTAGAAGCAATTTTTATTACCTTATGCACCGATGACAACTTACTTGAAGGATCTTATTCAATCCACAGGTAGGTATGGTGGAATCTCATGACATGAAATTGGGTTTAAGGGTTTCTTATGTACATCCCACACGGTGAATCCCAAAAAACCATTTCCATTCATATGTATATCACACACAGTTAATCCAAGGAATACGTTTCCGTTCTTATGTGCATCCCACACAGTCAATCTAGGGAAAACTTTTCCGTTCGTATGTACATCCCACACAGTCAATCCAGCGAAAACGTTTCCGTCTGAATGTACATCCCACACAGTCAATCCAGGGAAAACATTTCCGTTCGTATGTACATCCCACACAGTCAATCTAGGGAAAACGTTTCCATTTGTATGTACACCCCACATAGGTTTATTTATAGGCTCATGTGTGATAGGTGTAACTATCACACACGCTCTGCCTTGGTTAACCATTTTCTTTTATCAACTACATCACACACGATTTTATGAAGAAAACTGTGTGGCATTGGGCTATCCATCACAAGCGCTTTTACAGCAAGAACCGTTTGCAAAGTTCCATGACACATTTGGCAGGTTTATTAGTTTACAATTAATAATTCCAGTATTACACAAATTCACATTTCATATCGAACAGTTGTTTGCCAATTTCATATCAGACATATAAATATATTTTCACATCACAATACGATAGCTACCTCAAAACAGCACAGTGCAACATATAGCTAGTTCAACTTCATAAGAACAATATTAGAACAATATATTCATTTCCCTAATCAAGATCATCCAGGATCGGCTTATCCACCTCTGATTTCAGTTAAGTGAGAACCTGTTTTGCACTGGCCAACTGGGAAAGTGCCTCCTCCTTTGCCAACACCATCTTAGCAAACTCTGATTTACAAAACCTGAGCTCATTCTCCACCTTCCTCTTTTTATCCTGCAGATTCAAATATTCTTCAGTGTTGACAACACTTTCTCTAAGCCTACATCTGTTCTCTTCCTCATACATGCTCCAGAGCTTTGCTAGGCACATCTTCAAAGACTGTGGCCACTCTTGATCAACCCACTCCAAGTAAGTACACTTCCGTTCATCCTATACTATTTAAAACTAGATCAGTAACAATTGTAAGGGAAATGGGTTTATAGCAACATAGAAAATCACCAATGCTTATTTTCAAAAACTGAAGAAACATGTCAATTATGACATATCTTCTCAAAAAGATCAATGTGCAAATGAATTAATTGCTACTGAGACAACAACCAAATTCTGAAACATCATAAGCTATAATTAACTACAACAATGCTACAAGTTCTTACTCATGTACAATAAATAACAAATTGAAAATTTTATGAGGAAGGTAAATATAATTGCAACAGCATAGCGACAGTGTTTGGATGACAGCAAATTGATACTAACAGGTGTGTACTTGCACAAATTTAGTAACATAGAACTAATAGCACTAAGGCCGTCCACTATGTATGCCCAAACTGGTGTAAAGACAATTGGTGCTACATCTCGCACTGGTGTCATGCACTCGCGAGCCGATGCAACAGAAAAAAAATCAGGGACTCGGGCTCCGGAGCACCTAGTTGCTCTGATGCCCAGTTCCTTCGTGCCATAAAGATTTAGTATTTGATTGCTTGGCTGCTCGGGTGTGTGGACCAAAGTTGGCTGCAAAAACTGCTGAAGCGGTGCCAAATAATTTTCTAATGGCACCGTTGATGATATGGCAACAATTTTAGATATTGGGTACAAACTGTGACACTTTCTTAGGAATAGGATGCATTTGGTTGAAGGTGTGGTATGAATGGGTTGGGACCGTGACAATGTCTGAATCACATCTAACAAATGATTTGTAACAACGAAAGAGGGTCTAACCTTCTCTGCACATGCCAGAAACTTCCTCCCACTGTCCACAGATTCGAACGCAACTAACTTCACGCATGGAGATTGATGGTGACAATGAGCAGATAGATCTTCAACCACCCAGCTCCATTCATTGCAAATGATGGTCCTAGGGAGCTACAAGAGGAAGAAATGACTCAAATCGACTGCCGGGTAAAAATCTTTCAATCCAAGTCATAGCCCGAGAGAGAGAAGATAGGCATACCCGGGTGGTGAAGGAGTCGTCGGAGGAGGAGGAACCGCTCGAGAGGCCTTTGAAGAAGACCATGGCGACCTGACAATATGATGCGAGACGGCGAGAGCGAGGAAGCAAGCAAGGAAGCGGCTATAGCTTAGGAAGGAAGGAAGGAAGGAAGGTGGGGAAGGGGGTAGATATTTCGGCGGTAGGCCAAAAAATTCGAAATGTGGAGGGAAACTTTGTGTGGGGTGCCGCCGGACACCATTCACTTTGAACGATTGTTTGCATCACAAATGATTCTTATGCTTTACGCGCATGGGATGAGCTTGACAATTCAAATTTTGGTGGAAATTTCCCCGGTACGTCATTGCATAATTTAACATTGCTTGCTAATTTGGGAACACAAAAGTGCATACCATAGACAGACCACACTTACTAAATTGAGCAGTTTTAGTAATTAAACAGAGCCAATTAACCTAAACATTGCACTAACAAAAGACTAACATTAAAAACAGAGCCTAAGTACGCATAATTTTAAAAAATCCGCTGTCGCGCCGGCCTATGCATCACCGGTGTGAGATGAGACGTCGATGACTTGTCCTGGCGACATGCCGTCGTTGGTGGACTTCGTGTCCCTGCTGCTGAAGTCGACCGCATCCTCGTCCTCATCCTCGTCCTCGGCGTCGCCCTCAAGGTTGTAGAACTCGTAGTAGTGGCTGTGCTAGAGCTCGTGTTGGTACTCCACCGTCGATTCCTTGACGGACAGACTCTTCTCTACCTCGACCACGTCCACGCGCAACTCCTCCTCCCAGCACTCCTCAATCTCTACTGTCTCCTAAATCTCCAGCTCTCGCTCGAAGACCTCATGAGGAAGCAGGTGCTCCATGGCCACCGCCGCCTTTTCGGACGTGGGTTGCATGCTGGATTCCGAGGTGGCCTGGAATATCTTGGCGTGGATGGCATCGACCTGGGCCAGAGCGACATCGGCGGCACGGACGGCAGCTCGAGCGCTCTCGGTGTTTGCAGCCACCATCGCAGCAGTATTTGCAGCCATCTCGGCTGCGGCAGCTACCCTGTCGACTGCCGCAGACGCCCTCTCGATGAAAGCGGCCACACTCAATGCGGATGCGGCGGCACTCTCGGCGTAGGCGGCAGCGCTCTCAACGCGGGCGGCGGCGCTCGGGGGGACGCGACCATCATACGGGCCTTCACAAAGCGTTTCCATGGCGTCATCTTTGCAAGAAAGGGGTGCGGGAATGGGGATCAGGATTCATTGATTCGGGGGTTGCCGGCACTGGAGCAGATGAGCCGGCGAAGCTTAAGGAGAAAGAATTAAATAGACCCAGAAATTTTCATCGCAAACGGTTCCTACAAAACAATTGTGTGTAATGTTGTAGATATTTTTTTATTAGCTGTGAAAGACGAATTTGGAGTAAAGTGGCAACGGATGGTGTTTTAAATGTACGAGAAAATTTGTAGTGCTAATACAACTGTAATGTCAAATTTTGGAAAATTTTAGGGGTCATTTGACCTTGTAAATTCCAAAAAATTGAAAAAAGATCAGAAACACATGAAACCTTGGTTGATGTAATGTCATGCCACCAAGATGATGTGGTAAAACATTGGCACATTTAACAAAAGTTTGGACACACACCCCTCACAAACCGGAGCAACTCACTAGAAGGCTCGTGGTTCCGAGAGGGAACAATGCATGTTTGATGACGAACGGGGGCTAGCTTCCTCTTACGGCCTTCAAATTTTTTCTATGTGTAACGTGCACTAATACAACTGTCATGTCAAAATTTGGAAAATTTCAGGGGTCATTTGACCTTTTGAAGACATTTAAGTGATTTTCTAGACATTTAATGACCGTAATTCAAATTTGAACTACATCTACATGCAACGGCAAACCATAACGGTTTGAAAATTCATATTTGTGTACTTGTGTGCAATTTAATTCCATGTGCAGTAAATTGGAAGGAATTTTTAAACATATTGGTCTAACGGCTATGACACAATTAAGAAGGAAGTGTCATGACATTTAAATTCCAAAAAATCAGAAAAAAGATAAGAAACACATGAAACCCTGGTTGATGTAATGTCATGCCACCAAGATGATGTGGTAAAAAAATTGGCATGTTTGACAAAAGTTTGGACACACACCCCTCACAAACCGGAGAAACTCACTAGAAGGCTCGTGGTTCCGAGAGGGAACAATGCATGTTTGATGACGGACAGGAAATAGCTTCCTCTTACGGCCTTCAAAAATATCTACGTGGAACGTGCACTAATTCAATTGTCATGTGCAAATTTGAAAAATTTCACGGGTCATTTGACCTTTTGAAGACATTTAAGTGATTTTCTAGCCATTTAATGACCGTAATTCAAATTTGAACTACATCTACATGCAACGGCTAACCATAACGGTTTGAAAAATCATATTTGTGTACTTGTGTGCGAGTTAATTCCATGTGCAGTAAATTAGAAGGAATTTTCAAACATATTGGTCTCATGGCATGGACACGTGCATGGAGTGCCATGGCATTTTATTTCCAAAAAATTAAAAAATGATGAGAAAAGCATGAAACCTTGCTTGATGTAATGTCATGCCACCAATATGATGTGGTAAAAAAATTGACTTGTTTGACGAAAGTTTGGACACACACCGGTCTCACAAACCGGAGCAACTCACTAGAAGGTTGATGGTTCCGAGAGGGAACAATACATGTTTGATGACGAACGGGAGATAGCTTCCTCTTACGGTCTTCAAAAATTGTCTACGTGTAACGTGCACTAATACAACTGTCATGTGAAAATTTGGAAAATTTCAGGGGTCATTTGACCTTTTGAAGAGATTTAAGTGATTTTCTAGCCATTTAATGACCGTAATTAAAATTTGAACTACATCTACATGCAAAGACTAACCATAACGGTCAAAAAAATCATATGTGTGTACTTGTGTGCGAGTTAATTCCACGTGCAGTAAATTAGAAGGAATTTTCAAACATATTGGTCTCACGGCATGGACACGTGCATCGACTGACATGGCATTTTAATTCCAAAAAATTAAAAAATGATTCAAAAAACATGAAACCTTGCTTGATGTAATGTCATGCCACCAAGATGATGTGGTAAAAAAATTGGCCTATTTGACGAAAGTTTGGACACACACCTCTCTCACAAACCGGAGCAACTCACTAGAATGTTCGTGTTTCCGAGAGGAAACAATACATGTTTGACGACGAACGGGAGATAACTTCCTCTTACGGCATTCAAAAAAATTCTACGCGTAACATGCACTAATACAATTGTCTTGTGAAAATTTGAAAAATTTCAGGGGTCATTTGATCTTTTGAAGACATTTAAGTGATTTTCTAGCCATTTAATGGCCGTAATTCAAATTTGAACTACATCTACATGCAACGTCTAACCATAACGGTTTGAAAAATCATATTTATGTACTTGTGTGCGAGTTAATTCCATGTGCAGTAAATTAGAAGGAATTTTCAAACATATTGGTCTCACGGCATGGACACATATGTATGCATGGAGTGCCATGGCATTTTAATTCCAAAAAATTCAAAAATTATCAGAAAAACATGAAACCTTGCTTGATGTAATGTCATGCCACCAAGATGATGTTGTAAAAATATTGGCATGTTTGACAAAAGTTTGGACACACGCCCCTCACAAACTGGAGCAACTCACCAGAAGGCTAGTGGTTCCGAGAGGGAACAATGCATGTTTGATGACGAACGGGAGATAGCTTCCCCTTACGGCCTTCAAATTTTTTCTACGTTTAACGTGCACTAATACAACTGTCATGTGAAAATTTGGAAACTTTCACGGGTCATTTGACCTTTTGAAGACATTTAAGTGATTCTCTAGCCATTTATTGACCGTAATTCAAATTTGAACTACATCTACATGCAATGGCTAACCATAACGGTTTGAAAAAAAATCATATTTGCGTACTTGTGTGCGAGTTAATTCCATGTGCAGTAAATTCGAAGGAATTTTCAAACATATTGGTCTCACGGCATGGACACATGTACATGCATGGAGTGTCATGGCATTTAAATTCCAAAAAATTAAAAAATGGTTAGAAACACATGAAACCTTGTTTGATGTAATGTCATGCCACCAAGATGTTGTGGTAAAAAAATGGACTGTTTGACGAAAGTTTAGAGACACAATCCTCACAAACCGGAGCAACTCACTAGAAGGCTAGTGGTTCCGAGAGGGAACAATGCATGTTTGATGACGAACTGGAGATAGTTTCCCCTTATGGCCTTCAAATTTTTTTCTACATTTAACGTTCACTAATACAACTGTCATGTGAAAATTTGGAAAATTTCAGGGGTCATTTGACCTTTTAAAGACATTTAAGTGATTTTCTAGCCATTTAATGACTGTAATTAAAATTTGAAGTACATCTACATGCAACGGCTAACGATAATGGTGTGAAAAATTATATTTTTGTGTACTTGTGTGCGAGTTAAAAAATCTTCAGACGATGTAAATATCTGGTGTTCAAAAAAGAAAATGTAAAGATCTAGCAAGACAATCGACCCCCACACGATTGGCACTCTATTTCGCGCCTCGAGGTTTGGAAAGTGAATGGCGGTGGTTATTAATCAGACACGGTTCTGTATTGGAAACTGTCAGCTATTATGTTCACACATGGATTCTAATGCAGGAATCGTGTGTAATTCAAACTATAGTACTCGTAAATTCTGGTGACCGGCGTGTGCACAGTTCCCGTCGATCTAGATTCCGGCCACCAATACGTACTACCATGCTCACGTCATCCCGCCTGCATTCTCATCTACATCCCCCCTCGCTCGCCCTCTCTCTCTCTCTATCTTTCTCTCTCTCTCTCTCTCTCTCTCTCTCTCTCTTTCTCTCTCTCTCTCCCTCAAAACTCTGCCATGGCACGGCCGATCTGCCCACGCGTCGACGAGGAGTCGTCGCCCCCCGAGGAAGCTCAGTCAAAGAGCAACGACGAGGAGGACCCCTACGCGCCACAGGACGAGGTTGCGCCAGACCCCCCAACTTTGGATTGGTTTTGGGGCCAGTGCAATCTTTGTCTGTGGAAGTCACTGCCGCCGGCTGAGAAAGCCAGGCAAGTGGTGTTCAAGAAGGAGATGGCGGAGGAGGAAGTCAGGTACCAGGCGGTCTGTGAAGCATGTAATGTCTCCTGGAAAAAGGATAAGGTGGAGCTTTGGGGGCGGGCATGTGGTCGTGCAGAGGAGGTGTACAAAGACGGGTACTTCGCGAGGAAGGACAAAGGCGCTAGGCGCCTCATCGCTGTGTGGAGGTGGGCCGATAAGCTCCAGCGTGCCACCGACGAGGAGCTCAAGTGGACGCCCAACGAAATGGCATTATATATTATGAATTCCATAATATATAGAATGGAAAGTGTATCCATAATATATATATATTATGAATTCCATAATATATACTCCCTCCGTTCCTAAATATTTGTCTTTCTAGGCATTTCAACAAGTGACTACATACGAAGCAGAATGAGTGAATCTACATTCTAAAACATGTCTACATGCATCCGTATGTTGTAACCATTTGAAATGTCTAGAAAGACAAATATTTGGGAACGGAGGGAGTAGAACGAAATGGCATTATATATTATGAATTCCATAATATATATTTCAATATTATGAATTCCATTTTCTATCTGTTTTTGTATACTAGTTTGAATCTAGTTGTTATCATCCACATATATAGAATGGAAAGTGTATATGCAGTTATGCACACATTGAAATAGAATATATAAGAACGGAAAACAGAGTACACACATTGAAATAGAGCAATTAACAGAGCAATACTATGATTGTTGTTAATACATAGCTATCCACGTTGAAACGACTCAACAAAATAAAACACGTCCATGAGACCATGACCAGCAGCCCTTGCCTACGGTAGCTCTTGGCTCTGCCTGAACTCGTGCAGGCATTTGTCCAAGCAGTCGACATGCTCGCGGTACATCTGGAGCATGATCTCGAGCTCCAAGTTGGCTATTTCATCGGAGATCACCAGCTCGAGGATGCGATGGCCATGTTCCTCTACTGTGGCCAGGTGGACACCTGGGCCAAGGAGGCGGTCGAGCCTACCGAGCAGCGCGTTGGCATCGAGCAGGCCACGGACAAGGCGAACGGTGCGACCCATGCAAACGGCACGGTGGGCATCCGGTGCAAGTACGGCGCGGCCGGCCTCTGGTGCAAGTACGGCGCAGAGGGCCTTTGCCCACTCCTAGCGAGGAATGGGGGTACTAATGGGACATGTACCAAGCTGCGATGTTGTGTCGACAACAGGCAAGCACCGATGGATCCTCTCTTGTTGTGCGGTGCACTGCGCCTCTCGCTCTACGGCGCTCCAATAGGCTTGCCGTGCGGCGAGCCGCACAATATCGGCGCAGACGCGCCTAGCTTGCTCTGCGGCGCGCCATCGATCATGTTGTGCGGCGTGTTGCAGCCTCTCGGCGCTAACATGCCTATCTTGATCCGCGGCGCTCAAGCGCCATGCGCCAAGGGTCTGCTCAACCCTGGCGATGACGTGCATCACGGTGTCGTCCATCATGTTACCAGGGAGCGCCTCGGCCTCAACGGGCCGTGGCGCCTTCTCGTTTTCCTCATCGGCGAGGTTGATGGCAGAGGCGGCGCTTTGGTGGGCTGACATGCTTGGGGAAAGGTGGATGTGCTACATCCTGCGCTTGTTGCCTCCGTGTGTCACGCGCCGCCTAGGTTTATGCGCAATATTGTTGGGTGGCGGGAAACATGTGAGGAAACGACGGGAAACGGTGGCGTGTTCATAAAATGCCATCAATTAATGGAAACTTAGCATATAACGAACATCGAGCAAGCACAAGAAGTAGATGATGATCACATGAACACGGACCATACTACGGAACCCGTCGGTGATGAATTCATCAATCACAAACAGTTGTATACTAGCAAGCGTTTGCCCACAACACACATGGCTTATTCCATCACAAACTGGTCGGATGGATCAACTGTATGCCATGTATCGCACATTGTCAAAAAGTAATGCGGTAGACCTTCTTTAACATGTGTTAAAAAAAACAAGGACCTCGAGGTTAATTTAACTGATGGGATGGATAATATAGGTCATTTAATTTGACCTCAATGATCCATCCCATCAGATAATTTAACATCAAGACAACTTCCCATCCAGTCACCCATCTGATGGCTGCTCCAGCCTGAGCATAGTTAACTTCAGAGTTCTCTTAGATGAGATGTTGGTGGAACAACTAGTCCTTGCTAATATAGGATGCCTCTTCGCATCCTTATGGCCTACCCGGATGACCGCCAGTTGCCCAATGGCCAATAGATGTTGTGTAGACAGAGCATATCACATACGTCTTATTAGAAGCAATAGTTTGTGTTATTATCGGTCTTCGCACACATTTCTGTTTATAGACCCGTTTGCCGCGTATCGCACACATCCTATTAAATTGAACCGTTTTGTTCTCTTGGCTCAAAGCAAACAGTTCATCCAACTGAACCGTATGCCGTATATCGCACACACCTTGATTGGGCTAACCGTTTCTGTTGTGTTTCCTGATCACAAACAGTTCATCCGAGTGAACCGTATGTTGTATATCGCACACACCTTCATTTGCCCGCCCGTTTCTGTTCTTCGTCCTCATCGCAAACAGTTCATTGTGTCGGGGATACACATAATAAGTAGGCCCACAAAGGGTCGAAATATCACAAAGCATGGGGTCCACATAGCATGTGGGTCCAGATAAATTTCATACAGACATACTATCCACTCGGACAAGCAATGTACTATCCACTCGCACAAGCAGCACACCATCCACTCGGATGACATGTCGACCACTCGGTCGTACAACTCACTCGGATATGCGAAGATCAACAGCCGACAAGGCACTCGAAGCATCACCTTAGTAATAGGCCAACATTATGGCATCAATGCCCACTTTGTAACATAGGAGGTGAGGGGTGGCGCACTCTATATAAGCTACCCCCACCACTAGACTAAGGGGGCTCTCATGCTTCCTCTCTCTATCTTTCTCGCCATTAGTCTCAGGACTTAGCTCAGGAATGAGGATTTGTTCCTCTCTCTCACACACATTGTAATCTCCGGATACATACTCAGATAAAACAAAGTCTCTCCGGAGCACGAGACGTAGGGTTCTTATCTCCACCGCGAGAGGCCCGAACTCGCTAAAACCACCGTGTCACCCATATGCATCTCGATAGATCATGCTCCTTTACCCTATCCCTTATTATTGTCGGAATTGTTCCCACGACAGTTGGCGCCCACCATGGGGCATGGCGACTATCGAGCCATGATGCAAATGGTTCTATTTGTTCGATCTTCATCCGTCGATCAACAATCATCAATGGAGGGTCTGATCCAGGATGTTCCAGACATCACTCCATACACAGGAGAGACATGACACCCTTCGTACAGAGGGATTAGGAAGTCCCATTCCATACTATCTTGTTCTTTACAATCGATCTTTAATCTAACAATGGTTGGTTTTTCTTCTGTATGTACATGCACGAGCGCGAGCAACAGCTGCAGTGCGGCTGTGCCACCAATGATAGAGGCAAAGGTGTCCCGTCTTTCGATGAGATGGTGGCTATCGTTTTGGAGGAAGTCGACTTTGATGATCCGACTACGAACGTGCAAGGACGTCGCGCCTTAGCAATCGCTAAACCAACTCCGAGAGGTTATTGACCACGCCGGAGCACGATCAACCTGACCACGAAGGTCTGTTTCCTGCAGGCAAACGAAGAACAAGCAAGAAACTGAGATTGCAATCTGGATATTGCGAATTCAAGAGGAAAGCTTTATTGATCAAGTGGGGTTCTGTGATGTCTTGGTCTGGTCGTTGAACACAAACGAAGTACGCGAAGTTGCAGCTATGGCGAACTTTAATCTAAACAAAACCCAAAGTCTAAACGACGCCCTAAGGGCTGTATATATGGGGGGAAGAGGGGGGAATTTCGTGGCCCTTGGTGGAGGGGTCCGAAACCAACCCTAACTCTTGTTTCCCCACACATACGGACTCTAAAAACAGCCTATAATAGCCTCTGGACGAAATTACATGGGCCTGGCCCAATAATAAGGTGACGCAGCACCTATAATAGCCTCTGGACGAAATTTATGAAGTGGCATCTTGTATATTTCGTCCAAGGCTTCACGCACTCATTAAGGTGGCTTCAAAGTCCTGAAATCATCACTTGTAACTCCATTCTTGTTCCCCTTGCGCATGCCATCATCTCCATGCTTGATCTTGCTCCAATGTTCATCCTTCTTGTCCAAGCTAGGCCCTTCATTTGTAAGCAAGACAAATGTATCCAATTTAGGCAGCATCATATTCTCATGAACATTAGATTCATTACCAAGAAACAAAAGTACCTGGTAATTTAATTGGCGTGCGCGAGCTCTAGTAATTGGTCTTGTATATGTGTCAGTTGGAGCTGTGGGTGTAACCTTGTTAGTGATGTCCTCATCATCCTCCCCTTCTTGAATTGAAGTCGTCCTCGACGGAAGCTCATCTTCCTCACCCAAGTAAGGCTTCAAATCTGCAATGTTAAATGTGGGACTAACCCCAAAATCTGCAGGGAGCTCAAGTTTATATGCATTATCATTTATTTTCTCTAACACCTTGAAAGGACCATCAGCACGTGGCATTAGCTTTGGCTTGTGCAAATTAGGAAACCTATCCTTACGCAAATGTAACCAAACAAGATCTCCAGGTGCAAAGACAACACGTTTTCTACCCTTATCTCCAACAAGTTTATATTTAGCATTCATGCGCTCAATATTTTCCTTAGTTAACTCATGCATTTTTAAGATCAATTCAGCACGTTGTTTAGCATCAAAATTAACCTTCTCCGAAGATGGAAGAGGCAACAAATCAATAGGTGCACGAGGTAGGAAACCATAGACAATTTCAAAAGGGCACATCTTAGTAGTAGAATGCAACGAACGATTATAAGCAAATTCAATATGAGGCAAGCATTCTTCCCACATTTTCTTATTATTCTTCAAAACAGCCCTAAGCATAGTAGACAAAGTTTTGTTGACTACTTTAGTTTGTCCATCAGTTTGGGGGTGACAAGTAGTACTAAAAAGCAGTTTAGTCCCCAACTTAGCCCATAAACATCTCCAAAAGTGGCTAAGAAATTTAGTATCACGATCTGAAACAATAGTATTTGGCACACCATGCAAGCGAATAATTTCACGAAAGAACAAATCAGCAACATTAGCAGCATCATCGCTTTTATGACATGGTATAAAGTGTGCCATCTTCGAGAACCTATCCACGACAACAAATATGCTATCCCTCCCCTTCTTTGTTCGAGGTAAACCCAAAACAAAGTCCATAGATATATCTTCCCAAGGAACACTAGGGACAGGCAAAGGCATATATAAACCATGAGGATTGAGTCGTGACTTAGCTTTTTGACATGTAGTGCAGCGACCAACAAAACGCTCAACATCCCGTCGCATCTTTGGCCAAAAGAAGTGTGTAGCAAGTACGTCCTCCGTCTTCTTCACACCAAAGTGTCCCATTAATCCTCCTCCATGCGCCTCCTGCAACAACAAAAGACGAACAGAGCTAGCTGGAATGCATAGCTTGTTAGCACGAAACACAAATCCATCATTAACGACGAACTTGTTCCATGTTCTCCCTTCTTTGCAATTCTGCAATACATCTTTAAATTCAGCATCATGCACATATTGATCTTTGATGGTCTCCAAACCAAATATTTTAAAGTCAAGTTGTGAAAGCATAGTATAACGACGAGACAATGCATCAGCAATAACATTTTCTTTTCCCTTCTTGTGTTTAATAACATAAGGGAAAGTCTCTATGAATTCAACCCATTTAGCATGTCTACGGTGCAGTTTTGCTTGACTTTTAATGTGCTTCAAAGATTCATGATCAGAATGTATAACAAATTCTTTGGGCCATAAATAATGTTGCCATGTTTCCAAAGTCCGAACAAGAGCATATAATTCCTTATCGTAAGTAGAATAATTCAGACTAGGCCCACTCAATTTTTCAGAAAAGTATGCAACGGGTTTACCATCTTGTAATAACACACCTCCTAACCCAATTCCACTAGCATCACATTCAAGCTCAAAAGTCTTATTAAAATCAGGAAGTTCGAGTAAAGGAGCATGTGTCAACTTATCTTTCAATACCGTGAATGCTTCTTCCTGTGCAGTACCCCAAACAAAAGGCACATCCTTCTTTGTAAGCTCATTGAGAGGTGCAGCAATGGTGCTGAAATCTCTCACAAAACGCCGATAGAATCCAGCGAGGCCAAGAAAACTCCTCACGTGTGTGACCGTTTTGGGCTGCGGCCAACTCTCAATAGCTTCAATCTTGGCTTTATCAACCTCAATTCCCTGTGGAGTAACAACATAGCCAAGAAAAGAGACTCGGTCGGTGCAAAAGGTGCACTTTCCAAGGTTACCAAACAAACGTGCATCACGTAGAGCAATAAAAACAGCACGTAAATGTTCCAAATGTTCCTCCAAAGATCTGCTAAAAATCAATATATCATCAATGTATACTACCACAAATCGTCCAATGAAAGCACGTAAAACTTCATTCATTAATCTCATGAAAGTACTAGGTGCATTAGTAAACCCAAAAGGCATGACTAACCACTCATATAATCCAAACTTAGTTTTAAATGTTGTTTTCCATTCATCTCCCAATTTCATACAAATTTGATGGTATCCACTACGCAAATCAACTTTGGAGAAAACTATAGAGCCACTCAATTCATCAAGCATATCATCTAGCCTAGGAATAGGATGACGATAACGAATAGTAATATTATTAATGCCTCTACAATCAACACACATACGCAATGTACCATCCTTTTTCGGCACTAGAATAATAGGAACAGCACAAGGACTAAGGGATTCGCGTATATAACCTTTGTCGAGTAGCTCCTGTACTTGACGCATAATCTCCTTTGTCTCTTCTGGATTGGTACGGTATGGTGCGCGGTTGGGTAGCGATGCACCGGGAATTAAGTCAATCTGATGCTCAATCCCTCGAATAGGTGGTAATCCCAGTGGCACGTCTTGTGGAAAAACGTCGGCGAACTCCTGCAAAATGTTAGTGACAGCAGGAGGCAAAGAGGAAGGCACGTCCTCGAATGAAAATAATGCCTCTTTGCACACAAAAGCATAGCAAACAGATTTGCTAAAATCTAGCTCATCAATATCAGATTTGGTGGCAAATAAACATGCAGTTTTCAATTTAATTTCAGAAGCAACAGTAGATGGTTTATTATTAGACTTCATTTGTTGCTCAAATTCTTTTGCCACAATCTGATTTTCACTCTTATTTTTCTCCTGTTTTGCTTTATTAGCTCTATTAATATCATCTTTCAAAATGGAATCAGGAGTCATAGCAAGCAAAGTAATATTTTTATCCTTATGAACAAGAGTATACTGATTGTTTCTACCATGGTGTACAGAATTTTTATCAAATTGCCATGGTCTACCAAGTAATAACGGACATGCTTGCATAGGTACCACATCACAATCAACATAATCAGCATATGTAGAGATACTAAAATGCACACGAGCAGTACGTGTTACCTTAACCTTGCCGCTGTTGTTGAACCATTGGATGTAGTAAGGATGTGGATGTGGTCTTGTGGTGAGAGATAGCTTCTCCACCATCTCCATGCTAGCCAAGTTGTTGCAACTCCCTCCGTCTATGATCACGCGAACAGAACGTTCCTTCACAACTCCCTCTGTATGGAACAAATTATGCCTCTGATTTTGCTCAGCTTGTGTAACCTGCACACTCAAAACACGTTGAGCAACTAAACATTCATACCTGTCAGCATCTTCAGGAGCCATGTATTGCGTCTCATGATCAGAATCGTCTCCGCCGTGTTCTTCACGTGTAATAAGAGCCAAAGTCTCCTCATCATAGTCACTAGCGGATTCATATCCACCATCCTCAGTAGCAATCATCACACGCTGAGATTTGCAATCTCTCGCAAAATGTCCTCTTCCCTTACAACGACGACAAATAATATCACTGGTGTGCCCTGTTGATGCCATGGAAGAAGAAGAACTCTGTGCAGGCCCAATAGGTGTGCTCTTGGCAGATAATGGTGGTTGTGCCTGCTTCCTTGTATCACGGCTGGAGGTACCAGCTGATGGAGGTGTCGGTGCAGTAGAATGTGTGGAAGTAGAGGATGCACGCGGTGTCCATGATGAAGGTCGACCTGCAAAAAAGTTAGTCCGCGCCAATGCCTGTCGATCCTGCACTTCACGTTCAGCTTTACAAGCAAGATGGAATAAACGAGTGATATTAGTATAATCCTTATACTCTAGAATGGTCTGAATCTCTCTATTTTATCCACCCATAAAATGTGCAAGCATAGCTTCATTCTCCTCAACAATACCACATCTAATTAGGCCAGTTTGTAATTGCTGATAATATTCTTCTACACAATTTTTTCCTTGTCTTAAGCGTTGTAGTTTTTGAAGTAATTCACGTTGATAATATGGTGGAACCCAACGAGTACGCATAGCAGTTTCCAAAGCAGCCCAAGTAGCTGGAATATGATATAATCTACAATGTTCAGACCACCAAACACATGCAAAACTAGTGAAAGCACAAACAGCAGCGGGAACACGTCGCTCCTCAGGATAATGTAAACATGTAAAACGTTGTTCAGTTTCTAACTCCCAAGTAAGATATATATCAGGAACATATCTACCCTCAAATGGTGGAATATTCAATTTCAGTTTAGGAAGATGGTCATGTACCTCAGGTGGTGGTGCAGCCCTACCGTTGCGATGATATGCATGAGGACAACCTGGTGGTGGTGGTGTTGGTTGTTGCACGTAGTTCTGATTTTGGTCAACCTCATCCTCGTAATGGTCCTCCACCTCTGCAGTAGCAGCAAGAGCTACAGAAACATCAACAGCAGCACCAGAAGCTTGACCAGTCTCAAGGGGAACGCGATGTGCTCGTCCCACTTGATTCGGAAGGCGACGTTGTTGTTGTTGTTGTAGAGGTGGGACAGCTGCAGCAGCCGGTGGTGGTGGAAAACGCGAAAGCAATTCAGCAAACTTGTTATCGAGCTTTGTTTCAAACGTCTTCTCCATGCCAACTATCTTCTCCATGGCCTCGTCCAATGTGTTTAGCACATCTTGCACCTGTACACTCATCATTTGCTGAAACTTATCATGAAGCTCCTTGTTCTTCAAGTTCTCCCAGTCAGTCTCGTCGACTTGTGATCCTGGCATGGTTAGCAGCAATAGAAACACACAAGAATATGATCCTACAGACTACTAATAACTGGTGGTGGTGGCGGGTGTCACAAATCCGACAAGCAAATCTCAAATTCTTACTAGTTCTTACCCAGCAGCAGGTGGTGATCGGCAACCGTGGTAGTCAAAACTCTCAAAGCTTGGATAAAGCGATTACCAGGGAGAGTCAAACGCACGACGTAGATGTATGTGGAGCTGGGAAGGCTTATAAGATGGTAGCAAAAGTGGTCAGCAATAATCAATTCAGAGATGCAAAGTTGAATAAACGCTCAACGACGGTACTGTGCTGGTCCTAGGCTAGACCGTACTAGAGACACGAGCCTAGAACACTAACAAAATCACGGCGCTGCACGTAATAAAGGGGAAAGCACACTCTGATTTTTTTTCGCCTTTTTTTTGCGCTCTTTTTTTTGCGCTGCTTTTTTTTGGCCGAAAATCACTATAATGGCGAGTGTCTCAAAACACTTCCCAAGTCAAACTAAGATGATAGGCACGAATTTTTTTTGACGAATTTTTTTTTCGGAATCAGGGCAGCGACGACGAAAAAGTGCGGTAAAAAAACAGTATGGTGGCACGTGTCTCAAAAGACTCGGAAAAGCCCAAAAGTAGGATAGGGAAAAAATATTTTCACCTGTTGAAATTTTGGCCTAAAAACTGCCCGGGGGTCTCCAGAATTTTTTTTTTCGAGACCTACGCAGGCAAGGAAACACAAATCCGAAACCTAGATGGATCTCGAGAACAAACCTAATATGAAAAGAACTCGGATTGGCGGTGGATATATGGTGGTAGGATATGGCAGCGGTGGTAGGTTATGGCAGCGGTGGTGGTATGTGGTGGCAGTGGTGGGACATGGCAGCAGTGGTGGTATGGCAGCGGCGATGAATATGGTGCAGCGGCGACGTGACAAACTGTGAACAGAACTCGAAACTCTGAAGAACTAGACGCTAAGACCAGCAACTTGACACGACGATGCAACCGCAAATTCAACAAAGAAAATACAAAAAAGATTATGCAAAGGCTGAGATTGGTTCGGATGGGATGAACTAACCCTAATTTTTTTTGGCTTTTTCGTGGACTGTAGGTATGAAGAACAGACTCGATCTAATCTACGAAAAACTGTAAAATCTCACCGAGCAACCTGGAAATCTGATACCACTTGATAGAGGCAAAGGTGTCCCGTCTTTCGATGAGATGGTGGCTATCGTTTTGGAGGAAGTCGACTTTGACGATCCGACTACGAACGTGCGAGGACGTCGCGCCTTAGCAATCGCTAAACCAATTCCGAGAGGTTATTGACCACGCCGGAGCACGATCAACCTGACCACGAAGGTCTATTTCCTGCAGGCAAACGAAGAACAAGCAAGAAACTGAGATTGCAATCTGGATATTGCGAATTCAAGAGGAAAGCTTTATTGATCAAGTGGGGTTCTGTGACGTCTTGGTCTGGTCGTTGAACACAAACGAAGTACGCGAAGTTGCAACTATGGTGAACTTTAATCTAAACATAACCCAAAGTCTAAACGACGCCCTAAGGGCTATATATATGGGGTAAAGAGGGGGGAATTTTGTGGCCCTTGGTGGAGGGGTCCGAAACCAACCCTAACTCTTGTTTCCCCACACATACGGACTCTAAAAACAGCCTATACTCAAGTATTTCGTAATTACATGGGCCTGGCCCAATAATAAGGTGACGCGGCACCTATAATAGCCTCTGGACGAAATTTATGAAGTGGCATCTTGTATATTTCGTCCAAGGCTTCACGCACTCATTAAGGTGGCTTCAAAGTCCTGAAATCATCACTTGTAACTCCATTCTTGTTCCCCTTGCGCATGCCATCATCTCCATGCTTAATCTTGCTCCAATGTTCATCCTTCTTGTCCAAGCTAGGCCCTTCATTTGTAAGCAAGACAAATGTATCCAATTTAGGCAGCATCATATTCTCATGAACATTAGATTCATTACCAAGAAAGGAAAGTACCTGGTAATTTAATTGGCGTGCGCGAGCTCTAGTAATTGGTCATGTATATGTGTCAGTTGGAGCTGTGGGTGTAACCTTGTTAGTGATGTCCTCATCAACCAAGCACCATTTTGACGATCGTCATGGAGGCCGAGCTCTTGACAGGGCCAGTCCGTTGTCGCTCGTCTTCTTCATCGTCAACCACCGACGCCTTCACCAGGTCAACTGCCGCCCGTCCGGCTTCGCTGACCTCGGGCACGTCCATCCGCACTGGAACCACACCTCCCGCCTGCATCGCAGGCACGCTGCAATCCTCCCTCGTCAGCTTCTCCAGTATGGTCGCTGTGGCGCACGCGTGGATCCGCCCGTCGCTCCTCCAGGTGCGGTGGTTCTTCCCTCCGTCACCGGCTGCTGGCCATGGTTTTCCTTTCTCCTTTAACCATGCAAGGTGAGTGGGCTATCTCCTCCTTGATTACCTGTAATGCCCAGGATGGGACTATACCTCCTACGTGTCGAGGCACGACTTAAAGGTATAAGCCCATCCTAGAATGATCTCAAGTTTGGTATCTTTGCACGAGTCATGTAAAAGAGGGATTAAATTGCAAAAGGAGATAGTTGGCTTACACTCGCCACTTCACACAATACATTACATAAGCCGTCATCATTCAGAACATCACAGCCCATCTAAGGGTAAGATCCAAAAGAAAGATACCAAAACAACATAAAGCCACAGGTCGGGATCGAATCCTAGTAGAAACCACTACTGATCGTCGAACAACGTCACAAGCAAACGGCCAAACTCTTCACTGAGCTCCCGGTGAAGAACTGAACCAACTCCTGCATCAAACTCGGCTGAACCTGCAACTGGTGTGGTGAAGTAACTGTGAGCCACAGAGGACTCAGCAATCCCGTCTCCGGGTAACAAGACTATCAAAGCCTTTGGGTGAGGAAAAGGCTGAAGAAAAGAATAAGTCTGCAGCAGCAACTAGCATCTAGCTTACGTAAGTGAGAGCGAGAAGAGAAGGCCTCGGCGAGAAGTGATCACAAAGTGATCCTAGCTACAAGCTCCTCAATCATAACCCCTCCGTGTTCAACTCCCGAATCCCTATTCGGAAATTGACAGTCACGGAACACACGCTGGTAGTGTATTAGAAACATTGTGTCAAGTTATCTACAACCGGAATTAACAAGCTCCCATCTGCCACATAACCGCGGGCACGGCTTTCGAAAGTTCAAACCCTGCAGGGGTGTTCCAACTTGACCCATTACAAGCCCACGATCCGCGGAGTCGCAACTCCAAAGTGGGAAGACCCGAGTATCCTCGGAATCCCGTGCTCAAGATATACCGAGCTAAGGTAAGGCTAATCCAGCAAATCCTCCCGGCGTGTCGACACCCTGATAGTAGCCGCGCGTATCTAAGTCTCAGGACACGACCGGATGGGTGATGCTACAGGTGTATGCCAGATACCTCGGGTTGCCCCAAGGCGGCCCTGCAGGACCCCCGTTTCGGACCAACACTCATGTGGAGCACTGGCCCGGGGTTGTTGATTAAGAAAGAGGGTTAATTACTCCCTATGCAAGTTTAGTTTGTTATTAGGCAAATAGTACCAATGTTGGGACTTGCTGGAAAAGACTTAGCACTTAGCGGTTTATCGAGGGGGTCCCATACACCCCAACCGTGTTAGGAACGCATAATCAAGGAACATAATACCGGCTTATACGGAGCCTAACGGCATGAGTGGAACAAATCACCAAGCAAAAGGCTTAGCCTTCCACCCTTGCCAATATATAGATGATTTCATTTAAAGCATTTATATAGTGTGATATAACCCAACCAAACTTCAACATGAAGCAAGCATCTTCAATCTTCACCTGCAACTAGCAATGCTATAAGAAGGGCTGAGCGAAGCGTACTTAGCCAAGCAACGGTTTGCATAGGTGGGTTGGTTAAACATGGCAATTGGTTACAAGTAGGAGGCTGACAAGAAGATCATGGGCATCGAGGCAAAACTATAGATCGAGACTACTAGCAATAGGCAAAGATAGTAATGTTATCGGGGTTCGGTCATCTTGCCTGAAGAGAAGTCGTTCGGATCGTAAGAAGGGTCCTCGTGCTCAACCTCGTTGGAAACCTCGTGCTCAACTTCGTACCCGGTCTAAGCTTCCGGCTATAAACAAAACAAACACACCAAGCACCAATCAACAAGATGCAATGCGCACTCGAAAAACATGAATGCATGATGGATGCACTAAGGATGCACACGGAGCACGGAAAATATCACTCAAGAAAAACACCTCAAAACAAGATAACAATCTGATATTATTAATCTACACAGAAAATCAATCAAGTTCGATATAATATTCGCTGAAATCGGAGTTACGGGCTAAAAGTTATGCCCGAAACAAAATTTGAGCGAAAGCTGAAAATTACAGCAACATAGCATCTTCGGAGCTCAAAATAATTAAGCTACAGCACCAAAAAAGCATGGCAAAGGACTTGAACACAAACTAGACATATAGTACAGCAACTATGTCCAAGGTGCACCCCCAACGGAGTCACGGATCAATAGCAATGATCTTGGACATATTGAACTTGACAATAAAATTCTGGCAGCAGAATTTTATTGAAACTTTAGAGCAAAAGATAAACATGCTACAGCCACTTAAATGGACAAGTGAGGACATGAATGGAAAGACAACAATATATACTTCAAGGAACAATCAAAATCCACCCCAAAACTAACATGCTTTGTCCTAGAACAGCACACGAACATGGCATCGGAACGTTACAGATTTCAGACTTAGTGAAAAACCACTAAGTCCTAAAACAGCAAAATCATCATGGCATATAAAAGAGCATGTTTAAGTCACCTCGAAACTAAACATGGCAAAGGGTAAGCACCTCATCAAAGTGCACATGAAGGTGATCCCGAAACACACAAGCATGCTTCATAGAGGTGAACACAACGATTGCAACGAGCTCAACAAGATGGCATTTCATAACAAGTGAAAACACATCACATGAACATGGCACTTTGCAATGATGATAACAAGGCAATAAAAAATCTACCATGCAACCTATCACAAGCATCACGTAGTTCGTGGCAAGACAAACACGTGGACATGTCATTTGCATCATTCGGACAAACGAGCTAAAAGATATCACATGGCAAAGGTGGCATAAAAATAACACATAGCAGCAGTTTATATCATGATGCACTCTTGCAACAGCAAAACAAGCACCTAGATGATCTCTAACATGCATGAAAACAACAGGTAAAACGTAGAGCACATCTCCACGAACGTCTGGACATATTACACACGCAAAACGGAGCATCAGGCAAAAAGTTATGCATGGTCAAACATTGCATTTCAGATTAACAGATCTGGGACTTAGGAGTGGGGAAACAACCTCATCAGATTCAGATCTGGGAAAAACGGAGACGGGCCGGCGCGGCGGAGGCCTCGGCCCAGGCGGTGCTGGAGGGCCCAGCCGGCGGGGCTGGAGCGGCCTGGTGCGGAAGAGAGGGCCAGCCCAGCTGGCGGTGGAGGAGCGGAGCGCCCGGCCTGGGCCTGGCGATGCGGCCTGTGGGAGGCCCGAACCGGCGCGGTGGCGAGGCCCGCTCGGAGGCGCGGCGTACGGGCCCTTGCGGCGGCGCCCTGACGCTGCGGGTAGAATGGGCCGGGGGCTGAGGCCCTTTCGACGGTGCGGAAGGAGCGAGCGAGGAGGAGGATCTGGCGATCGGGCAACTCGGCGGGGATGTGGGGACCAGGCCAGCGCGTCGGGCCGGTCGATGGGCCGGATCCGCTGGAGATCGCAGCTGCCCAACGATGCGGTCCCCCGGGCGGACGAAGCGCGCGTCGACCTGGCGCGTTGCTCGAGCGGAAAGGGCGCCCGCCTGGCGGCTCGAGAAGACTCCCAGGAGGGATTTCGGGAGGAATTTGTGGATCTGAAGAAGAAAAGAAAAAAAAAGAGGGGAGAGAGGAGGAAGAAGAAGGGGATGCCCAAAATAGACTAGGGGTCTATAAATAGCAGTTTTTAGGGTTAGGAGGGAGTTTAGGGGCGCTAGGAGCCCTCCGATCGCGATCCGACGGATCCGATCGCGGGGGTAGATTAAAAGGGCCTAGGAGGAGATAAAAGAATGCAGCAGGGGTGTTTCCGGGACACGAAGTGAAGGCACATCGGACCCACATGAACAACGGATGGGAAAGTCAACGGAGTCCAAACGAGACGAGATTTGAGAGGCGGGTTGCACACAACAAAACAACAACACAGACAACAACCTCGCGGCACACCGGTAACGTAAAACGCCCAAACAACAAAGTAGGCCTACGGGACGTCACAGACACGTGAGGGAGCTCCGGAACGCGAAACGGACAACGGGAAGAAACACGACGAACCAGATGCAACCGACAACACAAAAGCAATGCGATGCACATGTCTACATGATATGAATGAATGCCACACACTCACACAACAAAACGACGAAAACCCGAAAGACAAGGAACCCGGAATGGAAATAGATGAAGCCGGAGATATATTATATACCCAAAAGGGAAAGTATTACATCCGGGGCATTACAAACTCTCCTCTACTACAAAAAGATCTCGTCCCGAGATCTAGGACTGGAAAAAGGAAGGGTACTCGGAACGAAGATGATCTTCTCGTTCCCAGGTAGCTTCTCGGTCTGTGTGATGTGACCACTTGACTTTCAGAAACTTGATGGACTTGTTGCGAGTCTTGCGTTCGGTTTCTTCGAGAATTGCAACTGGATGCTCTCGGTAGGAAAGGTCTTGTTGAAGATCAATCTCCTCAAACGGAATCATGCGCTCAGGTGCCTTGAAGCATTTGCGAAGTTGAGACAAATGGAAGACATCATGAACATTTGCAAAGTTGGAAGGGAGCTCGAGCTGATAGGCTAGATCGCCTCTTTTGCCAAGAATCTTGAAAGGCCCGACGTATCTAGGAGCAAGTTTTCCTTTGATACCGAATCTTTGGGTGCCTTTCATCGGAGAAACTCGGAGATAGACATGATCATCGATGTCGAAAGCCAAATCACGATGCTTTCCGTCATAGTAGCTCTTCTGACGCGACTGAGCGGCCTTGAGATTCTCACGTATGACTTTGCACATTTCTTCGGCTTCTGAGATCAAGTCATTGCCAAGAAGTTGACGTTCGCCTGTTTCAGACCAGTTGAGAGGGGTACGGCACTTTCTGCCATAGAGAATTTCAAACGGTGCTTTGCCTGCACTTGCTTGAAAGCTGTTGTTGTAAGAGAACTCGGCAAATGGAAGGCAGTCTTCCCATTTCCTGCCGAAGGAGATGACACAGGCTCTGAGCATGTCTTCTAGAATCTGATTCACACGCTCGACTTGACCACTAGTCTGAGGGTGAAAGGCAGTGCTGAACCTGATCTTCGTGCCCATGGCGGACTGAAAGGAGTCCCAGAACCTTGATGTGAACAAGCTGCCACGGTCTGAGGATATCACTTGAGGAATGCCATGTAGGGACACAATTCTGGAAGTGTACAGCTCTGCAAGTTGAGCTGCATTGATTGATTCTTTGACTGGAAGAAAGTGAGCGACTTTGGTAAGCTTGTCAATCACCACAAAGATAGCATCATTTCCTCGCTTGGATTTAGGAAAGCCAGTGACGAAGTCCATTTCAATGTGGTCGAACTTCCACTCGGGGATAGGAAGAGGTTGGAGAAGACCGGCTGGACGTTGATGTTCTGCTTTCACTCTTCTGCATACATCACATTCGTTCACGAATTGGGCAATTTCCCTTTTCATGCGTGTCCACCAGTAAGACTGCTTGAGATCTTGATACATCTTTGAACTGCCAGGATGAATGGAAAGGAGAGAATCATGAGCTTCTTCCATTATGAGCTTCCTGAGATCACCTTTGGGAACAACGAGTCTGTCCTCGAAGAACAAGGTATCTCTCTCATCAACACGGAAGCACTTGTATTTTGGAGTGCCCTTTGCAATCCCATGTTTCACCTTCTTCACCATGGTATCACTGAGTTGGGCCTCACGGACTTGATCTTCCAAGGTAGGAGCAATTTGGAGATTTGCAAGAAAACCCTGCGGAACAACTTGGAGGTTGAGCTTCCTGAATGCTTCACAAAGCTCAGGCTGGTACGGCTTGATAAGAAGGCTGTTGCAATATGCCTTTCTGCTCAAAGCATCTGCAATCACATTCGCCTTGCCTGGAGTGTATTCAATGCTGGGATTGTACTCTTGGATCATTTCAACCCAACGAGTCTGGCGGAGGTTCAGATGCGGCTGTGTGAATATGTACTTCAAGCTCTTGTGATCAGTGAAGATGTCGACCTTTCTGCCCAACAACAGATGTCTCCACGTAATCAGAGCATGTACCACAGCTGCTAGCTCGAGATCGTGTGTGGGATAGTTCTTCTCACTTGGCTTGAGCTGATGAGAAGTGTATGCCACAATTCTCTTATCTTGCATAAGCACACCACCAAGACCTTGAAGAGAAGCATCACAGAACACTTCATAGGGCTTGGATTCATCTGGAGGAATCAGAACTGGAGCAGTGACAAGCTTATCTTTGAGAGTTTTGAAAGCCACTTCACATTCGGGAGACCAAAAGTATTTGACATTCTTCTGAAGCAGGTTGGAAAGAGGCTTGGCAATCTTGGAGAAGTTCTCAACGAACCTTCTGCAATAGCTGGCAAGACCCAGAAAACTGCGGAGCTGCTTGACGTTCTGAGGAGCTTCCCAGTTGACAATTGCTTCAACTTTCTCGGGATTAACCGCAATGCTGTCAGCTGAGATGATGTGGCCCAGGTACAAAACCTTATCGAGCCAAAACTCGCACTTTGAGAACTTGGCATAGAATTTATGCTCTCGGAGTCGATCAAGAACCAGACGCAAGTGCTTTTCGTGATCTTCTTCATTCTTGGAAAACACCAGAATATCATCCAGATACACAAGCACAAACTTGCCAGTATAGGGGTTGAAGATGTAATGCATCATCCTTGAAAAGGTAGGAGGAGCATTGGCGAGACCGAAGGACATGACGGTATACTCGTATGAACCGTAGCTCGTTCTGAAGGCCGTCTTGGGAATGTCTTCCTCGCGAATGCGAATTTGATGATAGCCCATTCTGAGGTCAAGCTTAGAGAACACTTTAGCTCCTTTGAGCTGCTCAAAGAGTTCGTTGATGTTGGGGAGCGGATACTTGTTCTTAATCGTCTTCTTGTTCAATGGCCGGTAGTCAACACAGAGACGCTCCGTGCCATCTTTCTTCTTGACAAATAAGACACCACAGCCCCACGGAGATGTACTAGGCCGTATGAGACCCATACGCTCCTGTTCATCAAACTGTTTCTTCAATTCCTTCAATTCTTCCGAAGAGAGCTTGTATGGACGCCGGCACGCAGGCTCAGTGCCCGGCTCGAGTTCAATGACAAACTCCACCTGACGGTGTGGAGGCATGCCTGGAAGTTCTTCTGGAAAGACGTCTTGATATTCGTTCACCATAGGAATTTGAGATATGGCATTAATTTCGCCCTTATCATTAAGAGAGAAAAGCCGAATAGTATTATCCCTGGAGGCGAAGATAATCACCTCTTCATCAGAATGAGTCAATTTGACTTCCTTTTGAGCGCAATCAATGTGAGCATCATGCTGAGAAAGCCAATCCATTCCGAGGATGAGGTCGATGTCAGAATTACCAAGAATCACCGGTTGAAAAGGATTAACATGACCATCTTGATGATCAAGAAGAATTAACACTCCCATAGAAATATGAGAACACCGATTAGGAAAGGTATGGAATCAACATTTGACATCGAAGCAACTCCAATACCAGAATCAAAACAAGAACAAAGGATAGATATGCAACATGATCTTCACAATATCATCCGAACAGAGAATTGAACGAATGAATTCCGCAGGTACATCAACTTGACGAGAAGCCACTTGAAGAACAAAAGGTAAATAAAAAGGAACAAGGAACAGATAGAACAAATACAAGATAGAAGCTTCGTTCGACACCTTCGTGCTGAAAGCTCATGGAACGTGTTACAAAAGGGTTTTGCAATCCCCGGATCAGCATAGCCAAGGACCCTTTAAGATGCAACTCCCGATCAGAACAAGTCCATAAAACCACTTCACTCAATGTAGAACCCCGAACTTCATATCGTGCATCCGTTGCAAGAATGCCTAGAACTACTAGATGAACCCACCTATAGATTTCCGAAAGTTTCCAGTTATGCAATCAGGTGTTGGGGATACACGGGAAGCACCGCGCAATCAACTCTAAACCTACATCCAGGTGTATCCATCCTTCAACACATAACCAGTCTTTCTCGGAAACTGTTTACCTCGGACCTTCGAAAAGCATCCACTATAACAAGCTATGGCAATACTCTCGAACTACCTCCCCAGTACTGGGTGATGTCGGGGTTATCTTGCCACTGGCCGTATAGGGGAGATTTTCGATGTCGGCCATCTTAAGTATTTAGTACTGCCGCGATATGCTTGTTACAATGATACCCTGAAGCTCAACTCCTCGGTAACAGGAGGCATCGGGAACAATATCCTTGTCACAAGAACATCGAAACAATCCCAGAATACTCGCGGGATTCCTAAAAAAAAATTTGTGCAAATTTTGAAGATAGGAGAGACAAGAGTAGACGTCAGGAGTCCTCACCAGAGAGAAAGGGGATGATAAGCAAAGAAATCCTACTCCCCGATATAATATAGGACTCAAAAAGTTTTCAGTGTGTGCCTAGACTCGACCGTCAACGGTTCGATCAAACAGTGGGGGCTCCTAGGTCGAAGAAGGCTCTGAATACCAACTTGTAATGCCCAGGATGGGACTATACCTCCTACGTGTCGAGGCACGACTTAAAGGTATAAGCCCATCCTAGAATGATCTCAAGTTTGGTATCTTTGCACGACTCATGTAAAAGAGGGATTAAATTGCAAAAGGAGATAGTTGGCTTACACTCGCCACTTCACACAATACATTACATAAGCAGTCATCATTCAGAACATCACAGCCCATCTAAGGGTAAGATCCAAAAGAAAGATACCAAAACAACATAAAGCCACAGGTCGGGATCGAATCCTAGTAGAAACCACTACTGATCGTCGAACAACGTCACAAGCAAACGGCCAAACTCTTCACTGAGCTCCCGGTGAAGAACTGAACCAACTCCTGCATCAAACTCGGCTGAACCTGCAACTGGTGTGGTGAAGTAACTGTGAGCCACAGAGGACTCAGCAATCCCGTCTCCGGGTAACAAGACTATCAAAGCCTTTGGGTGAGGAAAAGGCTGAAGAAAAGAATAAGTCTGCAGCAGCAACTAGCATCTAGCTTACGTAAGTGAGAGCGAGAAGAGAAGGCCTCGGCGAGAAGTGATCACAAAGTGATCCTAGCTACAAGCTCCTCAATCATTACCCCTCCGTGTTTAACTCCCGAATCCCTATTCGGAAATTGACAGTCACGGAACACACGCTGGTAGTGTATTAGAAACATTGTGTCAAGTTATCTACAACCAGAATTAACAAGCTCCCATCTGCCACATAACCGCGGGCACGGCTTTCGAAAGTTCAAACCCTGCAGGGGTGTTCCAACTTGACCCATTACAAGCCCACGATCCGCGGAGTCGCAACTCCAAAGTGGGAAGACCCGAGTATCCTCGGAATCTCGTGCTCAAGATATACCGAGCTAAGGTAAGGCTAATCCAGCAAATCCTCCCGGCGTGTCGACACCCTGATAGTAGCCGCGCGTATCTAAGTCTCAGGACACGACCAGATGGGTGATGCTACAGGTGTATGCCAGATACCTCGGGTTGCCCCAAGGCGGCCCTGCAGGAGCCCCGTTTCGGACCAACACTCATGTGGAGCACTGGCCCGGGGTTGTTGATTAAGAAAGAGGGTTAATTACTCCCTATGCAAGTTTAGTTTGTTATTAGGCAAATAGTACCAATGTTGGGACTTGCTGGAAAAGACTTAGCACTTAGCGGTTTATCGAGGGGGTCCCATACACCCCAACCGTGTTAGGAACGCATAATCAAGGAACATAATACCGGCTTATACGGAGCCTAACGGCATGAGTGGAACAAATCACCAAGCAAAAGGCTTAGCCTTCCACCCTTGCCAATATATAGATGATTTCATTTAAAGCATTTATATAGTGTGATATAACCCAACCAAACTTCAACATGAAGCAAGCATCTTCGATCTTCACCTGCAACTAGCAATGCTATAAGAAGGGCTGAGCGAAGCGTACTTAGCCAAGCAACGGTTTGCATAGGTGGGTTGGTTAAACATGGCAATTGGTTACAAGTAGGAGGCTGACAAGAAGATCATGGGCATCGAGGCAAAACTATAGGTCGAGACTACTAGCAATAGGCAAAGATAGTAATGTTATCGGGGTTCGGTCATCTTGCCTGAAGAGAAGTCGTTCGGATCGTAAGAAGGGTCCTCGTGCTCAACCTCGTTGGAAACCTCGTGCTCAACTTCGTACCCGGTCTCAGCTTCCGGCTCTAAACAAAACAAACACACCAAGCACCAATCAACAAGATGCAATGCGCACTCGAAAAACATGAATGCATGATGGATGCACTAAGGATGCACACGGAGCACGGAAAATATCACTCAAGCAAAACACCTCAAAACAAGATAATAATCTGATATTATTAATCTACACAGAAAATCAATCAAGTTCGATATAAGATTCGCTGAAATCGGAGTTACGGGCTAAAAGTTATGCCCGAAACAAGATTTGAGCGAAAGCTGAAAATTACAGCAACATAGCATCTTCGGAGCTCAAAATAATTAAGCTACAGCACCCAAAAAGCATGGAAAAGGACTTGAACACAAACTAGACATATAGTACAGCAAATATGTCCAAGGTGCACCCCCAACGGAGTCACGGATCAATAGCAATGATCTTGGACATATTGAACTTGACAATAAAATTCTGGCAGCAGAATTTTATTGAAACTTTAGAGCAAAAGATAAACATGCTACAGCCACTTAAATGGACAAGTGAGGACATGAATGGAAAGAAAACAATATATACTTCAAGGAACAATCAAAATCCACCCCAAAACTAACATACTTTGTCCTAGAACAGCACACGAACATGGCATCGGAACGTTACAGATTTCAGACTTAGTGAAAAACCACTAAGTCCTAAAACAGCAAAATCATCATGGCATATAAAAGAGCATGTTTAAGTCACCTCGAAACTAAACATGGCAAAGGGTAAGCACCTCATCAAAGTGCACATGAAGGTGATCCCGAAACACACAAGCATGCTTCATAGAGGTGAACACAACGATTGCAACGAGCTCAACAAGATGGCATTTCATAACAAGTGAAAACACATCACATGAACATGGCACTTTGCAACGATGATAACAAGGCAATAAAAAATCTACCATGCAACCTATCACAAGCATCACGTAGTTCGTGGCAAGACGAACACGTGGACATGTCATTTGCATCATTCGGACAAACGAGCTAAAAGATATCACATGGCAAAGGTGGCATAAAAATAACACATAGCAGCAGTTTATATCATGATGCACTCTTGCAACGGCAAAACAAGCACCTAGATGATCTCTAACATGCATGACAACAACAGGTAAAACGTAGAGCACATCTCCACGAACGTCTGGACATATTACACGCGCAAAACGGAGCATCAGGCAAAAAGTTATGCATGGTCAAACATTGCATTTCAGATTAACAGATCTGGGACTTAGGAGTGGGGAAACAACCTCATCAGATTCAGATCTGGGAAAAACGGAGACGGGCCGGCGCGGCGGAGGCCTCGGCCCAGGCGGTGCTGGAGGGCCCAGCCGGCGGGGCTGGAGCGGCCTGGTGCGGAAGAGAGGGCCGGCCCAGCTGGCGGCGGAGGAGCGGAGCGGCCGGCCTGGGCCTGGCGATGCGGCCTGCGGGAGGCCCGAACCGGCGCGGTGGCAAGGCCCGCTCGGAGGCGCGGCGTACGGGCCCTTGCGGCGGCGCCCTGACGCTGCGGGTAGAATGGGCCGGGGGCTGAGGCCCTTTCGACGGTGCGGAAGGAGCGAGCGAGGAGGAGGATCTGGCGATCGGGCAACTCGGCGGGGATGTGGGGACCAGGCCGGCGCGTCGGGCCGGTCGATGGGCCGGATCCGCTGGAGATCGCAGCTGCCCAGCGATGCGGTCCCCCGGGCGGACGAAGCGCGCGTCGACGTGGCGCGTTGCTCGAGCGGAAAGGGCGCCCGCCTGGCGGCTCGAGAAGACTCCCAGGAGGGATTTCGGGAGGAATTTGTGGATCTGAAGAAGAAAATAAAAAAAAGAGGGGAGAGAGGAGGAAGAAGAAGGGGATGCCCAAAATAGACTAGGGGTCTATAAATAGCAGTTTTTAGGGTTAGGAGGGAGTTTAGGGGCGCTAGGAGCCCTCCGATCGCGATCCGACGGATCCGATCGCGGGGGTAGATTAAAAGGGCCTAGGAGGAGATAAAAGAATGCAGCAGGGGTGTTTCCGGGACACGAAGTGAAGGCACATCGGACCCACATGAACAACGGATGGGAAAGTCAACGGAGTCCAAACGAGACGAGATTTGAGAGGCGGGTTGCACACAACAAAACAACAACACAGACAACAACCTCGCGGCACACCAGTAACGTAAAACGCCCAAACAACAAAGTAGGCCTACGGGACGTCACAGACACGTGAGGGAGCTCCGGAACGCGAAACGGACAACGGGAAGAAACACGACGAACCGGATGCAACCGACAACACAAAAGCAATGTGATGCACATGTCTACATGATATGAATGAATGCCACACACTCACACAACAAAACGACGAAAACCCGAAAGACAAGGAACCCGGAATGGAAATAGATGAAGCCGGAGATATATTATATACCCAAAAGGGAAAGTATTACATCCGGGGCATTACATTACCTGCATATGCAGGTTAATGCGGAGTACATGCAATGGAAGGGCGTGGTGGTCTCCAACATCAGATTAATTGGCTACCTCATTAAGCGGCCAATTGATGGATTGCTAACGCCACTTATCTGATTGCTAGGCCACGGACCCTAGTTAATTCGTGCATGCATGCATGTATGGCTGACCATCAGGCCTTGAACTTCCTCGCCGTGCCTGCTAGTAACTTGCAGGGTCACCCGATGAATCTTCCACTCGGACAGTTGCAAGCTAGATTCGTTCAAGGTTCAGACAGATGAAATCCACTCGGACACAGACTCCGGTTCACTCAGCCACGGACCCGAGTTCACTCGGACGGGTTCCTCATCCAGTATCAGCGTGCAAGTCGGAGGGGGAGGGACGGACCTAGCTTGGTGTCAGCATTGGCGACTCCTCCCGTCGGCACCGACCACTCGACGCGGGGTGGAAACCAGGGGCTGTCCGTGCTCCCACGGGACCTCCTCCCCCCAGCGTCGGCCGCCTGACCATGGGCGTCGCGGCAGAGGCACACACCCACCTCGACGCAAGCGTGCGGCAGTCCCTTCTCTGGATCAACCACACGGCGATGACATCTACAGGGAAGACACAAACCGGCGTGGCACGGGCGCTCGGCAGCGAGTCCCATCGATAACAGCACTTGGCCGTGGGCTAAGCGTTCATCAAATTGGTTGGCGGCCGGCTTCCCTAAGAAACAAAACATGACAGCCAGCAACACCACACCGCCGCAACCGGAAGCTAGCTCTGCCCTCGCACACGATAGTGTCTCCCGCATTGGAGGCACAAACCCGACACGGCGTGGCGACCAGGAGTTTGGCATGCCGCCATGCTCAGCAGTTTCTCCCTCCGGCATCGTCCACTCGACAGCAACACGCTCCAGTTGGCATGGTCACATAGATGGGACTAGCTTACTCGGATCAAACTGGATCACTGGCGCTCGGCTTGCCGTGGGACGCCATTCGGCCACACGTGCGTCATCGCTCGGCTGGACATGTCCTCATCACTCGGTCGCCCTGCACTTGGTCACGAAGTTGTTCGCATCATCGTCAACTTGCCCGCTCGGTCGCACTCACGCGTTGTCCCTTAGTTGGGCACGTCTTCATCAACTTGTCCGCTCGGCCGACCCGCGCGTCACCGCTCAATTGGGCACGTCTTCATTAACTTGTCCGCTCGGCCGCCCCGCGCGTTGCCGCTCAGTAGGGCACATCTTCATCAACTTGCCTGCTTGTCCACCCCGCGCGTCGCTGCTCAGTTGGGCACGTCTTCATCGACT
>LR738711.1:273332188-273401404 GCA_902687465.1 Secale cereale | reverse complement strand
CCCCCCCCGCCTCATGGGCCCCACGTTTGGTCCCCGATGCACTCCTTCCTCCTATATATGCCTACGTACCCCGAAACCATCAGAACAACAAAGAAAACCCTAGTTCCACCGCCGTAACCTTCTGTTCCCGTGAGATCCCATCTTGGGGCCTGTTCCGGAGCTCCGCCCGAGGGGGGATATACCACGGAGTGCTTCTACATCATCATCATCGCCTCACCATGAGTTGTGAGTAGTTTATCACAGACCTTCGGGTCCATAGCTAGTATCTAGATGGCTTCTTCTCTCTCTTTGGATCTCAATACAAAGTTCTCCTCGGTCTTCCGGGAGATCTATTCGATGTAATCTCATTTTGCGGTGTGTTTGTCGAGATCCGATGAATTGTGGGTTTATGATCAAGATTATCTATGAGAAATATTTGGTGCTTCTCTGAACTCTTTATGTATGATTATAATATCCTTTCAAGTCTCTTCGAATTATTGGTTTGGTTTGGCCTACTAGATCTATAGTTCTTGCAATGGGAGAAGTGCTTGGCTTTGGGTTCAATCTTGCGGTGTCCTTTCCCAGTGACAGTAGGGGCGGCAAGGCACATATTGTATTGTTGCCATCCAGAATAAAAAGATGGGGTTTATATCACTAAGTTTGAGTTTATCCCTCTACATCATGTCATCTTGCTTAAGGTGTTACTCTTTTCTTATGAACTCAATACACTAGATGCATGCTGGATAGCGGTGGATGTGTAGAGTAATAGTAGTAGATGCAGAATCGTATTGGTCTGCTTGTCTCAGACGTGATCTCTATATATAATGATCATGCCTAGATAGTCTCATAATTATTTGCTTTTCTATCAATTGCTTGACAGTAATTTGTTTACCCGCCGTAGAATATCGCTATCATGAGAGAAGCCACTAGAGAAAACTATGGTCCCTGAGTCTATTCTCAAGATATCAATCTACAATCTACTTTACTTTTCCGCTTTTACTTTCTGTTCTTATATCCAAAAATACCAAAAATATCAAACTATCATCTCTATTAGATCTCACTTTCGTAAGTGACTGTAAAGGGATTGGCAACCCCTTATCGTGTTGGCTGCAAAGTTCATATTAGTTTGTGCAGGTGTGAGGGACTCATGCGTGGTCTCCTATTGGATTGATACCTTGGTTCTCAAAAACTGAGGGAAATACTTACGCTACTGTGCTGCATCATCCTTTCCTCTTCGAGGGAATACAACGCAAGCTCGAGAAGTAGCAGGAAGAATTTATGGCGCCGTTGCCGGGGAGGCTTACGCAAAATTCATATACCAAGTACCTATCACAAACCCTTATCCTTCGCATTACATTTTTTGCCTCTCGTTTTCCTCTCCCCCACTCCACCCTTGCTGTTTTATTTGCCCTTCTTTTGACGTGTGTTTATCGTTTACTTGCTTCTTGTTTGCTTGTGTGTTGCTTGCTTGCTTGTCACTATGGCTCTCCCTGTAAGTGTTGACCCTCACCTCAAGAGGTTGGAGGAGATTGAAAACAATGTTAGACATTTTATGACTATACAGTTTGAGCACAATGATTTTTTCAGAAGCGAGCTTAAAGAACAGAAAAAAATTATGGAATATATGAATAAAGACCTTGATGATATGTCTAAGGAATTTTAGGGTTTGAAATCTTAGTTTGCCCATCTTGAGAACTTAATAGCCCAAATTTCGGATAAATAGTCCACCTTAGTTAATAAGATGGCTGCTAAACTGGAAGAGCATGAAAATAAAGATGAAGATCTGAAAGTTATTGATGTGTCTCCTATTAGATCCTTGTTTTCTAGTATAAATCTTGATGAAGATAGGATTGGAGATGATTCTACTTTAAGGTGTCCCAATGATTCAGAGTTTTTAGATCTTGATGCTTAAATTGTTAAAAATGGGAGTGAAGAGATTAAAACTTTGCATAGTGATGAACCTACTATTTTGGATTTCAAGGGATTCAATTATGATAATTGCTCTTTGATTGATTGTATTTCCTTGTTGCAATTCGTACTAAATTCTCTGCATGCTTATAGTCAAAATAAAGCTTTCACTAAACACATAGTTGATGCTTTCATGCAATCTTATGAAGAAAAACTTGAGTTAGAAGTTTCTATCCCTAGAAAGCTTTATGATGAGTGAGAACCTACTATCAAAATAAAAATTAAAGATCATGAATGCTATGCTTTGTGTGATTTGGGTGCAAGTGTCTCCACTATCCCAAAAACTTTGTGTGATTTGTTAGGGTTTCATGAGCTTGATGATTGTTCTTTAAATTTGCATCTTGCGGATTCCACCATTAAGAAACCTATGGGAAGGATTAATGATGTTGTTATTGTTGCCAATAGGAATTATGTGCTCGTAGATTTCATTGTTCTTGATATAGATTGCAATCCTTCATGTCCTATTATTCTTGGTAGACCTTTCCTTAGAACGATTGGTGCAATTATTGATATGAAGGAAGGAAATATTAGATTCCAATTTCCGTTAAGGAAAGGCATGGAACACTTTCCTACAAAGAAAATCAAATTACCATATGAATATATTATGAGAGCCACTTGTGGATTGCCTTCCAAAGATGGCAATACCTAGATCTATCCATGTATCGTGCCTAGCTAGGGGCGTAAAACGATAGCGCTTGTTGGGAGGCAACCCAATTTTGTAATGTTTTTGTTTTTGCTTCTGTTTAGGAATAAATATTGCATCTAGCTTCTTTTTAGATGTGGTTTTGTGTTTTGTTTAGTGTTTGTGCCAAGTAGAACCTTTGGGAAGACTTGTGTGAAGTTTCTGTGATCTTGCTGTGAAAAAAAGAATCATTAGCGCTTGCTAGAATGGTCATCAGATTTTACTGGAGGGTGCTAATTAGTTGATTATTTTTGCAGATGATTAATAGACAAATTCCTCATGTTTACCAATTTAGTTTGAATTTTTTGGAGTTACAGAAGTATCTGAAACCTGCAGATTACTACAGACTGTTTTGTTTTTGACACATTCTATTTTTCGTGTGTTGTTTGCTTATTTCAATGCATCTATGAGTAGTATTGGGAAGTATGAACCACAGAGAAGTTGGAATACATTAGGTTTAACGCCAATATAAACAAAGAATGAATTCATTGCAGTACCTTTGAGTAGTGGTTTGTTTTCTTATACTAACGGAGCTCACGAGATTTTTGTCTAAGTTTTGTGTTGTGAAGTTTTCAAGTTTTGAGTATTGCTTTGATGGACTATAGAACAAAGAGTAGAAAGGGCCTAAGCTTGGGGATGCCCAAGGCACCCCAACTAAAATTCAAGGACAACCAAAAGCCTAAGCTTGGGGATGCCCCGGGAAGGTATCCCCTCTTTCGTCTTCATCCATCGGTAACTATACTTGGAGCTATATTTTTTTCACCACATGATATGTGGTTTACTTGGAGCGTCTTGTATAATTTGAGTCTTTGCTTGTTAGTTTGACACAATTATCCTTGCTGGACACACCTATTTGGGAGAGTTAAATATGGCCTAGAAATTGTTAGAACACTCTATGTGCTTCACTTATATCTTTTGAGTTGAATAGTTTTTGCTCTAGTGCTTCACTTATATCTTTTAGAGCACGGTGGTGATAATGTTTTGTAGAAATTGTTGATCTCTCATGCTTCACTTATATCCATTTGAGAGTCTATTAAAACAGCATGGTAATGTGTTTAGGCTATATAAGTAGTCTTCACATGCGAAGGTATTCTCCAAGATCGATCTACGATCAGGATACTACCAGTTGAAGATCCGAGAAAAGGATATGCCTAAGGCAGCCTTCACCACAAGGTATGGGCTATATGAGTATACTGTTATGTCAGTTGGATTGACTAACGCCCCTGCCTATTTCATGAGTATGATGAATAAGGTGTTCATGGAGTTCTTGGATAAGTTTGTCGTGGTATTCATTGATGATATTTTGGTGTACTCGAAGAACGAAGAGGAACACGCAGAGCATTAGAGAACATAAGTTGTACGCCAAGTTTAGCAAATGCGAGTTTTGGTTGAAGGAAGTTGGATTCTTAGGGCATGTTATATCAGGAGAAGGTATAGCAGTGGACCCCGTCAAAGTGCAGGCAGTCACTGAGTGGTTAGCACCCACTTCAGTTGGAGAGATCCGTAGTTTTCTTGGACTCGCGGGATATTACCGGAGATTCGTAGAGAATTTCTCCAAGATAGCAAAGCCGATGATGACATAGTTGAAGAAAGAGACAAAGTTTCGTTGGACTGAAGAGTGCGAAGAAAGTTTCTAGGAGTTCAAGAAACGGTTCACGACAGCCCCAGTGATGATCTTGCCAGATATACGCAAGGATTTCCAAGTGTACTGCGATGCTTCACGCTTAGGACTTGGAGGAGTACTCATGCAGGATGGAAGAGTTGTTTCTTACGCATCTCGTCAACTTCGACCACACAAGTTGAATTATGTGACGCATGATTTGGAGCTAGCAGCAGTTGTGCATGCGCTCAAAACTTGCAGACATTTCCTTATAGGAAATTGTTGTGATATGTACACGGATCACAAGAGTCTGAAGTACATTTTCACTCAGAAGGAGCTGAACTTCAGTTAGAGGAGATGGTTGGAGATTATAAAGGATTATGATATGAAGTTGCACTATCACCCCGGAAAGGCCAATGTCGTTGCAGACGCTTTGATCCGGAAGAGTTATGCAAATACCCTAGTGAACGGAGGATTGCCAAAGGAGTTAGCGGAAGATCTCAGGGGGCTTCGTTTGGAGATAGTTCCTAGAGGTTTTGTTGCAACCTTGGAGGTTCAATCAACATTGTTGGGAAAGATACGAGAAGCCCAGAAGGATGACAAAGAGATTGCCGATATCAAGGAGAAGATGAGTGAAGGAAAAGCCAAGTGTTTTCGCGAGGACGAACACGACACCTTGTGGTTTGAGGATCGAATCTATGTGCCCAACAACGCGGATATCAGGAAGTTGATACTACAGGAAGCACATGATTCGCCATACTCGATACAACCCGGAAACACAAAGATGTATTTGGATTTAAAAGAACGCTTTTGGTGGATGGGAATGAAGAAGGATATTGCCGAGTATGTAGCAGTATGTGATGTATGCCAGAGAGTAAATGCAGAACATCAGAAGCCAGCAGGATTACTACAGCCTATGCCGGTACCCAAATGGAAGTGAGATAAGCTTGGCATGGACTTTATCACTGGATTGCCTAGGACCAAACCAGGATATGACTCAATCTGGGTAGTAGTGGATCACTTGACCAAAGTAGCCCACTTTATCCCCGTGAAAACCATGTATACCAGTGCGAAGTTGCCCAACATATACATGACCAGGATCGTATGTCTGCACGGAGTTCCAAGAACCATTATATCAGACAGATGAACACAGATCACCTCAAAGTTTTGGCATCAGCTACACCAGACTTTGGGAATGAGGCTGGAATTCAGTACAGCTTTTCACTCGCAGACCGATGGACAGACCGAGAGAGTCAATCAGATTCTGGAGGACATGTTGAGAGCTTGTGCAGTAGACTACGGATCTAGTTGGGATGACAACTTGCCCTACGCGGAGTTCTCGTACAACAACAGTTACTAGGCCAGTTTGAAGATGGCACCGTTCGAAACATTGTACGGGAGGAGATGACGAACGCCATTGATGTGGGATGAAGTCGGAGACCGTCAGTTGTTTGGACCAGACCTAATCAAAGAGTCAGAAGAGAAGGTTAAGCTGATTCGAGATAGACTGAAGGTAGCTCAGTCCAGGCAGAAGAGTTATGCAGACTCGAAGCGCAAGGAAGTAGTCTATGAAAGTGGAGACATAGTGTATCTGAGAGTGTCGCCTCTGCGAGGAGTTAAACATTTTGGAGTTAAGGGAAAGTTAGCCCCGAGATATGTTGGACCGTACCGTGTTTTGGAACGCATGGGAGAGGTTGCCTACAAGTTGGAGTTACCTGAAGGATTGTCAGGAGTTCACGATGTGTTTCACGTCTCTCAGATTAAGAAGTGCCATGCAGAGATGGCCGATATTCCTTTAAGAGACACAGTACCCCTGGAAGCAATTCAGTTGGATAGTGATTTGACTTACGAGGAGAAACCCGTCAAGATCCTCGAGTTTTCAAGCAGAGTCACCCGCAGCAAGGTTATCAAGTTTGGCAAAGTTCAGTGAAGTCACCATACCGAGGATGAAGCCACCTGGGAACGAGAGGACGATCTACGCAAGGACCACCCACACCTGTTCTCTAGCCAAACCGAATCTCGAGGGCGAGATTCATTCTAAGGGGGGTAGGTTTGTAAGACCCCAAATTTTCAATTCGGAATGTTATACATAGATCATATTGCATTGCATATTTTGTTCCATTTGTGCGTGGCGATCCTCGAAAATTCTAAGCAACTCAAGGACCTACGGAGAGAGTTGGGAATTCTACTATTTTCGTCTTTGAGTTTTCTCGAATACCGGTACGGGGATCACTTCGGTTTTAATAGTTTTTCTCTCCTAAAAATATTTTTTAATAAAATATATGAGCGGGGATAATATGACTTCTCCAAAATACAAGAAATATCGGAGGAAAAATATTAAAATCACTTTTGGTTTTAATTCAGATTTATTTGTGATTTTATTTGCATAGGAAAAATGCCCGTTTTTCAAAATTGCATTTAGGTCCCGGAAAATGTTCACTTTATCCTAAATATTATTAGAGGACGGTGAAAATTTATTTCGGTATTTTTGGACTGTTTTAGTGCGTTAGGACTGTTTTAAAAAAAATCAACCGACTTACTGGACCGTGTCCGGCTAGGACACTGCGCCCGGGGCCCCTTTAAAAGCCGAGCCGGCCGCCGCCCCGCATACCAGCCCCGCGCCCCGCCTGCCCTAGCCAGCCGCCGCCGCTGCCCGCCGCCTCGCCGCGAGCCGCCGCCCCGCCGCCGGAGCGTCGCCGTCGTTCCCGCCGGAGCCCACTGCCGAGGTAGTCGCCGCCACCGCCGTCGGTTTTCTCGAAAAACTGATCAATTTTATTCGAAACCCTAGATCTGTTTTTTTAAAATAGATCGGTTCGGTTTTTTTTTGTTTAGTTATTTAGCGGACGTTCGTCCGTACGTTTGGTTAATGATGACTACTTTAATTGGGATTGAGTTGGAGGTACCTTCTCAATGATGTTTCAACTACCATGATAGTTAGAATAAAAGTTATTCCTTTGTTGTAGGAAAAAAATTGGCTTTATGCAAAAACCTTAACCTTAGAGCCTCCACCAGCCAAATGTGCATATAGTGTTAGCCTTTGTTTCTGTTACTTGCTCTATTGTGTTATCTTGCCAGCATATTCCATGTGTTGACCCGTTTCGGGCTGCAACATGTTACATTGTAGACTTTTGAGACGAGGAATAAGACGTGCTAGGTCGTTTGTCATGCACTCGGCTATACCGTTGGAGTTGATGGACTCACTTATCTTCCAAGCCTTCCGCTGTTATTTTGTTAGATGGCCTTATGCCATAGACTTTTGTAATAAGTTCTCTTTTGAGACATGCGATGTAATAAGTGTGTGATTGCCATTCTGTTATAAATCCTTCAAGTGATGTGTGTGTCAGCATTACTGATCCAGGGATGATACAGAACACAGAGACTTCGGTCCATTCTGATCGTGGTCGCTACACAAACACTCGGGCACATCGTGACGAGAGGTCAACCAAACACACATCCTATGCCAATCCGCACAGGCATACCAAGCGAATTTGAACCAAATAGCCTAGCGACAAACAAACAACGCTAACAGCCTGACCCAACAAACAACCGGTGGTCGCCCGCATGGGGCGTGCCCGACGAATGGGAACCAAATCGCCCGCATGCAGGGTGTAAGTGCATCTGGTGCTCCGTTTGTGGTTTCCGAGAATTGATCACAAAAATGGTTAAGGAACTAATATTTTTGTGAGTATACACATAGATGAAAGTCCTTGAAGATTGGTTTAATCGTCGTAAACGACCCCTAAGAATGTATCAAAACATTCAAGATCTAGGTGCGCCTCATGAAGAATTAGTCGAAGATTGGGACTTGAAGACTTAGTCTTTTGTTAGTCCTTTTTCCTCTTATTTGAGTCATAGGGAACATCGTACTATTAAGAGGGGTTAAGGTGATACGAGGATAGTATTTCCAAAGTTATCATCAACCCAAACCTATTTCTTTGAGTGAAGACTTTGGAAATATCTCGTAGTATAGTTTATTTTCTTCAGCGTCGGAGGCGATGTTCTTTGGGATGGTGTAGTTAGTGTTCTCACTGAAGAGTTAGGAAACTAGCAGTATGGTTCTCCTACTGTGAAGAATTGGAAGAGTTTAAATTCCAACTGTTGCCTAGCTGGCAACGGTGGGTTGGTGGGCCCTTCTCATCCAACAATCATATCAGGACCTCGGGTCGTGGCCCCGGCTATACATAGCCACCCCTCCACCATTAGTTCGTTGGATGCTTCAAATTAATTTTTTGACAAGTGTTGTTTGGAGAAACCCATCCTCCTGAAGCATTTGATAGAATCCTAGTGATGAATGCCCAAATACCCAAAGCCATAGTGATAGAGCATCACTGGAGAATTTGTTTTCAGAGAACTGGAGACTTATTACTCTTCAAGACTGTAATCTTCCAGACAGTTAGGCATCTTGGAGCTTCCAAGAATCGTTGTGGAAAGCCAAAGAACGGGTATGTGAAGGTTTCAGAAGTATACCTTGAGGACATACCTCATGTGATTGTGCGAGGTCTAAGTAACCTTAGCTCGAGGAGAATAAGGTGAAGACTAGGTCATTTGAGTCAATCTCAGCCTCTCCAACCAGACATAAAGTTGTCACACCAATTTGAACTAGTCCAGCAAATTTTGTGTCTTTTCGAGCTACTGATCTCATTTCTTCATTGTTTACATTTTGTATTTATGTGTTGTGAAGACTTTCTCTCCTCCTCTCATTGAAGACTTCATCTGAAGACTTTTTTACTCTGTTGTGTATGTCATATTTTTCTTTGTCTTCAGCCTAGTAGTAGTTAAGTTTGTTTGACTGTTTGTGCATCCAGTTATTTGTACTACTTTGTTTGCATGCTTTCCTCTGTTTTGATAATTTGTATCTTCATTGAAAGAATGTTTATCTTAGTTTCATTTCTACAAGTATTTCTTCGTACTTCTAAGTTCCTGCTTCTTTGAAGAGTTTGGTAAAAATATTCCCTTCACCCCTCCTCTGGTACGCTCTTTCACAGGGTGAGGGTAACGACTACCATATGAGGCAACCACGGGCACGTCCTCGACCCATATGTCATGGACCCATGATGATGTCAGCACTATGAGAAACTCCCCAGCCTAATCAAATGAGGTGAGGATGCCAGGCAGGCATCAACACTAGGCGCACACGGATCGGACAGTGTGGAGGGCGCACAAGGGAGTGGATGCCCCAGAAATCGGGTACTCTGGCATCCTTTAAAGGAGTAATTCCTTCTAAGAGAGAGAAGATGGTTCAAATTATAAATTCGGGATATCTCACTTGTGCCTGTAGGAACACGCGGTACGCTACACTAGCGCCAAATAAAATTTTCTAGCGCGCACCAAAGATCATGATGCTGGAAATAGATCACAGGATCGGGTTTACCACTAGATGTGCAGTCACCACAACAGAAGTAGAGTTGGTGATGCGTGTTGTCGATCTCCCAGGTCATCTCTGTTGGAGATATGCCCTAGAGTCAATCGTGTATGATGATATTTCCTATGTGTTTATGAATAAAGATAGTCCTTGGATGTAATCGATGATACTTGTTGGCAAGTACGTGACTTGTCTGTGAGATCTTGTGTTGTATGATACATCCTAAATTGTCCCTAGTCGCAACTGATGTGTGGGCACACGTCGGACTAGACTAGCATATGACACGGTGGATGTCTCGGTCTCACTAGCCATGGAGAATTGGATGCTAACCGAATAATATGGACTTGGAAAGGTCTGGTCAGATTCGATGTAGTCGGATCTGAGTCGAGATAAGGTCCGAGTTAGACAGACCCAACTATGAGACACAGCGATATGTCATCTGTGAGTCTCTAGTAAAACATACATTCTATGTCCTAAGACCTGAGCTGACGCATGTACTCAGGATGGTGACATACTTGCTTTGGGCCGACCAAACGCTACTCCATGACTGGGCAGTTACAAAGGTAGGTTTTGGGCTTGTCCAGACCCATGCTGCGAGACGTGGTCGAGCAAGATGGGATTTGCCCCTCCGATTAGGAGACATATACTCTGGGCCCCTCGTGTGATTCGACCAGGATAAGCATGGCCATGCGACAAGGATTATGAGATAATCCATTTTGGGTTGGCATCACTAGAACGAGAAAGAGGTCGGGCTAGCACAAGGATGACAGACTCTTCTTGAGCCCGACGACATATATCGTGTGGCAAAGGGAATGGAAGCGTGACATGTTGTACAGGTTCGCTAACCAGCTTCATAGTCTGCTTGGTGGTTGGCATACCTTGCTAGAGGCCGCTAACAACCGTGCAGGTCGGAGGTGATCCGAACAGTGACCAAGCCAACTTGAACCTAAGGGGTCACGCGCTTAAGTGAAGGAACCTATGAGGTTGGATCCGACTCCACGAGTCAGACTTGGTCCTACTCGGACTCGGATACAGGTGTCTGTGCAAGGCCCAGGTGTTGAGCCCGCTGAGGGAGTCCTAGATTAAGGGGTTCTCAGATGGCCGGATCACTCGTTATGGGCCGGACTGGTGGGCCATGAAGATATTTAATGAAGATCATCTCCCGGATCCGGATAGGACTCCCATATGTGTAAAATAGCAAGTTTAGAGTCCGAGTGTAATACTTTCCTTCCTCTGCAAGGTGATCATGTACAAACCCTAGGTCCCTCGGGTGCATATATAAACTAGAGGGTTTAGTCTATAGAGACAGAATAATCATAGCGATCACATAGGCTAGACTTTTAGGGTTTACCCATTACGATCTCGAAGTAGATCAACTCTTGTAACCCATATTCATCAAGATCAATCAAGCAGGAAGTAGGGTATTACCTCGATCGAGAGGGCCCAGCCCTGGGTAAACATCGTGTCCCGAGTTTCCTGTTACCATCGATCATCAGACGCATAGTTCGGGACCCCCTACCCGAGATCTGCCGGTTTTGACACCGACATTGGTGCTTTCATTGAGAGTTCCATTGTGTCGTCGACTGAAGGATCGATGGCTCGCTTCGTCATCAACGACGGCGCCACCACCAAGGGAATTTTTCTTCCCGACCATCTTTTTGTGTTCGGCGGCATCGTGCTTTGTGCCAACACTCAAGGCAACCTCGAGCAGGTTGACAGCTACGCCCCTGGTCATCAGATTGGATTTGGAAGCATAAACTATGTTGCTGATGTCCGCGGAGATTTCATCTTCAATGGATTCGCACCCATGACAGCTGCTCCCTGCCACCACGATGAACATAACTTAGATCTGTCATCAGACCCCGTCCAGGGGACAATACTTGCAGCAGCTCTGGCCTTAGATCCGGAGCAGATCACTCCATCCGAGGAAGGGAAGACCAACCCCGCCACGGAGACCACAGACTTATCGGCGCTTGAGCCGCACACAGACCCAGCCTTGAGTGGGACTCCTTCCGCCACTGGAACTACGGACTCGCCTCCGATTACAAGTTCCGAACTTTCAGGATCTATGTCCTTTGGGCATGATCGAGCGGCTATCGCCGAACTCAGCCCCGCAAATGTCCGAACACATGCCCAGCACTCACCCTTAGACGAGGCGCTGAACTTACTAAAATCTCTCTCCCTAATAGAGACTTCCCAGCCGAATTATGCCCAATTTGAACTGGAGGCCAAGGACAGGGAATTTTTCTTCCCACCCACCACCCACTTGGTAGCCACGATCAAGGACTTAACTGGTCTATTAGATTACTCTTCCGAAGACATCAATGGGATGGTCCACGATGCCAAAGCCGATCTAAGTACAAACCCGCCCGCAACCGGGCGATGGACGGCTACTTCTACATATGATGTATACATGGTGGACACAACCAACGAGAATGAGGGCGACGGCGATACCAATCCAGAACAAGACAAGCCTGTCGATGAACCTCCCAAACGCCGGCGTTAGAAGCGGCGATCTTGATCCCGTAAAGGGAAAGAGAGTAACACTCTCACTGAAGACAATGACGATCCGGAACAAGCCGATGACCCCGTGGAGCCAGCGGTAGAGCATGATGAATGGGAGGATGGCAAAAATAGTCCAGAAGAACCGCTAGCCGATCACAGCGATGCATATGACAACAATTATCAACCTATCTCCGAAGAGGACATTAGCCTGGTTGACGAAGGATTCATCGTCCCAGAAGAACCGCTCAAACTGAAACGTTTTCAATAATAGCTCATTGCCACCGCAAGGAGCCTGAAGAGGTAGCATCAGCGGCTTAGAGCTGAACAGGATACGCTCAATGACAGATGAAACGATGTGCTAGACGTTGAAGAACGATACGGCTATAAGGGCCAAACAAAGAGCTATCCTAAACGCAAGCTGATGCCCCAATTCGATGATGAGGCCCCAGCGCCAATTCCGCTGAAGTATGATCAGTCCGGTCAACTGGACCGACCACCCCGTGGACGGGACAAAGCTGCTAGCAATGCCGTACACAAACCCGCACCCCCTCACCGTAAAGGAAAGGATACAGCGGCTCAGGGTCATCAGTACGATCTAAGTCAGGACCTGAATAAAAAGGCTGGCCAAACCAGATCACTTTATGGATCAAGGGAACGTGCCCACACATGGAACGGCGGCTAGCAAACCAAACATGCCGGTCACATTCCAGTTCGGAGTCAACACCGAACACCAATACCGTCCGAACTGCGCCACGATATCGCAAAATACAGGGGTGCCGCACACCCCCTGTGCTTTACCGATGAGGTGATGGATCACGAATTTCCAGAAGGGTTTAAACCCGTAAACATCGAGGCATACGATGGAACAACGGACCCTGCTGTATAGATAGAAGACTTTATTCTTCACATCCACATGTCTCGTGGAGATGGTCTCCACGCTATCAAATACTTACCTCTTAAGTTGAAAGTACCAGCTCGGCACTGGTTAAACAGCCTCCCAAAAAACTCTATTGGGAGCTGGGAAGAACTTGAGGATGCTTTTCGGGCCAACTTTCAGGGGACATATGTCCGGTCCCTGGATGCTGACGATCTAAGTCATATAATCCACCAACCTGGGGAGTCAGCCCGTAAGCTTTGGAATAGGTTCTTAACTAAAAAGAACCAAATCGTCGACTGTCCGGACGCCGAGGCCTTAGTGGCATTCAAAAACAGTGTCGGGACGAATGGCTGGCTAGACACCTCGGCCAAGAGAAGTCGAAAACAATGGCAGCCTTAACTACATTCATGACCCATTTTTGCGCGGGCGAGGACAGCTGGCTGGCTCGTAGCAGCAACAGCACCAATGACCCTGGCACATCTGAAGTCAGGGACGGCAATGGCAATCTGCGGTGCAATAAAAACAAGCATCGAAACAATAGTGGAAGCACAAAGGACACGGTGGTAAATGCCGGATTCAGTGGCTCCAGGCCCGGTCAACGGAAGAAGCCATTGAAAGGCAACAGAGATAATCCATCTAGTTTGGACAAAATACTAGACATGCCCTACCAGATCCATGGCACCCCTGATAAACCTGCAAACCATACCAACCATAACAGTTGGGTCTTTAAGCAGGCCGGCAAGCTAAACGCTGAATACAAGGGGAAAGGACCTCAAAGCGAAGACGAGGATGAACCTCACCAGCCAAACATTGGGGACAGAAGAAATTTCCATCGGAGGTGAAAACCGTGAACATGATCTACGTCACCCAAATCCCCAAGAGGGAGCGCAATCGCGCACTCTGGGATGTCTATGTCGTCGAGCCCGTCGCCCCCAAGTTCAACCCATGGTCGGCTTGTCCGATCGCCTTTGATCGTAGGGATCACCCAACCGGTATCCGTCACGGAGGTTTGGTGGCCTTGGTGCTCGACCCCATAATCGATGGATATCATCTTACTCGAGTCCTTATGGGCGGCGGCAGCAGTCTCAATCTGATATACCAAGACACTATCCGCAAGATGGGGATAGACCCGTCAAGAATTAAGCCCAGCAGCACTACCTTTAAAGGAGTGATACCAGACGTAGAAGCCCGCTGCACGGGCTCATTAACATTGGAAGTTGTATTCGGGTTCCCCGATAACTTTCGAAGTGAAGAGTTAATCTTCGACATTGCTCCGTTCCGAAGTGGCTATCATGCACTACTCGGAAGAACGGCCTTCGCCCGCTTTAATGCAGTCCCGCATTATGCCTACTTAAAGCTCAAAATGCTTGGACCACGCGGTGTCGTCACGGCCAATGGAAACATGGAGCGCTCCCTCCGTACGGAGGAAGACACCGCGGCCCTAGCGGCCGAGGTCCAAAACGGCTTATTTAGGCCAAATAGTTCATCAATCGTCAAGACCACTGACACGGCTAAATGTGTTTGATCCGCACTACAATGCGGCAGCTTAGAGGAACCTGAGCTCGATTAGCAATTGTGCCCCCGTCAACTGCCCCATAAGGTGGTAGCATACGTACCTCGCGTACATAATTATGCCCTTAAAATACCCTAGGCGGCACCGGGGGCACACATCATACAAATAGTCCATAGTTCGGCTTGATCCTATTTGGACTCTAAAATACATCTTCTTTTTTAGGTTCGTTTAAAAGAACCTACGCCGCTTACGCTGCGCAGGATACTCTTTTTTCCTAGTTTTTTTCAGGGGGCATCATAAGCATAACTCCTCTTCAAGGACATATCGCAAAGGAGAAAAACGGCGCAGACATGCAGCAGGGCCCCGTATTGAGATTTCTTTTTAGAATAAGGCTCTGCGTAAAACTTTTTATCTCCTCTTTTATTTGATCTTTTTCTTTTTTGGCATGTAAAATGCCCGAGGGTGTTATCGGCATTACCTGTAACCTCACGGCCTGCCGTATTAAAAGGGGTATAAAAGAAGCAGTTTGGTTCCAATTCACTTGGAGTTTATTCTATTTTACCACCTGTGTTCCAAACCCCAAGTCAGATCGCCACATGTTTCTTAATGCCTGGACTTAATACCAGGGGCTGTACTCAGCCTGGCACACCTCCCAAAAGTCCGAACACCTATAGGGAATTGTTCGACGTCCCGGATATTGCACTATATGCATCGGCTCCGAATCATGTCTTTGGTCTATAGTTGGGTTGCCAGGCTCCTATGCTTGCCACCTTAAGTTTCGCATTGTTAGGCTAAGGTAGTAAAGGGAGAACTACTGTGATTGTACTTCTAGTTCGTCCGGCCAAGTACCTCAGTAGAGAAAGCCGAAAACTGACTGTCATTATGAAGCGAGAGTCGGTCAAGCGATCGGTGACCTAGTGGTATACTATGATCGACGGAGATCCACTCCATGTTATACGAGGGGCTGGTCTTCGCCCATCCGCGTAAAACGGGCACCATAGCTCGGGAGCCCTACACGCACCAGGGGCTAGTACTTAGCCCCACTAGTCAAGCTCCTATGGCTAAGTGAAAGAAATAAAGCCCCATAGTCTGATTGCCTGGTTCACTCCGTAGACACCTCTTATATGGACCAAGACGTTGGATAAAGAGTGTTCATGCATTACCGAACACCCCTGTAATATTTACATGGGGACAGAAGCTGACAACTGGAAACTTTCAAATTTAAATAAAGAGACGCACAGGAGGAAAAAGTCGCTTATAATACAAAGGCGCAAAATTTATATATATCGGCACGGAGGCTTAGTCCTTACAATCCGAATACAATCATTCAAAGATTATATCCTTTGAGCACTGGCCCTCTATAAGGCGGGCTCCTTCTAGGACGTCGCCAAAGTACCTTTTTGGCTTGCGGTGATCCTTGCCCTCTTGGGGGGCCAGCAGTAGCTATCTTTGTGGCCTTCATCTTCGCCCAATGCACCTTCACGTGGGCAAAGGCCATCCGAGCACCCTCTATGCAGGCCGAATGCTTAATAGCGTCGACCCGCGGACTTGCTCGACGAGCTTCTTCACCAATCCGAAGTAACTAGTTAGGATTGGATCAGCGGGCCATAGCCGGACTATCAAGTCCTTCCTGGCCGTACCTGCCATGTTGTGCAGCTCGACCAGCTGCTTCATTTGGTTATTGAGGGGCACCTGATGGTTTGGCGCAAGAAATTGCGACCAGAACAGCTTCTCCGATTTGTTCCCCTCCTGAGCTCGAAAGTATTGGGTGGCATCGGCGATGCTCCCCGGGAGACCCGCAAACACGCCTGGAGAACTCCACAATCGTGTCAGCCCAAGATACTTCTGACCTCCGAAGATGCTCTGCAAGAGAAAAGTCTTACCAGCTACTATTTGACACGCTTGTTTTATCTCCTCTTGAGCACTGCGCGACTCAATCCATGCCTCCTTGGCAGCATTAACTGTCGTAGTGAGTTTGGATGCTTGTTACGAAGTCGTCTGCTCCAATGCATCGCATTTGCGAATAGCATCTTGCAGCTCGACCTTGAATTTGGTCACCCGAGCCACGTGTTGTTGACGCAAGGCCTTCTCGGCCTCTAGGTCGGCAGCCGCTTTAGCAGCGGCTGCCTTGCTCGCTCTGGCCTCCTCCTTGGCCGTCGCAAGGTCGCCCTTCAGGGCCTGTAGCAGCGTCAACTGTTTCACAAAAACATATAACACAAATAAGCTCACGCTCACACATATAGTGTGTTAAAATTTCAATTTCTTAAACCTGCATACCTTGCGTTTCATCAAAACGCTTGTTGATGCAGACGAGCTCTTCGTCAGCTAGTGTAAGCTTCTGATTTAACTCGGAAACCTCTGTGGCTCGGGCAGATGCCGCAACTAGAGAAGCATGTTCAAGCACAAAGTACACAGTTCAGCTCTATCATATGCTATAACATGGATACTTCGTTTGATTCCGTTCAGAATCAAACAAAGCATCAGGGGCTACTGTCTATATATACATATATATCTAAAATAAAAAAGTTCTTTTTAAGAGCATTGTGTCACATACCTCAAAGCCTATTAGTAGGCTGTTGAAATCTTCGTTCAGTCCGCCTTTGATGGACTGAATCTTCTCCATGACCGCATTCACCAGAGTGCAGTGTTCCTCGACGATGGAAGCACTTTGCAGTGCTCCCTCCAGAGTGTTCAGCGCCTCCGAATTGACGGCGGGCACCCATCACAGAGGGCTGATCTCCTCATCACAGAGGGCTGATCTCCTCCCTCATCACAGAGGGCTGATCTCCTGATTCCGGGGCCGCATTGGGATCCGGAACAGTGTTCAGCGGGGCCCCAGATTGTTTGGGCCCCCATCTTCGGTCACCATGGGGATCGCTCCCTCTTGGTCGACAGCAGCCGAGGGATTGACCTCGGATGCCCTTTCGTCCACCCCACTCCCACCTGCTGGAGCAGGGGGAGTTCGTAGAGAGGATACATCGGTATCCCCTACAATGGTCGACGAGCCCCGCGGAGGCGTATCGCTCTCCACCATCCCCGACGATAGGGAATTCCCCGATGACAGTGAAGCCACGGGGATGTCGTGCGGAGGACTATATAAAGGCAAAATAAATATTAGATGCTGAAAAGGAAAAATTATCCCAACAAAAGCAGTTTAAATACTTATGATTCGGCCAGGGGCTTAATCATGGGCTGAACTCGATAGCTGTGTTCGGACGATGAGTTCGAACTATCAGGAAGATTTAGCTTCTTCCTGGGCACGGCCTTGCCTGCGTCAGCAGGGGCCGCTCTTTTCCTCCCCTTTGTCGGGACGGGGGAGTCGTCATCTTCTTTTTCTTCCTCCTCCTCTTCTTCTTCTTTGGGAGAAAGGTGGGAGCCAGTTTCCCCGGACCTTGCGTCCGTGATAACCCACAAGTGTAGGGGATCGCAACAGTTTTCGTGGGTAAAGTATTCAACCCAAATTTATTGATTCGACACAAGGGGAGCCAAAGAATACTCTTAAGTATTAGCGGTTGAGTTGTCAATTCAACCACACCTGGAAACTTAGTATCTGCAGCAAGGTAGTTTAGTAGCAAAGTAATATGGAAATAGTGGTAACAGCAATAAAAGTAACGATAGTGTTTTTTGTAGTTTTTGTAATAGTAGCAGCGGAAAAGTAAAGAAGCAACAAGCAATATGTGAAAAGCTCGTAGGCATTGGATCGGTGATGGAGAATTATGTCGGATGTAATTCCTCATGTAATAGTTATAACCTAGGGTGACACAGAACTAGCTCCAGTTCATCAATGTAATGTAGGCATGTATTCCGAATATAGTCATACGTGCTTATAGAAAAGAACTTGCATGACATCTTTTGTCCTACCCTCTCGTGGCAGCGGGGTCCTAGTGGAAACTAAGGGATATTAAGGCCTCCTTTTAATAGAGTACCGGACCAAAGCATTAACACATAGTGAATACATGAACTCCTCAAACTACGGTCATTACCGGGAGTGGTCCCAACTATTGTCACTTCGGAGTTGCCGGATCATAACACATAGTAGGTGACTATTGACTTCCAAGATAGGATCAAGAACACACATATATTCATGAAAACATAATAGATTCAGATCTGAAATCAATACACTCGGGCCCTAGTGATAAGCCTTAAGCATAGCAAAGTCATAGCAACATCAATCTTAGAACATGGTGGATACTAGGGATCAAACCCTAACAAAACTAACTCGATTACATGGTAAATCTCATCCAACACATCACCGTCCAGCAAGCCTATGATGGGATTACTCATGCACGGCGGTGAGCATCATGGAATTGGTGATGGAGGAAGGTTGATGATGACGATGACGACGATCTCCCATCTTCGCAGCCCCAACGGACTCCAGATCAGCCCTCCCAAGAGAGATTAGGGCTTGGCGGCGGCTCCGTATCGTAAAACGCGATAATTCTTCCTCTCTGATTTTTTCGCCCCGAAAGTGAATATATGGAGTCGGGGTAGACGTCGGTGGAGCAACAGAGGGCCCCAGGGGGAGGGGCACGCCCCCACCCTCGTGGACAGAGTGTGGGCCCCTTGGCTTGCTTCTTTCAGCGGATATTTTTTATATATTCCAAAATAATTCTCCATTGAATTTCAGGTCATTCCGAGAACTTTTATTTCTGCACAAACATAACACCATGGCAATTCTGCTGAAAATAGCGTCAGTCCGGATTAGTTCCATTCAAATCATGCAAGTTAGAGTCCAAAACAAGGGCAAAAGTGTTTGGAAAAGTAGATACGTTGGAGACGTATCAGTCCGCGGGACCTGTAGGGCAGGGGTCACTCTTGACCTCCTTGACCTTCTTCTTCGCCTTCTTCTCTGATGCCGTGTACGGCGCCGAAACCAACATCGCCGTCAACTGAGGTGTCTCTGGGTCTTCTGGCAAAGGAGCCAGACACTTGATCCACTCTGCTTTTTTCGTCGAGGCCTGGATAGAACACAAAAACTCAAACTCCTATTACAATTGAAGCATGGACGGAGTATATATTCGGCACAAATTTTAATTACCTCTGATGCAGTGAGCGCGGTACTAAAGCCCCTATCCTCAGTCTCCGCGGACCACCCCTTTTGGGCCTTGAAGAGATGCTTCCAAATGTCTTCATGCGTAGTGCCGAAGTGGTGCTTCAAGGGCCGGGACCCTTCCGGATTGAACTCCCATAGATAGGAGTCCCGGCGTTGGCAGGGTAGGACGAGGCGGACGAGCATTACCTGAATCACAATTGTGAGTTGGGTGCCCTTGGTAATCATGCCGGAGATGCGGCTTTGGAGCGCCATCACCTCCGCCTGAGACCCCCAATCCGGGCTCTTGTCGGTCCAAGAGGTTAGCCTCTCCGGGGGTCCAGATATAAATGTGGGCGCTGCCGCCCACTTGTTGTCGCGGGGCTTAGTGATGTAAAACCACTCCTGCTGCCAGACCTTGTTCGTCTCCACAAACGCCCCATTTGGCCAGGTGATGTTGGGGAGTTTGCTTACCATGGCGCCTCCGCACTCCGCGTGCTGCCCGTCGACCACCTTCGGCTTCAAATTGAAGGTTTTGAGCCATAGGCCGAAGTGTGGGGGACACAGAGGAACGCCTCACATACCACTATAAAAGAGGATATGTGGAGAATTGAATTCGGGGCTAGATCATGGAAATCTAGCCCATAGAAAAACAAGAGGCCCCGTTCAAAGGGGTGGAGAGGAAATCCTAGCCCTCAAATAAAGTGCGAGAGGAAGACAACCCTCTCACCTGCCTTAAGGACGGGGATCACTTGGTCCTTTTTGAGGACTCGCTGCGCTACATCGTCGGCAAGATAGCCCATGCTCCGGAGCCTCTTCACGGTCTTTTCTGTGACCACGGATGACTCCCACTTGCCTTTAGAACGGGAGCCAGCCATTGCTGGGAAGGGCGGCGGTGGTGGAGGAGTTGAGAATCGAGGGTGCAAGAGATGTGGGCGCTTGGGCTGGGGAGATTGGAGAACTAGGGTTTGAGGAGAGCGTGGGGTTAAAGAGAAAGATTTGAGTCCTTTTATAAGCGGTGAATGCTAAACGCCCCCCCCCCCACTCCAGCCGTAAACCTCGTCGGATCCCAACGAGGTTGTGCGTAAGGCATGGTTAAGATGCTCACGTCGCATTGATAAGGATCCCGTAATAAGCGGGCACGATCTCTGTTTTGAAAAGACGTGCCAATGGGGCTATACCTGGAAACGCGAAACTGGAGCCAAAGAAAACGGTTTGATATATTAAAGGGATAGACGTGACGCTTCGCTGAAAAGTTGTCAGTAAAGACACAGTATCTATTTTTTCGATACCTTGCCTTTGAGCCTAAGGGTTTTACTAACCATGCAGAGCCGGACATAGTACCTTTTTGTAGGGAATATTGCTTAAATATGTTCGGGAGGAGGAACCCGCCTTGCAATGCCGAAGATAGTACGCGAGCTGAACTCATCGTCATCGAAGACTGGTTCAGGGGTTACTGAGGGAGTCCTGGATTAAGGGGTCCTTAGGTGGTCGGATCGCTCGTTATGGGCCGAACTGGTGTGCCGTGAAGATTATTAATGAAGATTATCTCCCGCATCCGGATAGGACTCCCATATGTGTAAAATAGCAAGTTTAGAGTCCGGGTGTAATACTTTCCTTCCTCTACAAGATGATAATTTACAAACCCTAGGTCCCTCCGGTGCATATATAAACTGGAGGGTTTAGTCCGTAGAGACAGAAGAATCATAGCGATCACATAGGCTAGACTTTTAGGGTTTAGCCATTACGATCTCGAAGTAGATCAAATCTTGTAACCCATATTCATCAAGATCAATCAAGCAGGAAGTAGGGTATTACCTCGATCAAGAGGGCCCGAACCTGGGTAAACATCGTGTCCCCGGTCTCCTGTTACCATCGATCCTCAGATGCATAGTTCGGGCCCCCTACCCGAAATCTACCGATTTTGACACCGACACCCGCAACGGATGCCTATGTATAGTGGAGGTTCGGCACACTCATTCGGTTGATCGCTTCGGCGCTGACACTAGGGTTTGCATGTGTTGCGAATAGCCACCTCCACTCGCCACCAGTTGTGTGATCGGAACTAGCACTCCGCCGCACGATGTTCCTCCTGCACGCGTGGATACCGTTAGAGGCGGTGCACTTGCGCCGCTCCGGCGAACCTGTTCACGGGATCCGATCGGCTACGTTGGAGATCGACGAGCGAGGAGGAGATGACTCCGGAGACGCGCTGCCCCAACTCTACTTCCGCTGCATGGCACTACGCGTCTAGTGGTAACGATCTGTGATCCATCTCCCTAGCATGTTACTGGATGTTCTGCGCGTAGGAAAATTTTAATTTGCAGTCGACGCACCCTACTGTAGAACCCAATAGTGGTATCAGAGCCTCTACTATAGGATTTGGATTCAGATTGTATGCATATTAGATATGTGGAGGCGGCAGATGAGATCTGTTGCCGTTTAGGGGTTCGGCTATGTGCACGGTTGATGAGATCAACTGCATATGGGGATTGTTGAGGCTATGTTTTCTGTCAATCGGGATCGATGAGGTCGTGACGCGATCTACCCCTATCGGTTGGTTATCCGCCATCGGGGTTAACAGTGAAACGTAAATCCGAATCAGATTCGCGATGATCGATGAGATCGGTCAGATCAGAAAATTCGGCGTGAACGGTGTACAAATGTGATCCCTGATTTCCGAAAACGTCGGGCGTTGCCCGCACCCGCGAGGGGCGCTGCCCCTTCAAACCCCGCCCGCTAACCGTCTAGCGGGACCGCCGTGTGTGTAGCACCGTGTATTTCGTACCCGACACACAAACCAGTAGAATGTGCTTCTATGCATGACTTTGTTTTGCAGGTTTGATGTGAATAGTATGGCTCATGTGTATGTGATGCATGTGTGTAAATTATACATGGCATGCGCGTCATGTTTGTTAGCCGGCAGGAGCCAAAGTGCTGTCATTATAATGTATAATGACATGCATGTCGACTTGAGACTCTATGTAAAATTCATTACTAGTTGTAGTAGTTGGATAATAGAGATTAGGTTGGTGGCTTGGCGTCCCGGTGTGACAAACAAGATGGAGTTCCAAGATGGTCATCGGAGTTGGAGCCGACCTTGAAGAACATCCATGAAGGAGCCATACTATTTCACAATATATGTTTATTTGTGATTGTTATGCTTCTTACTTTCTATGCATGTTAGAATGGTAGAAAGATCCCTCGTGAATATCAAGTAAATTGTCATTCCTGATGTTGCACCTTCGCACGTCAAGTACGTCTAGTAGTGGGCTCATAAAATTGGAGTGCTGCTAGGTGTCCTTGACTGAAGGGTTCGTGTCGGACACGGACATGCGCTGCATCAGGTTAACTTGACAAGGCTATCAAACGATTTTGGGCCTTGTGGCAAAAGAGGTCGGGAGCCGGGGTATGGGATACCTACTCGACCGACAAGAGTCGTATAGAGATACGATTAGCAAGGAGTTGCTTACCGGATAGTCATGTTGGCTAGCAGTGATGCTAAAGCTCACTAGTCGCATGTGCTAGTCAGATCCTGAATCACTGGGAGTTTGCGAAGGGATGCTAACTTCAGTGGGAGTATTTCTGTTCAAGGCTTGAATTACTCTACATAAACACATTGCTTAGTGATTGCATATTTTCTATTGTAGATCAATGGCACCACCTGCTCAACCCAACTTTGCATTGAAATCAATCTTGGAAAAGGATACACTTAATGGAACAAACTTTACCACCTGGTATAGAAATTTGAGAATTGTTCTCAAGCATGATAAGAAGGAACATGTTCTAGAGGAACCACTTCTAGATGAACATGCCGATACTGCTAATGCCACAACTAGGAATGACTACCAGAAACTCTTTGATGAATCAAACGAGATCAGCTGCCTCATGCTGGCTTCTATGGAGCCCGGTTTGCAACAACATTTCAAAGATGTTGGGGCTTTCAATATGACCGAGAGTCTCAAGAGCATGTTTCAGGTTCAGGCTAGGATCGAAAGGTTCAACGTATGGTGATCCTTGATGGATTGTAAGCTGAAGGAAGGTGATCCACTGAGCCCACGTGTGATCAAGATGATTGGATATGTGCAAGCTTTGGATCGGTTAGGCTTCCCGCTCTTGGATGAGCTGGCTACAGATGCAGTTCTAGGTTCTCTTCCGCCCATCTATGGGACGTTTATCTCGAACTATCATATGCATGGCATGGATAAGAAGCTCACTGAATTGCATGGTATGCTTAAGGTGGCAGAATGTTGGGTAACATAGCATAATTCAAAAAAATTCCTACGCTTCACCAAGATCAATCTAAGGAGTCATCTAGCAACGAGCATAATGGAGTGCATCTACATACCCTTTGTAGATCGCGAGCGGAAGCGTTCGAAGGAACGTGGATGAAGTAGTTGTACTCTTCGTGATCCTCGTCACCGATGATCCCAGCGCCGAACGGACGGCACCTCCGCGTTCAACACACGTACGGTACAGCGACGTCTCCTCCTTCTTGATCCAGCAAGGGGGTAGGAGAGGTTGACGGAGATCCAGCAGCACGACGGCGTGGTGGTGGATGCAACAGGAAAACCTGCAGGGCTTCGCCAGCGCCCTGCGAGAGGAGTAGGAAGTGTGACGGGAGGGGGAAGAGGCGCCAGAGGCTTCGGTGCGGCTGCCCTCTCCTCCGCCCCCACTATATATAGGGGCCAGGGGGGCGCCGGCCCTAGGGAGATCAGATCTCCAAGGGGGGCGGCGGACAGGGGGGAAGACTTGCCCCCTAAGGCATAGGGGGCGCCCCCTCCCCCTAGGGTTTCAACCCTAGGTGCATGGAGGGGGGAATGTGGTGCGCCAGCCCACCAGGGGCTGGCCCCTTCCCCCTTGCGGCCTATGGGACCCACCGGGATGGGTGGCCCCACCCGGTGGACCCCCGGGACCCCTCCGGTGGTCCCGGGACACTCCCGGTGACCCCCAAAATTCACCCGATGGCCGAAACTGGACTTCCTATATATCATTCTTTACCTCCGGACCATTCCGGAACTCCTCGTGACGTCCGGGATCTCATCCGGGACTCCGAACAACATTCGGGTTTCCATGTGCATGTATCTCTACAACCCTAGTGTCACCGAACCTTAAGTGTGTAGACCCTACGGGTTCGGGAGACACGCAGACATGACCGAGACGACTCTCCGGTCAATAACCAACAGCGGGATCTGGATACCCATGTTGGTTCCCAAGTGTTCCTCGATGATCTCGTCGGATGAACCACTGTGTCTAGGATTCACTCAATCCCGTATGTTATTCCCTTTGTCTATCGGTACGGTACTTGCCCGAGATTCGATCGTCGATATGCCCGATACCTTTGTTCAATCTCGTCATGGCAAGTCTCTTTACTCGTTCCGTAATCCATCAACCCGTGACTAACTCCTTAGTCACTTTGAGCTCATTATGATGATGTCTTACCGAGAGGGCCCAGAGGTACCTCTCCGTCATACGGAGTGACAATATCCCAGTCTCGGTTCGTACCAACTCAACAGACACTTTCGGAGATACCCATTGCGTAACTTTATAGCCACCCAATTACGTTATGACGTTTGGCACACCCAAAGTATTCCTACGGTATCCGGGAGTTGCACAACCTCATGGTCTAAGGAATAAATACTTGACACCGGAAAAGCTTAAGCATTACGAACTAAACGATCTCGTGCTAGGCTCAGGATTGGGTCTTGTCCATCACATCATTCTCCTAATGATGTGATCCCGTTATCAATGACATCCAATGTCCATGGTCAGGAAACCGTGACCATCTGTTGATCAACGAGCTAGTAACTAGAGGCTTACCAGGGACATATTGTGGTCTATGTATTCACACATGTATCGTTGTTTTCGTACAATACAATTCAAGCATGAATAACAGACAATTATCATGAACAAGGAAATATAATAATAATACTTTTATTATTGCCTCTAGGGCATATTTCCAACACAGAATAGGATATAAAGAAAGGCACGCATCAAGTGTTGATGGTGAAGAACTCGGCTAAGTTCATGAAGAGTTGGTCTAAGAAAAAGGCTAAGGAAAAGGGCACGGAGAAGGCAATCTCTACCGCAGCGCTGAAGTCTGGACCGAACTCAGAGACCCGTTTGCTATCACTGCAAGGAAACTGGTCACTGGAAGAGGAAATATAGCAAGTGGCTTGCAAATCATGGCAAGAAGGCCGGAAATGCTTCTTCAGGCAAAGGTACACTTGTTGCATATGTTATAGACATTTACCTTGCTGACATACCTAGTAGCTCTTGGGTATTTCATACCAGATCGGTTGTTCATATTTGCAACTCGATGCGGGGGCGGGTAAGAACTAGGCATGTGGCACAAGGGGAGATTGCCATCAGGGTCGGCAACAAAGCAAGGGTTGCTGCATTGGAGGTTGGCATGATGCAGCTCCAGCTTCCTTCCGGATTCATTATGGAATTGAATAATTGTTATTACATTCATGCACTTAGTCGAAACATTATTTCTACCTCACGTTTAATGAGTCAAGGTTATGAATTCAATTTAAAGGACAATGGTTGTTCAGTATTTTTGAATGGTATGTTCCACGGCTATGCACCCAGTATTGATGGGCTATTTATTTTGAATCTGGAAATGGAACCTGTCTATAATATGAATGTCAAGAGGCATAAGCCTAATGAGATAAATCTGACATACTTTTGGCATTGCCGTCTTGGACACATTAGTCTGAAATGCATGAAGAAGCGCCATAGTGATGGGCACCTAACTTTGCCCGACTTCGAGTTGTTCGAGACATGCGAATCATGATTGCTCGGCAAGATAACTAAGTCTCTTTTTGCAAAGAGTTGTGAGAGGGTGTCCGAGCTGTTGGAGATCTTACACAGCAAGGTGTGTGGTCCAATGAGCACAACTGATAGAGGTGGCTATCAGTACTTCATGACTTTTACCGATGACTTGAGTAGATATGGCTATATCTATTTGATGAGGCACAAGTTAGAAACTTTTGAAAAGTTCAAAGAGTTTCAGAATGAGGTAGAGAATCATCTTGGCAAGACTATAAAGCTTCTACGATTTGATCTTGGAGGTGAGTACATGAGCCAGGAGTTTGATGATCATCTGAAAAAGTCGAGGTACAGTACCTCAGCTCACACCTCCGGATACGAAACAGAGAAATGGTGTGTCGAGACGGAGGAATCGTACCTTGTTGTATGGTACGTCTCCAACGTATCTATAATTTTTAATTGTTCCATGCTATTATTTATGAAGTCTTAGATGTTTAATGGGCTTTATCATTCACTTTTATATCATTTTTTGGACTAACCTACTAACCCAAAGGCCTAGTCCAGATTGCTGTTTTTTGCCTATTTCAGGGTTTTGCAGAAAAGGAATATCAAACGAAGTCCAAACGGAATGAAACCTTCGCAGGAGATATTTTTGGAGAAAATCATGCAAGATAGACTTCGGGCCAAGCCAGAGGACTGGGGGCCCACCCTCGAGGGTGGGGGCGCCCCCCCCCCATCCCAGGGCGCGCCCCTTGCCTCGAGGGCAGGCCCGGTGGCCCCTGGTGCCCCTCTTCCTCCTATATATGCCTACATACCCCAGAAACTCCACACGCAGAGAGAAAACCCTAATTCCACCGCCGTAGCTGCTGTTCCCATGGAGATCCCATCTTGGAGCCTGTTCCAGGAGGGGGATCCATCACGGAGGCCTTCATCATCATCATCATCGCCCTCACCATGAGTTGTGAGTAGTTTACCTCAGACCTTCGGGTCCATAGCTAGTATCTAGATGGCTTCTTCTCTCTCTCCGGATCTCAATACAAAGTTCTCCTCGGTCTTCGAGGAGATCTATTCGATGTAATCTCTTTTTGCGGTGTGTTTGTCGAGATCCGATGAATTGTGAGTTTATGGTCAAGGTTATCTATGAAAGATATTTGGTTCTTCTCTGAACTTTTTATGTGTGCTCATAATATCCTTGAAAGTCTCTTCGATTTATTGGTTTGGTTTGGCCTACTAGATCTATAGTTCTTGCAATGGGAGAAGTGCTTGGCTTTGGGTTCAATCTTGCGGTATCCTTTCCCAGTGACAGTAGGGGCAGCAAGGCACGTATTGTATTGTTGCCATCGAGGATAAAAAGATGGGGTTTTCATCATATTGCTTGAGTTTATCCCTCTACATCATGTCATCTTGCTTAAGGCGTTACTCTGTTCGTATGAACTCAATACACTAGATGCATGTTGGATAGCGGTCGATGTGTGGAGTAATAGTAGTAGATGCAGGCAGGAGTCGGTCTACTTGTCTCGGATGTGATGCCTATATACAATGATCATGCCTAGATAGTCTCATAATTATTCGCTTTTCTATCAATTGCTCGACAGTAATTTGTTTACCCGCCGTAGAATATCGCTATCATGAGAGAAGCCACTAGAGAAAACTATGGCCCTCGGGTCTATCTTTATCATATTACTTTCCCATCAACTAGCCAATTTCTGTAGAGGTTGTTTATTTACTTTCTTTACTTTCTGTTTCTATACCAAAAAAATACCAAAAATATTGTCTTATCATCTCGATCAGATCTCACTCTCGTAAGTGACCGTAAAGGGATTGGCAACCCCTTATCGCGTTGGCTGCGAAGTTCTTATTTGTTTGTGCAGGTGCGAGGGACTCGCGCGTGGTCTCCTACTGGATTGATACCTTGGTTCTCAAAAACTGAGGGAAATACTTACGCTACTGTGCTGCATCTCCCTTTCCTCTTCGAGGGAATACAACTCAAGCTCAAGAGGTAGCAAGAAGGATTTCTGGCGCCGTTGCCGGGGAGACTTACGCAAAAGTCATATACCAAGTACCTATCACAAACCCTTATCCTTCGCATTACATTTATTTGCCTCTCATTTTCCTCTCCCCCAATTCACCTTTGCCGTCTTATTCGCCCTTCTTCCGTCGTGTGTTTCTCGTTCGCTTGCTTCTTATTTGCTTGTGTGTGTTGGATTGCTTGCTTGTCACTATGGCTCAGAACAATACCAAATTGTGTGACTTCTCCAATACCAACAACAATGATTTTATTAGCAGTCCGATTGCTCCTATTACCGATGCTGAATCTTGTGAGATCAATGCTGCTTTATTGAATCTTGTTATGAAAGATCAATTCTCCGGCCTTCCTAGTGAAGATGCCGCTACCCATCTAAACAACTTTGTTGATTTGTGTGATATGCAAAAGAAAAGGGATATGGATAACGATATTGTTAAATTTAAGTTATTTCTGTTTTCACTTAGAGATCGTGCTAAAACTTGGTTCTCCTCTTTGCCTAGAAATAGTATTGATTCGTGGAATAAGTGCAAAGATGCTTTTATCTCTAAGTATTTCCCTCCTGCTAAGATCATCTCTCTTAGAAACGATATTATGAATTTTAAGCAACTAGATCATGAGCATGTTGCACAAGCTTGGGAGAGAATGAAATTAATGATACGTAATTGCCCTACACATGGTTTGAATCTATGGATGATTATTCAGAACTTTTATGCTGGCTTGAATTTTGCTTCTAGAAATCTTTTAGATTCGGCCGCCGGAGGCACTTTCATGGAAACTACCTTAGGAGAAGCTACCAAACTCCTAGATAATATTATGGTTAATTATTCTCAATGGCACACCGAAAGATCTACTAGTAAAAAAGTGCATGCTATCGAAGAAATTAGTGTTTTGAGTGGAAAGATGGATGAACTTATGAAATTGTTTGCTGCTAAGAGTGCTTCCTCTGATCCTAATGATATGCCTTTATCCACTTTGATTGAGAATAACAATGAATCTTTGGATGTGAATTTTGTTGGTAGGAATAATTTTGGTAACAATGCTTATAGAGGTAATTTTAATCGTAGGGCTTTACCTAGTAATTCCTCTAATAATTTTGGTAATTCCTACAACAACTCTTATGGAAAGATGCCTTCTGAATTTGAAACTAGTGTTAAGGAGTTTATGATCTCGCAAAATAATTTCAATGCTATGCTTGAAGAGAAATTGCTTAAAGTTGATGAATTGGCCAGAAGTGTGGATAGAATTACTCTTGATGTTGATGCTTTGAAACTGATCTATTCCACCCAAGCATGATATCAATGAGTCTCTCAAAGCCATGAGAATTTCCATTGATGAATGCAAAGAAAGAACCGCTAGGATGCGTGCTAAAAGAGAAGATTATATTAAATTGTGTTCTTCTAGTTTTCATGAAAATAAAGATGAAGATCCGAAAGTTATTGATGTGTCTCCTATTAGATCCTTGTTTTCTAGTATTAATCTTGATGAGAATAGGATTGGAGATGATTCTGCTTTAAGGTGTCCCAATGATTCGGAGTTTTTAGATCTTGATGCTAAAATTGATAAAAGTGGGATTGAAGAGATTAAAACCTTGCATAGTGATGAACCCACTACTTTTGATTTCAAGGGATTCAATTATGATAATTGCTCTTTGATTGATTGTATTTCCTTGATGCAATCCGTGCTAAATTCTCCGCATGCTTATAGTCAAAATAAAGCTTTCACTAAACATATAGTTGATGCTTTGATGCAATCTTATGAAGAAAAACTTGAGTTGGAAGTTTCTATACCTAGAAAGCTTTATGATGAATGGGAACCTACTATCAAAATAAAAGTAAAAGATCATGAATGCTATGCTTTGTGTGATTTGGGTGCAAGTGTCTCCACTATCCCAAAAACTTTGTGTGATTTGCTAGGGTTCCATGAGCTTGATGATTGTTCTTTAAATTTGCATCTTGCGGATTCCACTATTAAGAAACATATGGGAAGAATTAATGATGTTCTTATTGTTGCCAATAGGAATTATGTGTCTGTAGATTTCATTGTTCTTGATATAGATTGCAATCCTTCATGTCCTATTATTCTTGATAGACCTTTCCTTAGGACGATTGGTGCAATCATTGATATGAAGGAAGGAAATATTAGATTCCAATTTCCATTAAGGGAAGGCATGGAACACTTTCCTAGAAAGAAAATCGAATTACCATATGAATCTATCATGAGAGCCACTTATGGATTGCCTTCCAAAGATGGCAATACCTAGATCTATCTTGTATCGTGCCTAGCTAGGGGCGTAAAACGATAGCGCTTGTCGGGAGGCAACCCAATTTTATGTTTTTTGTTTTTGTTGCTGTTAGGGAATAAATATTTCATCTATACTTTGATTAGATGTGTTTTCATGTTTTGTTTAGTGTTTGTGCCAAGTAGAACCTTTGGTAGAACTTGTGTTAAGTTTATTTGATCTTGCTGTGAAAAACAGAATCGTTAGCGCTCGCTAAAGTAGTCTTCAGATTTTACTGAAGCGTGCTTTTTAGTTGATTCTTTTTGCTGCTGATTGGTAGAAAAATTGTGCAAATTTATAAATTTAGTTTGAAATTTTTTGAGTTCCATAAGTAGGCGAACCCAGCAGATTACTACAGACTGTCCTGTTTTTGACAGATTCTGTTTTTCGTGTTTTGTTTGCTTATTCCGATGCATCTATGAGTAATATTGGAGGATATGAACCATAGAGAACTTGGAGTACAGTAGGTTTAACACCAATATAAACAATGAATGAATTCCTTACTGTACCTTTGAGTGGTGGTTTGCTTTCTCTTACTAACGGAGCTCACGAGAATTTTTGTCTAAGTTTTGTGTTGTGAAGTTTTCAAGTTTTGAGTATTGCTTTGATGGACTACGGAACAAGGAGTAGCAAAGTCCTAAGCTTGGGGATGACCATGGCACCCCAAGTAAATTCAAGGTAATAAAAAGCCTAAGCTTGGGGATTGTCGTGGAATTAACACGTCAGATGTCCGGTTTACGGACTTAGTGGTGAGGCCGCGCATCTATGTAGTAGCTTGAGAGGGGTTGAGCGGAATCGAGAGACGCGATGTAGACACGGATTTAGACAGCTTCGGGCCCCGGGAAACATCATCCGGTAATAACCCTACGTGCTGTTTGAGGCTAGGTCTCATTATGATCCTCATGGTGTCGCCGGTAAACCGGCTCTTTGTGTCTAACCCTAGAAACTTGTCTGCTTGTCTAAACTTCTCCTCTAAAACTTGTCTCTTGTCTAACTTGTAACTTCTAACTTGTCACTCTAAAACCCGTCCTCTTTGGGGAGCCCTGCCCCTCCTTATATATGTTGGAGGGGCGGGTTACATGACTAGTCCTAGTAGGACTAGGATTGATCTATTACAAGGAGTCCTAGTCTTGTTTCCTTTGTGTGAGAATATTCCTTATGCTTTCTTCATAAACCAGCCCACTATTAATATGAACCGGCCTTCTGGGCCTTGGGCCTTGTCATCCATGATCCGCCTGCCGGGTTTCCAGTGAGTGGTATTTATTTAGGCAGGTTGCTAGTGAATCATCAAGTGTAAAACGTCTCTCAAGTAAACCACCAAGTCCGGCCGGGTTATAATTCCGGCCGGTTCATACCGCGGGGTATATCCCCGACAGGGATGCCCCGGGAAGGCATCCCTTTTTCGTCTTCATCCATCGGTAACTATACTTGGAGCTATATTTTTATTCGCAACATGCTATGTGTTTTGCTTGGAGCATCTTGTATAATTTGAGTCTTTGCTTGTTAGTTTTCCACAAGCATCCTTGCTGGACACACCTATTTGAGAGAGTTAAATATTCCCTAGAAATTATTAGAACAATCTATATGCTTCACTTATATCTTTTGAGTTGAATAGTTTTTGCTCTAGCGCTTCACTTATATCTTTTAGAGCACGGTGGTGGTAATATTTTGTAGAAATTGTTGAACTCTCATGCTTCACTTAGATTTATTTGAGAGTCTATTAAAATAGCATGGTAAAGTGTTTAGGTTAAATAAACTAGTCTTCACATGATAGACATCCAATATCAATGTAGTAAAAAAAATCACATCAAGTGCATTGAGTAGAAAGAGATGTTGGATGCTTGATAAACGTTTTGAGACATGACGTGCTAGTGGAGTAATTATGAAACTGATAAATATTTGTGTTAAGGTTGGTGATTCCCGTAGCATGCACGGTGAACCGTTGTGTGACTAAGTTAAAGCATGAGGTATTTGTAGAGTGTCAACCTTTGTGTGGAGGTCGGGGGCGCGCGATGGTTAGCTCCTACCAACCTCCCCCCTAGGGGCATGCGTTGATTGATTTGTTTTGTTGACTCGTGGATTTTTGCAATATGTATATGAGTTCTTATGACTAATGTTGAGTCCATGGATTATACGCACTCTCACCCTTCCACCATTGCTAGCCTCTCTTGTACCGCGCAACTTTCGCCGGTGCCATAAACCCACTATATATCCTTGCTCAAAACAGCCACCATATTGCTCCTCAAAACAGCCACCATACCTACCTATCACGGCATTTTCATAGCCATTATGAGATATATTGCCATGCAACTTTCCACCATTCCGTTTATATGACACGCATCATCTTGTCATATTGCCATTGCATGATCATGTAGCTGACATCGTATTTGTGGCGAGGCCACCATGCATAATTTTTATACATGTCACTCTTGTTTCGTTGCACATACCGGTACACCGCCGGAGGCATTCATATAGAGTCATACTTTGTTGTTGTAGTGTTGAGTTGTAATATTGTGTTGTAATGAAAGTGTGATGATCATCATTTATAGAGCATTGTTCCATGGGAGGAAAGGCTGAATTTATAAAGCCCCTCCGCAAAAAAAAGCCAAAGAAAAGAAAAAAAGAAACGCCCAAAAAAAAGAAAAAAAGAGAAAAAAAAGAAAAGAAAAAAGGGGACAATTGCTACTATCTTTTTCCACACCTGTGCTTTAAAGTAGCACCATGTTCTTTATTGTAGAGAGTCTCATGCTTAGTCACTTTCATATACTAGTGGGAATTTTTGTTAAAGAACTTGGCTTGCATATTCCAACGATGGGCTTCCTCAAATGCCCTAGGGTGTTCCCTCCTACTACTGTTGATCCGAGTAGAGCCGATCGAGGATCCTAACAAGCGCCGCGCTTATCGCTTCGGGGGCCGGGAGGCGGCAGCATCAGACGCAGACGCCGGAGAAGATGGGGGATTCCATCTTCGATGCAGATGCACAGCAAGTGCCCCCCCCCCCTCGCTCGTCGACGTCCTGCCCGCCCTGCGTGTGGCCAAGGAGATCGAGCCCGGCAACGCCTGCGTCGCCTACCTCTGTAAGCCGAGCCCCCTTCCCTTCCTCCTCCAATCTCCCGACCCCACACTTATTTCTCTTGGCAACGCAGCTTATTTTGCATTTTTCATGTGTTCAGGCCGCGTGTGCGTGTCCGAGCATGCAAATCGGCTCGACCCGACCTCCAGCGGCGCCCGAGTTCATCGGTTCAAGACCTTGCTTCTGCAAACTCTAGAGAGGGTAACTCTGTTTTCTCTCTCTCTCTCTCTCTCTCTCTCTCTCTCTCTCTCTCTCTCGACGTGATACATACAAGTTTTTCAAAGACAGTAGTAGGAGGGAACACCCAGCATTCCAACGTGAGCAAGCAAGTTGGATGCACACCCACTAGTTTCTTTTGTTGAGCTTTCTTTCATATTTAGCTCTAGTGCATCCGTTGCATGACAATCCCTACTCACTCACATTGATATCTATTGATGGGCATCTCCATAGCCCGTTGATACGCCTAGTCGATGTGAGACTATCTCCCTCTTTTTGTCTTCTCCACAACCACCACTATTCCACCCATAGTGCTATGTCCATGGCTCACGCTCATGTATTGCGTGAAAGTTGAAAGGTTTGAAAAGATAGAGCATGAAAACAAATGCTCGGCTGAAATCGGGGTTGTGCATGATATGAATATTTTGTGTGATAGCAAGGGAGCATAGCCAACACTATATGATTTTGTAGGGATAACTTTCTTTAGCCATAGTATTTTGAGAAAACGTGATTGCTTTGTTAGTATTGCTTGAAGTATTGTTCTTTCTTATGTTAATATAGACTTTTATCTTGAATCCTTCATATCTGAACATTCATGCCACAATTAAGAGAATTACATTGAAAAATTATATTGGTTAGCATTCCACATCAAAAATTCTTTCTTTATCATTTACCTACTCGAGGACGAGCAGGAATTAAGCTTGGGGATGCTTGATACGTCTCCAATGTATCTATAATTTTTTATTGTTCCATGCTATTATTTATGAAGTCTTAGATGTTTAATGGGCTTTATCATTCACTTTTATATCATTTTTGGGACTAACCTACTAACCCAAAGGCCCAGTCCAGATTGTTGTTTTTTGCCTATTTCAGGGTTTTGCAGAAAAGGAATATCAAACGGAGTCCAAACGGAATGAAACCTTCGCAGGAGATATTTTTGGAGAAAATCACGCGAGATAGACTTCGGGGCCAAGCCAGAGGACAAGGGGGGCACCCTCGAGGGTGGGGGGCGTTCCCCCCTTCCCAGGACGCGCCCCCCTGCCTCGAGGGCAGGCCTGGTGGCCCCTGGTGCCCCTATTCCTCCTATATATGCATACGTACCCAGAAACTCCAGACGTAGAGAGAAACCCCTAATTCCACCGTCGTAGCTGCTGTTCTCGTGGAGATCCCATCTTGGAGCCTGTTCCGGGAGGGGGATCCATCCCGGAGGCCTTCATCATCATCATCATCATCGCCCTCACCATGAGTTGTGAGTAGTTTACCTCAGACCTTCGGGTCCATAGCTAGTATCTAGATGGCTTCTTCTCTCTCTCTCCAGATCTCAATACAAAGTTCTCCTCGGTCTTCGAGGAGATCTATTCGATGTAATCTCTTTTTGCGGTGTGTTTGTCGAGATCCGATGAATTATGAGTTTATGATCAAGGTTATCTATGAAAGATATTTGGTTCTTCTCTGAACTTTTTATGTGTGCTCATAATATCCTTGCAAGTCTCTTCGAATTATTGGTTTGGTTTGGCCTACTAGATATATAGTTCTTGCAATGGGAGAAGTGCTTGGCTTTGGGTTCAATCTTGCGGTGTCCTTTCCCAGTGACAGTAGGGGCAGCAAGGCACGTATTGTATTGTTGCCATCGAGGATAAAAAGATGGGGTTTTCATCATATTGCTTGAGTTTATCCCTCTACATCATGACATCTTGCTTAAGGCGTTACTCTGTTCGTATGAACTCAATACACTAGATGCATGCTGGATAGCGGTCAATGTGTGGAGTAATAGTAGTAGATGCAGGCAGGAGTCGGTCTACTTGTCTCGGACATGATGCCTATATACAATGATCATGCCTAGATAGTCTCATAATTATTCGCTTTTCTATCAATTGCTCGACAGTAATTTGTTTACCCGCCTTAGAATATCGCTATCATGAGAGAAGCCACTAGAGAAAACTATGGCCCCGGGGTCTATCTTTATCATATTACTTTCCCATCAACTAGCCAATTTCTGTAGTCGTTTATTTGCTTTCTTTACTTTCTATTTCTATACCAAAAAAATACCAAAAATATTATCTTATCATCTCTATCAGATCTCACTCTCGTAAGTGACCGTAAAGGGATTGACAAACCCTTATCGCGTTGGCTGCGAAGTTCTTATTTGTTTGTGCAGGTGCGAGGGACTCGCGCGTGGTCTCCTACTGGAATTATACCTTGGTTCTCAAAAACTGAGGGAAATACTTACACTACTGTGATGCATCTCCCTTTCCTCTTCGAGGGAATACAATGCAAGCTCAAGAGGTAGCATTGTACATGGTTCGATCTATGATGAGCAAATCGTATTTACCCTTGTCATTCTGGGGATACGCTCTAGAAACTACAACTTTTACACTCAACGGAGTACCATCTAAATCCGTAGTTAAGACACCACATGTGATGTGGACTGGGAAGAGTCCCGGTTTGTCTTTTCTAAAGATTTGGGGTTGTGAAGCATTTGTCAAATGACTTATGTCAGACAAGCTTACACCCAAGTCGGATAAATGCATATTCGTGGGATATCCAAGGGAAACCTTGGGATATAGCTTCTACAACCGCGAAGAGAATAAAGTGTTTGTTGCTCGAAACGAGGTCTTCCTTGAGAAAGAGTTTCTCAGGTGGGAGGCTAGTGGGAGGCAGGTGCAACTCGAAGAAGTTCGAGCACCACTTGGGGACGACTCGGTGGGTGATATGGAAGCGGCACCGGAACCACGGAGGTCGGAAAGATTGCGCGGAGTGCGTGATGTGTTATTCCTGGAAAGCGACGAGCGGCTACATATGTGGAAGCGATGGTAAGCCCGGATTCCGAGGCATGGCTAGAAGCCATGAGGTCCGAGTTAAAGTCCATGGATGAAAATCAAGTCTGGGACTTGGTTGATCCGCCGCCTGGCGTTAAAGCCATAGGTTGCAAATGGGTCTTTAAGAAGAAAACCGATGTGGATGGAAATGTTCAGATCCACAAAGCTCGGCTTGTCGCTAAAGGTTATGGACAAGTTCGAGGAATTGACTACGACGAGACTTACTCGCCGGTAGCGATGCTGAAGTCGGTGAGTATCATACTAGCTGTAGCTACATATTTCGATTATGAGATATGGCAGATGGATGTAAAAATGGCTTTCCTTCATGGAAATTTAACTGAGGACATGTATATGATACAACCCGAGGGTTTTGTTGATCCGACTAGCACTAGTAAGGTATGCAAGCTCAAGAGATCCATTTATGGGTTGAGACAAGCATCTCCGAGCTGGAATATTTGTTTTGATGAGGTCTTCACTGGTCTTGGTTTTATCAAAAGCAAAGAGGATGCTTGTTTATACAAGCAGTTGAGTGGGAGCTCGATAGTGTTTTTGATACTATATGTGGATGACATATTGCTGATCGAAAATGATGTTTCGATGCTGAACTCGGTCAAGGAATCATTGAATGGAAAGTTTTCGATGAAGGACCTCGGTGAAGCGGTTTACATATTGGGCATTGAGATCTATAGAGATAGATCGAGGAGGCTGCTCGGTTTGAGCCAATGCACGTACATAGATAAAGTGTTGAAGCAGTTCAACATGAGTGAGGCCAAGAAAGGGTTCTTGCCTGTCTCACATGGTATAAGGCTAAGCGAGACTCAGAGTCCTTCGACATCTGATGAGCGAAGCAGGATGAGTAGGATTTCGTATGCTTGGGCAATCGGATCCATCATGTATGCCATGATATGTACACGGCCCGATGTTGCTTTTGCAATAAGCCTAACAAGTAGATACGAGTTCCAAGCAAGATACGGCGGCCAATTCTACCACAGAAGCCGAATACATTGCGGCTTGTGAAGCTGCAAAGGAAGGTGTTTGGATCTGGAACTTTATGGATGATCTTGGTATTTTCCCAGCCTCGGTGAAACCGTTGGACCTTTATTGTGATAATTCTGGTGCCATCACACAAGCCAAGGAGCCGAGGAACCACCACAAGACCACACACGTAGATCGTAAATATCACCTGATACGAAAGATCATAAAGAGTGGTGATATAGAGTTATGCAAAATTCACATGGATGCAAATGTTGCAGATCCATTGACTAAGCCGCTTCCACAACCCAAGCATGAGTGGCACGATAGAGCTATGGGCATACGATGTCTATTTGATTGACTCTAGTGCAAGTGGGAGACTGTTGGAGATATGACCTAGAGGCAATCATGTATGATGATATTTCCTATGTGTTTATGAATAAATATAGTCCTTGGATGTAATCAATGATACTTGTTGGCGAGTACGTGACTTGTCTGTGAGATCTTGTGTTGTATGATACACCCTAAATTGTCCCTGGTCGCAAGTGACGTGTGGGCACACGTCGGACTAGACTAGCATATGACATGGTGGATGGCTCGGTCTCACTAGCCATGGAGCATTGGATGCTAACCGGATAATATGGACATGGAAAGGTCTAGTCGGATTCGACGTAGTCGGATCCGAGTCGAGATAAGGTCCGAGTCAGACAGACCCAACTATGAGACGCGGCGATATGTCATCTGTGAATCTCTAGTACAACATACATTCTATGTCCTAAGACCTGAGCTGACGCATGTACTCGGGATGGTGACATACTTGCTTTGGGCCGACCAAATGCTACTCCGTGACTGGGTAGTTACAAAGGTAGGTTTCGGCCTTGTCCAGACCCATGTTGCGAGACGTGGTCGAGCAAGATGGGATTTGCCCCTCCGATCAGGAGAGATATACTCTGGGCCCCTCGTGTGATCCGACCAGGATAAGCATGGCCATGCGACAAGGATTATGAGATAATCCGTTTTGGGTCGGCATCACTGGAACGAGAAAGAGGTTGGGCTAGCACAAGGATGACAGACTCGCCTTGAGCCCGGCAACATATATCGTGTGGCAAAGGGAATGGAAGTGTGACATGTTGTACATGTTCGCTAACCAGCTTCATAGTCTGCTTGGTGATCGGCACTCCTTGCTAGAGGCCGCTACCAACTGTGCAGGTCGGAGGTGATCCGAATTGTGACCAGGACGACTTGAACCTAAGGGGTTGCGCGCTTAAGGAAAGGAACCTGTGAGGTTGGATCCGACTCCACGAGTCAGACTTGGTCACTTGGTTCTACTCGGACTCGAATACAGACCTAACAAACTTTGAGCTTTAGGGTCCGTGCGAGGCCCAAGTGTTGAGCCCGCGAGGGATGCCTATATATAGTGGAGGTGTGGCACACTCATTCGGTTGATCGCTTTGGCGCTGACACTAGGGTTTGCATGTGTTGCGAATAGCCACCTCCACTCACCGGCGGTTGTGTGATGGGACCTAGCAGTCTGCTGCACGACGTTCCTCCTACACGCGCGGATACCATTAGAGGTGGTGCACTTGCGCCGCTCCGGCGAACCTGTTCACGGGATCCGATCGGCTACGTGGGAGATCAATGAGCGAGGAGGATATGACTCTGGAGACGCGCTGCCCCAACTCTATTTCCGTTGCACGGCACTGCGCGTCTAGTGGTAACGATTTGTGATCCATCTCCCTAGCATGTTCTTGGATGTTCTGCCTGTAGGAAAATTTTAGTTTGCAGTCGACGCACCCTATGGTAGAACCCAACAATCTCCTCCTGGCGTCGCTGATCTCCCGCAAACAATGAAGGCCCACAAATGTGATCTCCCACGAATGGTTCCTCGCGGATCCCTTGAACGGCTCGTCTGAGCACTGCAAGTGCGATGCCTCCAAGGTATCCTCATGTGCAGGGTGCAGCGTTGGGTGGCGGACTGCTAGGTTCGGTCACGCGACATGGGTATGGGGAGTGTCGGCAGCGGCTGTCCAGGGAGAATCAACCCTAAGTGTTCCGCCCACTCCGCTTTATATAGACCTCCGAGGTGGGTCGACACTTGATCCCACTTGGAGTCTACATCGATTTTCCACTCAGATCCAATATGAATGGGCAGCATCCCCTTAAGTGTACGACCATATAGGTTCACATACACATGGACACGACTAGGGTCTATAATTGGTAGTGGCTCCTAGCAGAACGTGCCAACTCCCATGTGTGCGTAAAGTCGTTTGACGAACCTCGACAATGTGTCATGTGCAACATTCCTTTTGCATCATGATATATGTTATCGAGCTCAAGGCGAGTACTTGTCACCCTTGTGTTAGCTCGACCTCTCTTTTTGACGTCGTGATATAGATACCTGAACTGGGTTAACACTTAACCCAAGTCGCATAGCCACGCTTTGGGAAATTGATCACTCGAGAGGGCCTAGAGAGGGGCAAATCCTATCTTGGTCAGCCGTATCTCGCGGCATGTCTCACGACTCACCCAAAAGCTACCTTTATAACTACCCAGTTATGGAGTAGTGTTTGATAGACCCTAAGTGAGTGGATCCTCATCCCAATAACATGAGAGGACCTCAGGTTTAGGACATGGCATAGACATTGTACTTGACACTAACATATGACAATATCTTGCTACGTCTCAAAGTGGGTCTGTCCGACTCGGTGATTTCCATCCCTGAGTCCATGCTATGGTTTAGCATCTCCGTGCGCATGACTTGTGAAACATAGTCATCAACCGAGTCGTATACTAGTCAAGGATATGTGGCTGCATAACCTTATTAACTAGGTACCATTAGAACGATCATCATACAATATATAGTTCCACAAACAAGTCATATACTTATTGATACATATCATTGATGATGTTCAAGGACAATACAAAAGACTCATGAATACATAGGGTAATATCATCACCGCATGATTGCCTCTAGGACATATCTCCAATAGTGCCTATATGAGTAAGCTTACAAAGCGACCTTGAATGGGCCATTTATGCCTAGAATGAACAGTCCCTAACGAGTCCTACTTTTCATTGTGCAAGTCCAATCAATGTAAGATCCCAAAATTTGAATGTAACTAATAATAATTAATTAAGTGTTACTTTATAAATTTGTTGTGAATTTGATTTTATTTTCTAAAGAAATTAAAAAAATAGTGCCTATTTAAAATTTTCTAATCCACGTCATGGAGGTTTGATTAATATAATTATCAAACAATATATTTCTTGGTTGGTGACAAATTGTCTCAAGCTCAAAAATTCCTTAATTCCTATAAACTCTTTTAAATATTTCCCACCATATTTGACAAGAGTAGGAAAAAATGACTTTCCCAATGTGGTGCGTCAATATTTTGTTTAGAGTTGACCCGCAAAAAAAATAGAATTCATTTGGATTTTATTATATTTGAATTCATTTACAAAAGAAAAGAAAACAACAAAGAAGAGGATAAAATGACTTCTAAAATGTAAAGCTGGAAATAAACTGGATATATCACATATGTATGTTTACAATTTAAAATTAATTATATGTATTATAAAACCCTAAGCATTTTTTTTGGGAACTTGTAAAGTTAATAGTGTGTTTCGAAAAATAAAATGAATTCTTAACATGCATATGGGTTGGGAATATTAGTTTATGTATTATATAATATTTTTGTTATATTTGGATGTTTATGTAATTTTAGGATGTCGTTTGATATTATTTATAAATCAAACCAAATCATGTTTTAATTAGGTAATAAAAATACAAAGGATAAAACCCATTCCCTAGCCACAGGCGCCGAATTTGGCTCTGAACCAGGTCATGTGCGTACACGACGAAACTAGCCTAATGATTCTTGCATTCCCTCTCTCCTTACCTCTCCCTCTCACTGAAAGTGGGACCATAGGCCCCACCTATCAAGACCTTCTTTATCATCCGCTAACTTTGGAAAGGGTCGACGCGCATATACGATCCCATTGTGCTGCTGCACCTCGGGTCTGGAAAGCATCCAGAACACTCCTAATGCTCCACCACGTCATCTCCCATCCTTAGTGCGCCATCAGAGCAACTGTGGTGGCCATAAACTCCAAACCTGAGACCACCCCCGGTCAAACACACTATACTTATAAAGGACCTAGAGACCCTTCTCGCATCGCACCACATCTCCCCCCTTAGCCATACCCAAGCTTTGCTTCTCTCCCGGCTGGAACTGCCCATCATCACCCCTCTGTTGTCACGTGCCTCAACGAAGCTTTCATTTAGTACAAGGGGATAGGTCCCAATTCTCCATCCTTTTGCTTTCTTGTGTCACGCAAAACCTCTCTGACATATATATATATATATATATATATATATATATATATATATATATATATATATATTCACCTGATTCATAGTCGGAGTGCACTCCTGACAAATCATTGCTCTACCTTCGCCCGACAAACACCAGTTGCACGCCGACATCGTACGAGGATGCGATTGAGGCCTTGGACAATGGCTTTGTCTTCATCACATTGTGCACCACTCCATCGATTCTGACGGCACCCTCTCATTGTCTTCATACCCGTCTTTGGGCGTTGCCATCATCTTCTTCCTTACTAGTGACATAACTGCGCTTCTCGATGAGCTCTCTCTTTCTCTCTTTCTCCCTCTCTCTCTCTCTCTCACACACACCACACATTTTCCTTTCATCCATCTGATCAATAGCCCTGGGCTTAGATTATACGCTTTGGGTAGCGAATCAGTACGCATAACCGGCCAAAGGATCTTCGATCAACAACCTAGATTAGATCACTTAAAGTTGTGAATTGCTACGCGGTCTTAGCCATGGATCTATAGAATAACACTCCATAGAGAATCACTTCATGTACTGAACCGGTACACACTCACAACCGATGATCTCCAATCGGACGGTTCTATATCGATAGTATTTTGACTATGTCATATCTTTTTGTGTGAATTTAACTAAGGACGGTTCTATATCGATAGTATTTTGACTATGTCATTTGAAGCTATCCATTTCTATGCACACTTTGCATATTTATTTGATTAAATTTGGGTTATTCCTTCGCGGTTGTTTTTTATAGGAAATATTTCTTTATCATTAAATTTAGCATGTTTGAGAGGAAGAGTTGTGAAGAATAGATCATCACTATCACGGGGAATAAGGAAATACATATTTTGATCATATAGATTGTGACATCCCAGCAAATAGGAATGATAGACTGCTCATATCAATAAGGTGCACCTTCTTTTCTGGGAGCCCATTCGAAAGGAACCTCAAAGTTAAGTGTTCTTGGCTTGGAGCAATTTGATGATGATTGACTGGGAAGTTGATCCACGGTGTGCACGTGTGAGAAAAAAATGTGCGGGGAAGACTAGTGTTGGTATGTGGGCCAGTCTAGATCCTAGGTGATAGCCAGCAGCAACGGCCAGGAATCGGTTGGTTTGGCTAGAATGTTACAGTTGGTAACAGAGTCGGCTGTCACGGTTACAAGGGTGTGTGTGGGTTAGTGATGCATACATGGGGCACATGTGGATGCTGGCACTAGCACACACAAATGTGTGCCAAGAGGGGAAGTTCCTACTAGGCGAGACATCCATTTTTAGGGGGTATATGTGACATCTCGGTTTAATAAAAATGATAGACTTCTCATATCAACAAGGTGCACCTTCTTTGTAGGGACCTCATCCAAAAGGAACCATAAAGATAGGAGTGCTTGGCTTGGAGCAATTTAAGGATGGGTGACCGACTGGGAATTTTATCTCAGATGTGCATGAGTGAAGACAAATTGCGTACAGTGTTTGGGTTGGAGCAATTTAAGGATGGGTGGCCGACTGGAAAGTTGACCTCAGATGTGCATGGGTGAAGACAACGTGCGTAGAGTGTTTGGGTTGGAGAAATTTAAGGATGGGTGACCGACTGGGAAGCAAATCCCGATACTCACGAGCTAGGACAAAATACGCGGAAAAGACTGGTGTTGATATCTAGGTCAGTCTAGATCCCATATGCAATGACAAGATCCGGTGGGTGAAGTCATGGGTTTGATCGGGGCATTACATAGATCACCCATGTTTGTATTATACTAATAGTTTGGAAAGCTTAGCAATTACATGCGTAGGATTTATTTCCTGCTAGTAGGTTAAACTGTTTTTACAACAGTGGTGAATAAAATGGTGACGGGACATAGATTCACCACCCAACAAAATATTTCCCAAGGAGAGATTGATTATCCCCAAGTGTAGGAAGTAGTCTTAGCAATTTTGAAATGGAAGTAGAAGTATATGAGTGCCATTACTTATCGGAGCTAAAAGTAGGTTTCCTAAAATCTTAAGTGTGTATGCCACTTACACGACTATCCTTGCATTTTAGACTCTCTAAAACTAGGATATAAAGGTCGCGAGTGTAGAAATTAAGATACTACGTAAAAATGGTTTTAAGGAGGTAAGTAAAGTACTTAATAAGACAAGAATAAATGTTAGGTGTTAGTAATGAAAGATTGCAAGAACAGAAAATGAGCTACAATGTGTGGTGGTTGTCATGAATCTAGTCATATCTGTGCAAGTGTTCCTGGCAATTGGCTATTTATAATATTTATGGTTTATTTTCTTATTTTGTGAACAAATCTAATAGCAACGCAAAGATACGTCTCAATGCCCGGCAATTACCATGAAATTTTACCAGTAGAAACCATAGCAATTTGCGCATGTGTTACCATACTAGATTATACACCATGGATATGTCATTCTTAGGCTTAAAGTTGCCTAAAACACTCTTAGGCTTAAATTGTAGGTAATCTCTATTTGACACTTACTACGTCAAGTGGGAGCTCCTGTTAGGCGCTTGCGGGCGTCAAACAGAGCGCAATGGGCCAGCCCGTAAGCATACAATGTAGCTGACGACGTACTATAGTAACATGTTACTGCAGCAAACTAGGTTTTTCTGCAAGGTGGATTACCGTAGCAACCAGGGTACTGTAGCAGACTAGCAGTCGATTCACTGTACCACCCGGGTACTGTAGCAGACTAGCCTGCCCGTAAGCATCCAGTGTAGCTGACGACGTACTATAGTGATATCTTAGCCCACCGAGGTTCGAGTTCTTGACTTGACACTGGTGTTTGCATTTTCTGGATTTATTTTAAGCTTTCCGGGGATGTGTTTTCAATGGGAGGAGACGTTTCCGCCAACTACGAAAGTGGCTGTGGCGAATTTGTCAATCTCGAGATGAGGTGTCGACTCAGTCTCTCGGAGGTTCTCATAAGGATAGGATGTACGTAATGTGTTCATATGGGTGAGTGTATGTGTGTATGAGCGACTATGTCTGTACTGTGCAAGTCAACCATTTGAATGTTTGACCAAGATGATAGAATAAGATAACAACATCTGCAATACCTAATAGAATAAAACAAGAAACTAATTTTCATGCTGGATCACTGGTATCAATTTCATATTATGGATATTGATATATTTTTCTAAAACTCGGTTAAACATGCACTTGTTTGACTTTTGAAAAAACAAATACACCTTATATAAAGAAAAGGGGAGTAAAAACACACGATGAACACTTTTATAATACCTGGTGAATCTTTTTGTAATATATGGTGAACATTTCCTTAATATATGATGAACATTTTTGTGATATACGGTGAAATTTTTGTATAAACATTTTTTAAAAAAAAGGGGATAAAAATAAAAAAACAAACAAAAATAATGCATTAGAAAAGAGCAGCAAAACAAAAACAGGGAGAAAAAGCCGAACTACGCTAGCCCAACTCCCCCCTTCCTGGTGAGCGTCCGGTCCAATATTTGATGCCTACGGGCGACAAATAGGATACATTATTTAGGAGGCCCCCAATTTGTCGGCGAATTCACTATTTGAGGAGTACTTCTTGCACAGATCACTCCCACCTCTTCAGATTGTGTCAAGCGGCGCGCTGCATTTGCACCACTTGTCTCAACCTGAGAATTTTCCCTTTTTTCATAGATCTGTTTATTCAAAATCTTTTATCTCTTAAACCATGCGTCCAATCTCGAATCATTTTCATCGTTGGATTCCTCGCGTCTAGATCATTTAAACTAGATCCCATGTTGATAGGTTTTGACAATCTTTTTCATGAAAAACCGGACCGGGAGCATGTTTTTCCCCTTTACGGGAGCCGTTTCCGAGAGGCACGGCCGAGCCTCTCGCGTAATCAAATTTGTGCCTCTCGCGGAAGAAGAAAAAATGTGTTTTCTTTCCTTTTCGAGAGGCACGGTTGTGCCTCTCACAGAAGCAAAAATCGTGCCTCTCACGGAAATAGAAGAAGATAAAACCCTTTTTTTTCTATTTTCGAGAGGCACGGAAGCAAAACTATGTCTCTCACGAAAAAAGAAGAAGAGAAAACCCATTTTTTCCTATTTTCAAGAGGCGCGACTATGCCTCTCGCCGAAGCAAAACTATGCCTCTCACGAAAGAAGAAAAAGAGGAAACATAATATTTTTTCGTTTCTGAGAGGCACGGCCGCGCCTCTCATGAAATCAAAATTGTGCCTCTCGTGGAAGCAAAATTGTGCTTGTGACGGGAGAAAAAAATGTATTTTTTTCGTTTTCGAGAGGCACGGTCGTGTGATAATCCACAAGTATAGGGGATAGCAACAGTTTTCGAGGGTAGAGTATTCAACCCAAATTTATTGATTCGACACAAGGGGAGCCAAAGAATATTCACGAGTATTAGCAGTTGAGTTGTCAATTCAATCACACCTGAAAGACTTAATATCTGCAGGAAAGTGTTTAGTAGCAAAATAATATGATAGTAGCGGTTTTGTAGTGATTTTAACAGCAGCAGCACGAAAATAACTTAGCAAAGATCAATATGTGACGAACTCGTAGGCAATGGATCAGTGATGATATGTGTCGGATGATATTCATCATGTATAAGCTATAACCTAGAGCAATGAAGAACTAGCTCCAATTCATCAATGTAATGTAAGCATGTATTCCGTATATAATCACATGTGCTTATGGAAAAGAACTTGCATGACATATTTTGTCATACCCTCCCGTGACAGTAGGGTCCTAATGGAAACTAAGGGATATTAAGGCCTTATTCTAATAGAGAACTGGAACAAAGCATTAGCACTTAGTGAATACATGAACTCCTCAAATTACGGCAATCACCGGAAAGAATCTTAATTATTGTCACCTTGTTGTATGCGGATCATAACACATAATAGGTGCATATAACTTGCAAGATAGGATCAAGAACACATATATATTAGTGAAAACATACTAGGTTGGGATCTGAAATCATGGCACTTGGGACCTAATGAAAAGCATTAAGCATAGCAAAGTCATAGCAACATCAATCTCAGAACATAGTGAATACTAGGCATCAAGCCCTAACAAAACTAACTCGATTACAAGATAAATCTCATCCAACCCATCACCGTCCAGCAAGCCTGCGATGGAATTACTCACTTCCGACGCTGAGCGTCATGAAATTGGTGATGGAGGAAGGTTGATGATGAGACGACGACGGATTCCGGTCTCCGGAGCCCCGAACAGAGTCCAAATCAGCCCTCCCGAGGAAGAACATGAGGTGGCGGCGGCTCTGTATCATAAAACGCAATGAATCCTTATATCTGAGGGTTTTTTTTTCGCGAATAGGAATATATGGAGTTGGAGTTAGGGTTGTCGGAGGTCCAGGGGGCCCACAAGCCTGGGAGGCGCGGCCCCAGGGCTTGTGGCCTCTGGATGCCCCCCCCCCCCCTTGCTATCTTTTTTTGCCAGTATTTTTTATATATTCTACCAAAAATTCTCCGTAAATTTTCAGATCAATCCAAGAACTATTATTTATGCATAAAAATAATAACGTGGCAATTCTGCTGAAAACAACGTCAGTCCGGTTTAGTTCCATTCGAATCATGCAAATTAGAGTCCAAAACAAGAGTAAAAGAGTTTGGGAAAGTAGATACGATGAAAATGTATCATCGTGTCTCTCATGGAAGCAAAACCGTACCTGTCAGAAAAGAAAAGAAAAAGAAAAAACACGTTTTTTCCGTTTCCGAGAGGCATGGCCATGCCTCTCGCGGAAGCAAAACTGTGCGTGTGACGAAAGAAAAAAACATTTTTTTTCATTTCTGAGAGGCATGGCAGTGCCTCCCGCGGAAGGAAAACCATGCCTCTCACAGAAGAAAAAAAATGTTTTTTCGCGGAAAAACAATCAATTTTTTTGTCAAAAAACTAAGAAGGACTAGTGAAAAACTGAAAAGTCAAAAAAACCAGTAAAAGATCCATCTAAGAGGCCAGAAACGCGTGCAAATGAAAAAACAAAATTCAGCGGGAGCATACCACGTGGCGGAGGCTGAGAGCGTGCCAAGTGGCATGCTCTCAGGCCACCCCGTGGGATCTTTGGGGAGGCTCCCAAAGGAGCGTTCCTCAACAAGTGGCTCCGAGTTATCGGGGATTCGCACACACAAGCTAAGAACGAACGTTAGATGAGCCGGGCCATTTAAAGCTAGTTACGTCTTATTGAATCCCTATTTTAGGAACCACCTAGAATGTTTCTGAACTAGTTTTATTTTCTATTGTTTCTTTACTATTTTTTTCCTTCTTCTTTTTTGTTTTCTTCCTTTTTAAAGAAATATCTGATATTTCAATTAATTATGTGAATTTATTTTAAAAAGTTTAAGTTTTCATTTTTTCTATAATTTCAAGTAGTTTTTTTTATTAAATGTTCGAAAGATTCATATTCTGTTCGAGTTATTTAAATCGTGTTTTCATAAAATTCTTACAAATTACGAAGAGTGTTATTATAAATTTAGAAAGGTATTCAAAGATTTGAAGAATTGTTTGTGGTTTCAAAAAAAATCAAAAAATAATAATTTAAAAATATTCAGAGATTTGAAGTATTGTTCATAGTTTCAAAAATTTCAGAAATTGTTCGGATTTCAAATTTGTTGGTGCCTTTCAAAAAAATTACTACAGTACACCAGTTCTATTTTATGTATTTTAAGAACCGACCAGAAAAATAACTAAAAACTAAAGAAGTTCACTGGGAACAAAATAGCTATAGTTCCTGATCTATAGAATCTGTTTTACGGTTTCACACTAATGCATCGGCCCGGTAGGACGAGCGCATGTGCGATTCAACGACAAGGAGCTCCCCAAGTTGTCCCTACAAAAAGGTTGGATTCTTGCAAGGATTTGGGTTCAAGTACTTGATGTAACCCAAAGGTTGTGTATTATATACTTTATGTGAACCGGATGGAGGCCTCAAGTAATACACTTGTATGCTTGATATGAAAAATGTGCTTCAAAACTCAAAGCTTTAGTTTCCCATAAAGAAACCCTAGAACCCTCCTTATGCATGCATTTGTTAATCTTTTGGGTATGACCCATGAAGACACTCAGTGTAACCACCTGCTACTTGTTATGTGCAAAAAACAAAGTGTGGACGAAATGCGTCTAGGCCCACGGAGTTACACTCAACCAACCAAGTGTCATTGATGCACTTAAAGCTATTTTTATTTATGTTTCCTATGTGTTATGAGTCGACCATGAGTTGTGCAAGTTGTATAATTTAAATTCTAAATTTATCGGGTTGTAATAAATGATGTGTATCTTGATATTCATTTGTTATTGTGTGTGCTAGCTATGATCCAGAGATAACACAATAGAGCATAGAGATTTGGATTCTATCAAGTTCTGGTTGATAGAAGAAAAGAAAGGTCAGGTCGAAAGTTACTAGTTTGGCCGATTCTTTTTTCTAGACAACCATTGCCTAATTTCGTGTACTAACACGAGTTTATCTGTGAGTAATGGTATGCTATATGAGGTACATGCCCTACAGGCATGGACAAACCAACTTTGGTTTGTATGAATCCTTAGGGGGCGTGTCGTGCCAAGATAGGTACTCAGGAGAGACAGGATGGATGTGCCATCTCTAGAATCCTATGGTAACGAGGAGATATGTCCCTAGTAGCATTAAGCGGTCATATCCTATCGTACCGTATTAAAGATAAAATACTTGTCTTTTTTCTTGACATTGACATTAAGATAGAAAACTTGTTGCCAAAGAAGACCTAACTTTGTAAAGATTTAAGACCCTTGCCAAAGAGTCATGCCATTAAGATCGACATTCCTACCAGATCCAACTTCATAGATCTAATCTAATTCTTTGCGAAATTTGCTTCGGTACATCCCCTAGAAAAGTTTATAGATTTTGATGCAGATTAAAGATGAAGATTATAAGTTACCCGTTCAATTAAAAAGGATAATATAATCTTTTATATCCAAATTAATTTATTCAATATGTTTGATTTACAGGCTAATATGGCATGGGAAAAGTTTCCCATCAGTCGGTTGATTTTAACGAGTTTGTCCTCCGCCTGTCCGCTTGCCACATGCTTCCTTGTGCCCCACACTTACGCGTCTACGACCTTATGTCCCAGAACCAGAAGCATCGCATCGTCCGGAAAGCACTCACCAATCCCCTCCTATCATGTTGCAATTGACTTCTTTTTTTGCAACAAATGGCATTTTGCAGAACTTTTTCTGCAAGGGAGATCATGTTGAAAAAAAAGACCTCTGTAAAATTTCTGCAACAAGATCTCCGTTGCGAAAAAAATCTGTAAAAAGACATTTGTTACAAATAATTTCTGCAAAAGTGAATTGCAACATGGCCTCTGCTGAAAAACAAATCGCAACATTGACCTCTATTGCAAAAAAAGTACTTGTTCGGGTGATGCAACAAGCAGGTTATTTCAGAAGGCGGACTGCAACAACACAATTGTTGCAAAGACGGTTAGTGGGTAGATCGGACGGCCATCTACAGCTCCATCCAGTGGTCAGGGAGGCGGTCGATCTTGTTATGTTATCCACCGACGGACGCGTAGCATCGCCCATATGGCAATAGCATTTATAAGTAAGATTCGTGTACACTTTTAGGGAGGTTATACTCTCCAAATGTAGGGCTATAACCTCAACTCAGGGTCTGAATCTAGGTTAAACCAGTACGTCTTTATTGTCTCCATGAAGATCCCATAGGGCTCCACCGTCATATCTACTCTTTTCCCCCAACATGTGACATGATCAAATGATCCATGACGAATGAATCGTCGATAGTTAACTTTAGTTTGCCAAAAATATCCCTAAAACGGCTATGTCGGTTTTGGTTACATGCTGAAATTTTATTACCACTTGACAATCTTCCTCTCTCTCTCTCTCTCTTTTTTTTTTTTTTGGCGCACGTGAACACCCTTCAACAAAGTCGAGCGTGCGCTCGAGTTGTTTCTCTACGGAGTAATGGAACATCCAATGGCACCTTTTTTTGTACAAGCGTGTGGAAGACCAATCTGGTTCATTCCTCAATGACAAATGACCAATTGTTTCATACATTTAATAACTAAAATAAAACTAGCATGATTGTTTGATGGAAAAATGGAACGGATTGACCACAATGTAGACGTGATGCGTGCATCAAATGATTTACAAGTAACAAATCTTGACTTGTAGTACTTCTCTGAATGCAATATCCAAGTACCAACTAGTGCCAGCCACTTGCAATAACTGTCAGTTCGAAGCGGTAACATGTAGGAGGAGCAAAGAAATAGACACCCGTAGTCCGAAACTGGATAAGGTTTGACAGCGATACTCATTATATAAACGTTCAGTGTTCATTACAATGTGCCTTGCTCCTATATATATATATATATATATATGTGCTTATGCAGTTTTAAGTCTCAAGTCTGTTGATGATATATATAATATAATATATATGACAATATACAGAACAAAAAGAAAATGGCTTGGGAAGGCTAGGACCAAAACCCAGTAATTTCTTCATGTGGTGATTTCCTTGCCCAAGAATTTATTTACCAAGGGAATGGATATGAGTATCCACACCGATTGCGAGATATCGAACCTGATATCCAAAAACCTTCCTTTTCCAGTCTCAGAGATGAACAGAAGAGCGCAAAAATTGCAAGTGAATCGAGCTTGCTTGTAACCTATCAATGCTTTTTTATTGAGGTGGCAGAGAAAACCACCCTCGCCAAGCCTTCTCTACAGAGGCCACAGCTTTTTATTCACATCGGAGGGGCCTATGAGAACTGATTTCAACACAATAAGATAGAACGATTAGCAATAGCACTGCAATAGTATTATACAAGGGAGGAAATCATGGAAGGTTCAAATCTACCTGTGTCAAATGATTGGAAAATTGTTCTGAGAGATAAGAGATCTCTCGACTATGCTCAGAAAAATCAGCGACCACCACCAGGGCTTGAACTACCACCAGTTGTCGTATTAGTCTGAGCACGCATAACCGTGTCTGGCGGGAAAACCCCTTTTGGCAAAATTGATCCAGAAGGCTCAGATGCTGCCACTGGCGATCCTACTTGGTTGACTGATGGGTCTTTAGCTGAAATATATTCTGGCCTTAGATCTTGGGAAGATGAAGACGGAGCCAATGTGGCAATAGAGAAGCCAAGAGGATAGGGAGCAATTGGCACGTCAGACAGGGGAAAAGGAGATGAACTGTAGCCAAGCGTACCCATCGGGTGATCATACTTGCATGCAACTCCATATCTACAATACCCATTTTGGGCATAGTATGAACAAGGCTGAGCACCCTGAAATTGAGATGATAGAAGAAGCCTCGTAAGAAACTGCATATACTTCAAAGAAACTATAAATACATAGGCAGTCTATAAGCCACTACACTTTTTCTACCATATTAAAGCAAATATAGCATCCCACGTGATTTATGCCCATGTTATATTCCAGGCAATGCATCTGTCATACCTAACAGAGAATTCAGAGAGCTGTAAACCTTGTGCATATTGCATAAAAATCCAGGATGCCACACTGATTCGGGGCCTCCCCTAAAGTTTTCAGATAAAAGGACCCTGATAAGTGCCACACGTATGGCACAACACATGGCAACTCCGAACTTTTTTATGGCGTGTTTAGTGACGCGAGGATGGCAACTTTAGTTGTCAAGCATAGCAACTTTCTTTTCCGATGGCAAATTTCAGTTTTGTTTTTTCTTTCGGATGGCAACTTTAGTTGTAAAAAACGTCAGGGCGGGATTGCTTCGTGCCACACATGTGGCACTTATCATTTGGGTAAAAGAAAGGATATCACACTGATATAGGAGATCATCCAAGATCCTTGGGCACCTCATGTAACCTTGTGTGTTATCAATGGACAATTCCTTGATAGATGGGACACTTAACACTTAAGCTATTCAAAGTTCAATCAATTAGTACCTAAAGTTTTTCGCTTTGTTGAGCTGGTGACTTCAATTAGAAAGAGAAGACATCATCGCCGAGCAAATGCCAGATGGGGACACTTCTTGCACCTCAAACACTGCTACAAAGATTGAAGATCCTACACATTTTCTTTCTCAAAAAGCGTTTGTCTTTATTATATTCAGAGAAAGTTGATTATGTTTTTGTTTACGAAACTAATACTCAAACAATAACATAGTTTGCGAGAGTCAATGAGTTTTAATATATCAGCATTTCACTACAACAGGACACCATAGTAGACGGGTCTATATTAAATACTATTTCGAATAGTCAATACTTGATACAGTACTGAAGCATGTATTTCTTGATCTTGGTATGCCTCAAGGGATACTGAAAAGACAATACATGGAATAGTGTTTACCTTATGGCAAGGAAATTATTTTGAGAGACATAGTATCAATGTTTACACAGTACCCGTAGTAAATACACATATATGATAGGCACGGAGATATGAAGTGTTAATATCTTCCATGTCTTCTTGGCTGCTGGTGCACGCAATGATGATATGATGTACAAAAAATTTAGCCCATTACTTACTCTATATTTTATAGTAGTTACACCCATTTGCAAATATACAAGTTCACATATTAATCACATTTTTCTAATAAATATTTCCATTATTTAGGACATAACATTAAATAATCCATACCATACTACACAGCAGTGTACCCCTAAGATACTGCAGTATAAAGAACTATCTTACTACTGCAAGTATGTATACTGTATGGCAATGAACCCAAGACGAAGTTATTCGATTATTCTTCAGCTTTATGTATACTGAATGGAATACTTAGGTAGAGCGTAGAGGCATGGGCAATTGAAAGCTCGTTTCCATTGTTGTACCTATCAATGCCCACCTCCACAGATCCTGAGCTGACGGAAACTAACTCATACAAAAACAGGAAGGAAAAAAAAGGCTAGAACATCTCCTGGTTGGAATATATAAATCCAAAGGTAGCATAAGGTGTTTATTCTATTGAAGAAACTTGACTGGCTAAGAAATTTGGAGAATATTACTTTTTTCCACTATCATATCCTGGCTGGATTACACGGCATCTCCACAAATTTCGAAGATCTTGACAGCCATCTGGTCAATGCGAGGCTCGGTCAACCAAGTTGAATGGACTGGTTGATCTGGGTCTAAAGTCTAAAGAATGAAGATCTTGGCCGCATGAAAAATATTTGATGGTTTTCATTGACCAAAAGGCTTAGCTGATGACTAACGAATATAGGCCCCACTATGCTACCATATCTGTGAATCTGTCTCATGAACTACCCTGGCTGTCCTGATATACTATGCCAAAAATTTAGTTGACAGGAAAGACTGACTAATCGACAACTTTTATCACAAGTATATTGTTTTCTAAGAAAATTGCCGGGTGAGACTCAAAAGGTTGATCGGCAGTGAATTGTCGACAAAGTAATGTACTTCCAACCTGAGTACCCTACCCTGGCTGTCCTGATATACTATGCCAAAAATTTAGTTGACAGGAAAGACTGACTAATCGACAACTTTTATCACAAGTATATTGTTTTCTAAGAAAAATGCCGGGTGAGACTCAAAAGGTTGATCGGCAGTGAATTGTCGACAAAGTAATGTACTTATAAGCACTTGAGAGTTGCGACTGAAGAATGGGTTTGAGTGCATGCCATATGATCAGGAAATGGGATTTATTCTTCTAAGTACAAACTAAACAACCTCATGAGTTATGAACAACTTATGATTTGTGGAAACACCAACTGGGAGACATTTTTCGAACTATCGTGACTTCATGAGAGCTTCATTCAATTATGATAAATTTTACAAACAGCTTCACAACTCGGGAGGTATGCTCAACCAAGCATCTTATTTGATAGGTTCAAGTTCCAATCAAGTCTTCTGATACTTTCAAATACAAAAAATATATTTACCAACCTTTAAGCTAAGCAAGTCACAAAGCAATTGTGTGGTCAGGTAACCAAATATGTCTAAGCATGCTAAGGGGCGGTGGCATGAGATTTAGAGTGCCTCATAATCAGACATGTTACATGCAACGCCTCTCTAATCTATTTACTTTGCACTAAAAGGTCATTTGTCTCCTTGAGATTCTATTATAAATTCATATGCAATCAAATCACTACTTATGGACCACAAATGCTCTCAATTCATGACTAGATTTCCTGACGATATTGAAGGTCCACCTAGCCCGCATCTTTAATAGGTGAAATGCCACTCCTCAGGGTTATCGGTTTGGTAGATAGATCTAGATAGACTCATCCGGATGGAGAAGATTATCAATGAGGTAGTTTGACTCTTGAAGATAAGAGGCTTCAATGCACTTGTTTGTTTCAAATTACCAGAAACTATGGAAGTTCTAGCTGGCTTCCAGGTAATTATAATAATCATATATACACGCAGCACTAGCTCCTACTCCCTCTGTAACTTTTTATAAGACGTTTTTAGAGTCCATGACAGTGTCAAAAAACATCTTATATTAAGGTACAGAGGGAGTACAACATACATAAGATGTGTTCGAGTTACTTACTGGACGAAGTGGAAGGCAAAAAGGGCTGAACATATAATTAGACTTGGGTGAACTCCAGTCTCGAGGATGATGATATTTACATGTAGCGCCAAATTTACAATCTCCTGTCCTCATGTAATACTGACACTCAGGCTGCCCTGGCCGCTCAGGGAATCCATGTTCTTGTTGATTATTGCTTGATTGTATAGTTGAGGAAGAGTAAGGCATGTAAGGACCACCATAAGCAATTGTAGAGGAAGATCCATGGTGCCCTATGCCATACATAGGTCCAGCTTGAACAGTTTGTTGTGCTCCACCTGATGCTACAGGGTTTACTGAAGCCTGCATCAAACAGAAGAGTTTTTACTTGGAGGAAAATATTTATCTTGTTGCATGAAATTCTTATGTAACATTTTCTTTTAATTGTTTTCTATGATCGCATACGCCACTAATCTACACTTTACATATTCACCAATCATTGCTTTACATCTTTAAATAAATCAGTTGGTATGACATGTGAGTTGTGACCCTTAATTCCCTTTTGCATTTGAGACCTGATACTTAACCAAAACTATTTTTGTTAACTCTAGTTAGTTACCGGATAAGGGCTCCATCCTTGCAAGGGGATCATTCCAGACGATAGCATCATTGGAGTGTACGAGCCTGGCATATATGATCCAGGGACTACAGGCGGCCTCCCCATTTGCCAATTTGTAAGAGGAGCGTATGGATGAGGCGAAGGTACAGTTGACGACTGCAATGGTGGATAAATTCCAGGAGTAACTGGAACACCACCAAATTCTGGATGATGAAATTTACATGTCGAACCAAACTTGCATTGTCCAGTCTTCATGTAGTAGGAGCACTCTTTCTCACCCTGCATTTTGTTGGTATCAATAATTTTCCATACAGATACTAGGCGAAAGATTTCACTAAAGAAGCAATGTTTTTGGAGAGAATTTTCACACCGGACGTAGAGGGAATCCATTGCTGTTTAACATTACAGGCTGCACAGAACCATCTTGCTTAGGATGGTGATATTTGCAATTGGAACCAAATTTGCAAGTCCCAGTCTTCATGTAATACTGTAAAATATACAAAAGAGTAAGTCCAAACAGTTAACAAGTATCTGGCATAACATAAAATGGGCAGGATGCTGAATACCCTGCCAGACATTACTAAATTTTTAGTTGTTTGCTCGGTATGCCAGTCAAGGAGCAGCAAGTGGCCAACTGGGTGCATGCAGATGGTGTGCAGGAGTTGGTGCATGCATGCTCAAGAGTGTGACTGATGCTCCTTTTTTTGGAAGGTAATTAAATTTGAGCCTGAAACTGTTAGATTTATGTACCTCACATACTGGTTGACCCAACCGCTCCGGGTAGTCCAATGCTACTGCATTCTTTGCACCTCCACCAAACTACATTTTTGAAAAAATGGAATCAGTGATTACTCCATTTGTCATCTATTGCAAAACTGTAAATATGATTCCTAGAATTCAACTGGAGGAGATAAACTCTTGTTTATGTTCTAGGTTAAACTAAGATTATTGCCTAAATAGTATAGTAGAAAGAACAATAATATCCTAGGCCCATACCAGAAAACAGATCTCCTTAACATGGCAAGTATTGAAGCCATGATAAATCATTTATGAAAACCATCCCATGATGGAAGCAGCTTTATTAATGTCAAATTTTCAACTTTAACTGCTAATGGTAAGCAGTACACGAAGTATCTTTGGCAAATTAAGCAAGTCACCAAAACTAGGGTCAAATGTAAGGTACTTACAACTTTGAGATAGATATATATATATATACAGAATTACAGATACAGCAAAAATCATTTGAACCATCTAGAACAAAACTGCTGAGGACAGCTCTGAACCTCTGTGATTGATGGCTATACATGTATATCGCGGTTCCATGCATTTGACATAGAAATCTAAGTACATGCGACTACCAAGACGGGGGTGGGGGGTATAACCTTTTTTTGTTATCATGGTCAACATGGCATTGGCATGATATAATAAGATAGATAAAATGGAGAATGGGGAAGTGGGAAGTGGGAAAATGCATGTAGTGACATCTAATAGTAAACTTAGTAGCCCATAAAAGCCAAACTAGTAAGTTTAAAGCTTCTGATACAATGAAACGATTGGCATAGCGGGAGTGGAGAAGCGAATCACTCTGCAGGATATCCAATGGGCGTCTAGGTTCAGTTACCGCCACCGTGCAAACTATCATGCTGCCGCCTTAGGAAGACAGACACCACGGAGAGTTGCACGAGCGGCAGATGCAATTCAGCTAGAGATGAGCTACATTACCCGAAGCAGTGGTAATTTGTGTGATCTCATTCTCACTGTGGGTTGCAGTGTCGACACATCGACCACATGGCAAATACTTATACGTAACGTAAAGCTGGCTCCGACGCAAACGCGCGCATACACATACACATGGGCTCGCTCACCGAATCGCGCGGAGCGAGATCAGGAGAGCGCGCAAAAGGGAGAGGAAGCGGCTTTGTCACCTCAGTGCCGCCGCGATCGCGGGGGTGGTTGTAGCGGCAGCGGTCCCCGAAGCCGCAGGCACCCGTGCGGAGGTAGTAGATGCAGTCCGCCTGGTCTGGGCGTTCCGGCAGGCGCGCCCCGTCCCCCTCCCCTCCGCCGTCGCCGGCCAGCCCCATCCTCCACATCGACCCTGCAAGCCGCGCATTCGTCCCGTTACGCCAATCCACGTAGATCCGCGCGCCGTACGGACGCGGAGATCCGAGCAAAATAATCACAGAGAGAGAGGGAGAGAGAAAAGCGTGCTGCTACCTTCGAGGCCGGTGTCGGGGTCCGCGCCACGGCCGGCCTCCCCTTCTCCTCCTCCTCCTCCTCCGGCTGCAGCTGCGGGGTGAGGCTCCATGGGTGTCGGGAGGGGACCAGGAGGCGCGCGGCAATCGGGTAGGGAATCGGGCAGGAGCGATCGGAGTGGGAGTAGGAGGAGGGCGAGGAGATCGGGCGGGTTTTGTTTCTTCCCTCTCTCTCCCTCTCTCTCTCTCTCTCTCTGGTTTCCTTTCCACCACTATGGTGTGGCTACTGCTCGCTCTCTCTCTCTCTCTTCTGTCCTTTTTCTTCTTCTTTTTCGCTGGTTTTCCCACCACTGTCGCGTGCACCTGTCCGGTTTTTACACAGGGGCACGGGGGGCGGGGGTAGGTTGGTGTTTGTTTCTCTCGCGACGATTTTTTAATTTACTTATATGGGCTTCCTGACTGGGACCACGCGTGGTCGATCTAGCTTGGGGGAGGATTGATGGGGATTTCTCCGTTTGCATAAATGAAGGGCGGCAACGGTTGGAGTTAAACTCGCTATTATGGCACTCGCCCGAGTTATGTTGAGCCATGGTCCTCGTTTTATTGCCACGCCGGCGTTGTGCATTTCGTACACTGCTCTCGTGCCTGCATTATTCTCGTGTCATAGTACATGCCTCGTTTGGTTGTATAAATTTACTCACTCTTTTCTCAAGACTCATTTGTCAAGGCCCCTCCCAATGCTCCATCTTCTACAGGTGTTAAGAGCAAGTACTACAATAAGATGACATAAGCAGGCTATAAGGAATAGAATATTATATCTTTACTTACTTGGAAGAGAGAGAAGAGAAGAGAGAAGAGAAGAGAAGCGGGCTCTTAGGCTGGTCACAATGGGGTGGAACTTAGGAGTAACATCACATATTTCAATACAACGTTGTTTATGTGGCACATATTTAATAAAGAGTGAGGTGCTTGTGGTAACTAGCTAAGTTACCGAAACATCACACACTTCAAGAAACAATGAGTCTATAAGCTAATAAATGCATCGTTGCATGACACTAACTATATGTTCCTACCCACTGTGAAGGTAGTAACATAGTCTAGATAAGTGTGTATGTTACTACCTTATGTTCCTGCCCATTGTGATCAGCCTTAGTGAGTAGCCGGCTGCAACACGAGACCCAAAACGTTTTGTGGGATGTAAGGTGGGCCAACTATTAATAAAGTAATACACATTTAGAACTCACTATTATACATGTCGACTATAAGGTTGGCTCTAGATGACATGGCAACTCCTTATAGCCGATGGCTGGCTGTATTATTAACCATGCTCTAAGCCTTTCACGTAGGTAAAAAATCTGATGTTGCAAGTTATTTAAGAGGAGAGAGATGAGTGTGGTGACCCCAGGAAGAAACAATGCTAAGCGCGTGAACCTAGTCAAAACATTTAAAGAAAAGAAGCCCACCAATACATGAAGAGCTTTAGAGGGTGCTTGGATACGTTTTAGTCTCATAACTAAAACTAGTGGGACTAAAACTTGCTAGCCTCATCCATGCTTGAATCCAAATACTAAAGAGATTAAAATCAAGTTAATGAGCATTTATTATTCTTCAAGCCCTCCAATTCAGAACTCGCATATTTTAAAGGAGATGAGTTAAATGAGGAGAGAGAGGACTAATCCACATTTTAGTAGGGGTACCCCTGACTAAAAAAAATTAGTCTCAAGACTAGTTTTAGCCCCTCTTTAATCAGGGGTGCTTGGAACTTTAACCTCTTAAAGAGACTATTTTTAGTCAGACTAAAATAAGTCCCTTGGATTCAAGCAGGGCCTTAGTTACTGATAGGCGCCGGCGCGCCGGCCCAAATTTGGGCCGGTCGCACGACAGCCACATTATGGGTGCATTCCAGGCTGCACGACTCATCGCTCCCTCTCCCTGCGTCGTCCCACCTTCTTCCTCCTCGATCCTTTATTCTGACGCATCGGGAGCAGCCATCGCGCACCAGAGCGAGAGAGACAGAGGCTGCGGCGAGCGCGGGCGACCCTCGTCGTAATCCCCTTGCCGGGGATCGAAGCACCGCCCGCGCTCGCGTTGGCCTCCCGCACGCGCCGTCTTTTGTCGCCAGATGTAGCACACGGTCTCAGCCAAAAAAATGAATGTATGTAGCAAAAAATTACATAGATCTTAGCAGAAAAAGCAACGACGGCTGCAACAAATAAATCATCATCGTCGTCGTCGAGCCTACAACTCCATCATGAAAAAAGGATGTAGCGAAAATCCTTGACGGATGTAGCAAATACTACAACCGTCGCAGCAAGAAAACTCGCCGCCGTCATGAGACTCAGCTCGGTCGTGAACGAATGTAGCAAAAAATGAAATTATTGTAGCAAAACAAATCACCGGTAGCAGGAAAAATATATACCGGTTGCAACAAAAAAGAAGCAAAAAAAGCTTCATGGTCACCGTGGTCACCATGGTCACCGTCGAAGAAGAAACCCGTTCCAGCAATTCTGGACGTCGGTTCCAGCAATCTCCACGGCTGGTTGCAGCAAAATGATGCGCTCATACCATTGATTCCAGCAAATGTGATTGCCAGTTCCAGCAAATCAAGAAGCCGGTTGTAGCAAATCTCGACGTCGGTTCCAACATTATGATAGCACGTCTGTTACAGCTTCTGCACACCGGTCATGGCTTTTTCGCCGGCCAGTTGCAGCTTTTTCATGGCGCCACCATTGTAGCACGCACGAGCGGTAATCCTGCCGGTCGATGCTTCCGCTCCGGCCAACGGAGGTGACGGCGCATCACATTTGCAGTTTTTTTACTCCATTCACCGCGGCAACAGCTGCTGTCAAACGGTGGTCGCATGGTGCGTGGAGGAAGGGGCAGGGAGGAGCAGAGGTGCTGTAGTGTGACACCCCGAGACCGGTGCGCCAGGTGTCAGCCAGTTATTCGCTGTCGTTGCCATGTCATCTGCTTGCGTGTTGCATCTTGCCATGTCATCATGTGTGTTGCATCATCATGTTTTCAAAACTTGCATCCGTCCGAGTCCGCCCGTCCTTTCTGTTGTCCGTTCTGAGCCCAGACACACTTGCACATGCCCATGGCATCTCTGAATATTTATTTTGTGAGTGGCCTGAAAATGTTCTCGGAATGGGGTGAAACTTGGTGTGTGGTCTTATTATAGTGTAGACAGACCGCCTGCCAAATTTCATCGCATTCGGAGTTCGTTTGATAGCCCAACCGTTAAATAAAGCGGCACTAGTTGCCGGACAAAACGTCGGACGTTTTCGGTCTCCGAAAACCCCCGCGGGCCTCTCTCTGCTCCTCTCATCTCAGCCCACACCCCTCTACACAGCCCACTAGGCCCAGCCTACTCCCCCTCCGCTCCGGTGCCGTTGGATCGTGATCTGATGGCACCAAAACGGCCTCAAACCCCCAAACCCTAGCCCTCCTACTATATATGGACACCCCCATGCTATTTTTGGCCTAACCTAGCCTTCTCCTACCCTAGTCCCCCCTTCTCCTCAGATCTGCCGCAGCCAACCCTCCCTCCTCCTCAAAATCCGGCCGAACCCACCCCCTCCAGCGCCACTTGGCAGCTCCCGAGTGGCCAGCGCTGCCGCAAACAGCCGCCGCGGCCAATCCGGGCGAGCCACGCGTCCTGGCTGTCTCCCCCACCGCGCCAGGCCCGCCAGGCCCGGTCGCGGCCCGCCCCGGTCCGATCTGGGCTCGCCCGCACGGGAGCGCTCGTCCCCGCCGCCCGGCTCCCGCTGCGCCCGTCGGCAGCCGACGCCGGCCGTTCTCGCCGGAGCTTCCTCCGCCGCCGCTCCGCCAGCCTTCCCCACCGCCTCGTCTTGCCGACGACCAGCGCGACCGCAGTCTGCTCTGCCCCGTCGGGCCTCCTCCTTCTCCTCTCCGTCTCGCCGGCCGCCGCTCCTCTAGCCCGCCTCCGGCCAGGTCCGGCAGGGAGCCAGCCGGATCCGCCTCCCTCCGTTCGTCCCGCCGGCCTCCTCAGCCGCCCTCCGTCGCCGGGAACCCCGGCCACCGCAGGCCATGCTGCCGCCGTTGACCTCGGCCGCCACGGGGCCACTGACCCGTGGGCCCGCGTCGTCTACAGCCAGCCGGACGTGTCCAGCTGGCACGGACACGTCCGCCTTCCCCCTCGTATGTGTCACCGACAAGTGGGACCCGCGTCCAGCCACCACCGGACATGTCCGTTTGCACACGGACAATGTCCACTTCCTCCGAGGTCTAATTTCCACTAAGTCCCTAAGTTTTGTAATTCTGATGCATACTTTGCATGCCTGTAACTTTTTGTGTGTATGTCCAAATTGAGTGAATGATATGTCAAAATGATCGTGGTGATATGCTCTTCATTTTGTTCCATTGTGACATGTTTGTTTGACTTCATCTTGATGACCTAATCATCGTTGCAAGAGTGCTACTTGTTTAAAACTGTTGTTAACTATAATTTTGTTGCATAATTGTGATGCTTGTAACTTTGTGCATGTTTATCCAAATGGAGCATATGATATGTCAAAATGTTCATTGTGAAGTGCTCTACTGCTCTACATGTTGGTTGTTGTAGCTTTCATGTTAGGTGCCATATTGCCATGTTAATCTCTATTGCAAAAGTGTATGTGGCTGTTAAGTATTGAAACTTGTTATGAGATGCTGATTTCACTTGTTCATTGCTATTGATGTGTTTGTCTTCATGCCCCATGTCAATATGTTTTAGAAACATAATCTTATGGTCTTTGTTGTGGTGCAATCCATTTTTCATGATATGCCTTGAGGTGACTTAAACAAGCTTGTAAACATGCCATGCCAATGTTGCTGTTTTATACTTAGTGAAAAAACTGCTAAGTCTGGAATCTGTTTAACCTGATGCCATGTTTGCTTGATGCTCCACTCAAATCCATACTTGGTTTGGAGTGGCCAATGATCATGTCTTGTTGTTCATGTTTTTGTCTATCTATTCATGCCTTAGTTTGCATATTTGGCTTGTTGTAGCTTATTTATTTATTGCTCTCAAGTTGCTATAAATTTTACCTGTTAGACTTTTATCAGCATGATCAATTTGGTGAAGCTTGTTGTTATTGATCCATGCCTCCTATGGAGTTGCTCCAATGGAGTTGTTTGATGTATGTGATGTCTACTACATGTCCATGCTCTTTATATACTTAGTAGAGTTGATATGCTTGTTGTTTTGTGCCTCCAAAGGCAGCATCGTGATGATGCTTTTGCCTTCCCAGATTTTGACTAAGTCTAGATAAATTTATTGCAACTTGCCATGCTTGGTTAATTGTGTTCCAGCAAGCTTTTGGGTGTGTTATAAGTTCATGCTTGTTGAGTATCATGTCTATTTCACATCCATGCTTCTTGTTATCATGTTTGGCTGCTGTAGCATATATATATATACCTTGCTCCAAAGTTGCTATGTGGTTGTTAACTTCAGCTTTTGCATTGTAACTTGTTTTGCTCGTAACTTCTAGCCCGTTGCTCCGTTTTGAGTGTGTCCTATATGAAACTTGTGTGATTTTGCACGTAGAAGCATAATATCATGTTTATTTGATGTTTGGAGTGTGTTTGCTTGATGTTTGGGTGCATCTTACACCGTTGACATGCTTGTCTTGTTTTGCTCATATCTTCTAGGCCGTAACTCCGAATTAAACAAACTTTATATGAAACTTGACTAGAATTTCATGTAGATCATCATGGTGCATGTTAACTTGCTGTCTAACAACTTTAACTTAAGGTTTGTTCAGATCTGGACCAATTTCAAATTATGCATATGAGGACTTACCAGATTTGTTATGTGTTGATTTCGGCCTCATTTAAACTTGTTGGTTTGTGTTGTTCTTGTGTGCTTCATATCTTGCCATGAATTGCATCATATAGACTTGTATTGCATCATACTTGGTTGAGCATCTTATCATGTTCTTGTGTGGTGTGTTCACCATGTTGTGTGCTTTCTTCTCGCTAGTTCTTTTCGTTGCGATCGTGAGGATTCGTTCGTTTACATGTGGATCGTCTTCGTGGATTCTTCTTCGTCTACTTCATGGATCCGTTCTTCTTCCTTGCGGGATCTCAGGCAAGATAACCATCACCTTGGATACCTTTACTATCATTGCCATGCTTAGTTGTCTCGATGCTATCGTTATATGTCGTGCTACCCATCATTATTGTCAGCCCCTCTCCTTGTTGTCATGAAACCTCTAACCTTTGACACCTTCCTAGCAAAACCATTGTTTGGCTATGTTACCCGCTTGCTCAGCCCCTCTTATAGCGTTGTTAGTTGCAGGTGAAGATGAAGATTGTTCCATGTTGGAACTTGATGCTTTGGAAATATCACAATATATCTGATATATATTTTAACACACCTATATAGTGGGCATGGGTGGAAGGCTTGGCCTTTTGCTCGGTGTTTTGTTCCACTCATGCCACCTTAGGAGCCGATAAACCGACGTTATGTTCCTTGATTTTGCGTTCCTTAAACGGTTGGGTATATGGGGACCCCTTGACAGTTCGTCTTTGAATAAAACTTCTCCAGCAAGGCCCAACATTGGTTTTTAATTTGCTCATAATAACAACTTAATTAATTAATTAATTGCATAGGGAGTTAGCGCTACTCGAGGATTCTTTCTACATAGCAGGGGGGCCAGTGCTGATGGTGTTGGTCCCGAACGGGGAGTATGCGGGGCCACCTTGGGGAAACCCGAGGGCTGGTTTTACTCGTATAATCGCCCATCCGGTCATGGCCTGAGACGAGATACGCGCGGCTACTATCAGGGTGTCGGCACGCCGGGAGGTCTTGCTGGACTTGTTTTACCATTGTCGAAATGTCTTGTGCACCGGGAATTCCGAGTCTGATCGGGCCTTCCCTAAGATAAGGGGTAATATTATTATTACGTGTGCTGATCGTGAGAGCTTGTGATGGGCTAAGTTGGGACACCCCTGCAGGGTTATAATCTTTCGAAAGCCGTGCCCGCGGTTATGTGGCAGATTGGAATTTGTTAATGTCCGGTTGTAGAAAACTTGATAGAGGATCCGAAGTAAAACACACAACTGCGTGAGTAACCGTGACTGTCTCTTTTCACTTTGAGAAGAAAACACGGTGGGGTTATGTTTGACTCGTAGGTAGTTCAGGATCTTTAGTGGTCACAACTAGTTTGCGACCGCTTGCGTAGATGCTCATCTTATTCTTGTACTTGTAAGTTAGCCACCATATTTATGCTTAGCTGCTGCTGCAACCTCACCACTTTACCTCTTCCTACCCATTAAGCTTTGCTAGTTCTGTTACCCATGGTTATGGGATTGCTGAGTCCTCGTGGCTCACAAATACTACAACAACAGTTGCAGGTGCAGGTTTCCGATGACTTGACGTGAGAGCGCTGTTCGTTGTGTTGGAGTTCTTTCTTCTTCAGTCTTGGGTTAGGTTCCGGGTCGGCAGCCTGGGATAGCATATGGATGTCGTTGTGCTTTTCATGTTTGCATCTGTAGTCGGATGCCTTGTATTGATGTTGTTGTATTCATGTGACTTGTATGGATTGTTGTATCCCCCATGTATTTATGTAATGGTACAATGTAATGATATCCATCTTGCTAAGCGCCCGAAATGCGGTTGTGCCCCAATCACATAAGTGTCACGTGATCGGGATATAATCGTATCTTGGGCCTGACAAGTTGGTATCAAAGCCTCGACCGACCATAGGAGCCCCCTTGATTGATCGTAGCTTGGCCATTGTTGAGTCTAGAAGAAAAACTTTTTCGGAGTTTAGTTATATCGGAGAGTAGGAATTATTTTTACTCCTCAGTCCCTTTGTCGCTGTGGTGAGGAATCTTGACGTAGGTGTTTTGGATTACCCCTCTTCCCCTTCAATTTTTTTTAGGATCGCCCGGTTAGTTTTCGTTCGTTGCTTTGTCAGTTCTTTCATCTGGTGCATCTCTCGTCAAGTGGATTCGACCCTCTTCTTCTTGCAAGTTCAACCCTCAGTTCTTTTCAACCGACGGTGTTTTCCCCGTCCGAAGTGGTGTTTCTTTTTCCCACCCGCCCACCCTTTTGCTTCTCGGAGCCGGAGTCATAATCGAGTATCCATCATACTCGTGTGAATCCTTTGCATTCTTTCCTCAATTATTTCAACTGGTGAATTCTCCTCTTGTTCGATATTCTTCACCTCTTCTTCTTTTCTGGTGGATTCAACTCAAGTATTCAGTGTTTGTCACATTCTTTTCCCTCGGCTCAGATGTTTCCAATTGCTCGTTCGTCTCTCGCCATTGAATTATTCCGGAGTTCCGAAGACATCTCAAGAGATTCGTCTGTCTTCCAATTAATTCGAGGTCGTCACCTCATTCGAGCTTTTCAAATGTTCTGGTGCATCATCTCCTTTTCATTTCATTTCAACGGTGTTTTCTTTTCGGTGGGCTCATAACCCACGGGTCTTTCCGAGGATCTTACCCGACTCTTCTAATTCCCGGAGTATTCCTATATTATTTTCAAGTGTGACGTAAGTATGGATTCCATCAGTCATATGCCTTCTCCAAGGTCGCTTTCAATTCTTTTCAGCAGTGTTCCAACCTTTCTTATTTTCATTCTTCTGGAGTATTTCATGAATTCTTTTCTTTGTGTTCCTTCGAAGGCCACCATTTCAGAAGATTTCTTCGTTCTTAGTTTTCAACTTCGTCCTCCAAATATTCTTCATTGATGCCTCTTCGCTCGTCTCACATTCGTCCGACGCTTCGTTCAAGTATTCTCTAATCAGTTCGCGATCTCGTCGTTCTCTTGTACCTAAATTCCCTCGAGTGCTTTATTCTTCCAGGTGATTCATCGTATTCACTCAATATCAGTTCTTTACGGTGGTTGTTCTCTTTCATCATTCGATTTTAATTCTTCCCGGTGGTTTGCTTCTTTTCTTCACTCGGCTTCAATTCTTACGGTGGTTCGCTCAATAGTCCTTTTCCGGTGTTATCATATCAATCAATTCATTTTTATTCCAATCCTACCGGTGTTTCATGAAGATTTCCGGAAGTCCGTGAGATATCCCTCTTTAATCATTTCAACGCGAATAAGTGGTATGCGAATCCATTGTTTTTCATCAATTTAATCGATGAAGGATAAGCATAACATAATTCTTATTCTTTTAATCAAGTTGACATAATCCTTTCCTTCTGAATTTGTTCTTGATGAATAAATCCTAGTCCCAAGTGCTTAATCTTTTCTTTTCCGGAGTTCAAGTTTCTCGGTTATCTCTTCGGAACCCCGACTAATCATCGCAAGGCTTTATGCTTATTCTTTCATCCTTCATCACTCGTTTGTGACCGGAGTTCTTCGTGGTGGTTCCTCATGTTTTAATTCATTCTTCAACGTTCATCTAATTCTTCTGGAGCATCTCAAGCATTATTCTTTTGCATCTCGAAGTGCAAATAATTCTCCCTATTCTTCTGGAATGGAGTTTTGCATTCCTAACTTCGTTCTCATCTATTCAATCTTCTGGTTGCGGCATAATTCACCTCAAGTCTTGAGATGTTTAAATAAGTCCACGACAAGCTTATTATTTTATTGTTGATTTTCTCAACAACTTCGTTCAAGCCTTTCTTTTGAGGATGCTCTTTTCAATTCATCCATGATGTAAGTTGTCATCTTCTTTTCCGTTCTTTTCTTTCCATTATTCCAATTCTTCCGGAGGCATTGTGTTGTTTCTCTCGTCGAGTATCATTTCATCTTTTCAAGTTCTTCTTCCATTCCATTCCTGTTCAACCGGAGTGCTATTTCTTTCAGTTTCAGCCGAAGTGCTGCCCGAATTCCTTTGTGGAGATTCCTTTCTATCTCTTATTAACCGGAGTGGTTTCAAATTCATTCTTATTCCTTCAGCTCTTGTTTCGTGCCTTCAACCTCCTTGATTCGCATCGTATTCCTAGTCCGCATTTCTAACAAAGTCCTTGCAACTTCGTTCTTCTTCGTTGCATTCTTCTTGAGTGGCTCAACCTCTTGATATTTTTTGGTTTCACTCTTTTGTCATCCAAGAACTTTGTTCTTCCTTTTCTCTTCCGTCTCGTTCCTAAGATCTCGGGACGAGATCTCTTGTTAGTAGGGGAGTGTTGTGACACCCCGAGACCGGTGCGCCAGGTGTCAGCCAGTTATTCGCTGTCGTTGCCATGTCATCTTCTTGCGTGTTGCATCTTGCCATGTCATCAAGTGTGTTGCATCATCATGTTTTCAAAACTTGCATCCGTCCGAGTCCGCCCGTTCTTTCCGTTGTCCGTTCTAAGCCCAGACACACTTGCACACGCCCGTGGCATCTCCGAATATTTATTTTGTGAGTGGCCGGAAAATTTTCTCTAAATGGGGTGAAACTTGGCGTGTGGTCTTATTATAGTGTAGACAGGCCGCCTGCCAAATTTCGTCGCATTCGGAGTTCGTTTGATAGCCCAACCGTTAAATATAGCGGCACTAGTTGTCTGTGACGCCCGGGTAATCAAGCTACAGTAAATCTTTGCTGATGATGCCACATCACCTCAATTACTGTTGCTAATCTCGTGTTAGTCCAGAACTGATCCAAATTCAAATTTGAATTAAAGCCAAACGATGAAAGTTTTCAAATGTTTAAACTAAAATGTTCGGGTCATGCCAAATAATGCATAGGTAATCATGATGGATAAACCACATTTTTATCAGGTGTTTGAATGTCCTAAAAGAGTTAAAACAATAGCAAAACAATTAGTGAAATGCCTTTTAAGATAAAATAAAATATTAAACTATTTTAAATTGTTGCCCAAACTTATGTGAGAGGAGCTTATTTATTAACACTAAATTAGAGAATACTTTTATAATTTTTAAACTAAAATAAAAGGGAAACTAAAATAAAACAACAAAAGGAGAAATAAACGAAAAGAAAAGACAAAACCAAATATAATAAGAAGGGGCAAAGCCCCCCCC